>CM053171.1:53469921-53782523 GCA_012977825.3 Pteromalus puparum
TAATTCATCGTGCGTATACCGACAGTAACGTCTTTTCAAAACCGTTCAAGTCCGAAAACCCACTGAACTGGCTCAAAATTCGACCAAAAAGCCATTCCGAAAGCCCCTCGAGGGGGGGGGGGGGGGGGGGGCTAACTCGCGGGACGGGTCTTGTCCGCGTGCACGACCCCCCGCAACGACGTTTCTCGGTTGTAAAAGGAGCGAAGATCGGTGGAATTTCGAGAGGAGAGGGAAAGAAGCTAACCGAAGTAAGGCTTAATATTGCGCTCGCGGTTTTTCGCTTCTTTTGCTCTGCTCTGCACTCAAGTGCGTGTATGCGGTTGGAGTCACGTGCGCGACGCTGCTTCTTTTTGCCGCAGCCGCGTCGCTGCTGGTAGCCCTTGAAGCGAGTGCCGCGGTTATTGCTTTATTCGAGATTGCACACAGTGTATGTGTGTATGTGTAGCTTCGAGAGTTTGTTCTCCGCGTGCAGCTTTGTGATTTATTCAAGTGTGCGGAGAGAGAGAGAGAGAGAGAGAGAGAGAGAGAGAGAGAGAGAGAGAAAGAGCGTAGGCAGGCGACTCGTGAATATACGAGCTACGTGCGTCTCGGCAAATAAATCATTATAAACATATCAAAATCAAGATTTCAATTACCCGGCGCTCTGGCTCTTGCTTGCCGATGGCAATCTTCGGATAACAGTAAAAATCGGTTGTGGATCCCCCCTATCATTTAAAAATGATCCAAGGAGGTACGTAATCGATATATATTACGAAACACCCGCAATTAGCAGCGGGAATCCAACCCCCTCTATATCACGTATTCACATCGAATATAAGTAAAAGACGAGCGAGCGAGAAAGAGAGGTGATACACGCACCGGGAAAAAACTGCTGGGATCATATAGCTGTCACATAAAGATAAAGGAAGACGCGAAACCGAAGCTGCACAGCCGAGCAAAAGGAGGACGGCTCGCTTCTGAATAGCATCGGCGGCGCTGCTGAGCGAAGCGATAAATCAGTTGACTCTTCTCTCTTTCTCTCTCGCTCTTTCTCGTGCGTATGTATTTTCGGCGCTGCACAAGTCGGGAGCTTCATCATTTCGGTGCAGTGCAGAGAGAAAGAGAGAGAGAGAGAGAGGGTGTATTCATGACGGGCTTTTTTGTCCGCGCTTCGCGCTTATTATAATATTCTGCGCGCGAGGATACGCGAGGCTGATCTACGACCGTATTTTGCACTTTCGACGAACGCGTTGCATACTTTCAAAGTATTATATTTTTGCGGGCTCGATAACATGTAAAAATCGAGAGCAATAACAGCAGAAATCACGCGATGAACCGAGAATATCCTAGTCCGCAGTGCACTGACTCCCGAAATAAATCAAGCGCTATACTCATTTCCGCGAATTAATTACCCGCTTCGAAGAAGAAAATCACCTTAAAGGGAGAAAAGACGAAAAAACTCGATTCTCTCCCACGGGAAGAAAAAACATTGTCGCCTTAATGGGCTCTCTCTCTCTGTCCACCGGATCTCTCTTGAGAACTCGGCGATTTCTCTATGAATTTCTAACTCTTACTTTTCGAAACAAAGCGCGCGCTCGCGCATTACGTAAGCAACTGCTTGCACTTTTTCTCGCGGATACCAAGTATACTATATATCCGCATCACCTGCTGCGAGAAAGGCTATCTCCTGAAAACTGCGCTACACACCTCTCTCAAGCGCGCGGCTTTCGGCCGAGAGAGTATAGCTGATATATCGGCGCTCTCTGAGCCAAGCCATAAAGCGAGGCAATATTTCTCAAGGTCGACATAAAGAGTTTTGAATTTAAAACGAGCTCGCTCGCGCGCTTGCACGCGTGTATGTAAATAATGTAAGCGATTTAAAAATTGACCCTCTTTTCTGCGGGCTCCATAAATTTTTCGAGCTGAAGCCGCTGCTGCAGCAGTGCCGATTCTTCGTCTGGAAGTTAGCTCTGCTCTGTGTAGTGGATATTTGCAAGGTCATGATATTTTTGCGATTGATTTTGGCTGCATGTACGCGATCACGTGCAAGACAGATGTTCTTAGAGAGCATGATGAACCTTGAAAGTTTCCTGCGAAAAATGTATATATGTTTAGAGGAAACGAACGCGACAGTTCGAAACGAATATCCGCTCGTTTTTTCGTCAGAGCTGTAGATTCAAACTGACAGCTCCAAAATAAGATAGCGTTGCACATATCATTCCAATTCCGGATGTGTATATAAATTATGGCGTAGGTATATACTTTGTGTGTTTCGCAGTACGTTTTTTGTGCAAGGCGTAACGAGTCCCACATGTTGAGCTTTTTATGCTCGCGTCACGCTTGATTAGAAAGGATATAGATCCCTTGCTTATGAATCACGGCTCTAATTCGCTCTGTTGCAACTCTGCACTTGCTCTCGAGGTATGTTTTTAACAACTAGCATACCTTATTACCGCGTAACTTGAAAAAAAAAACTTTAAACTTATATATATCTTCGCTTCTTTCAGCTTTGAAACAAAGAGGACCAAAGTACGCGCGAACAACGAGCTAATAAAGTCGGCGGAAACGAGAGGCAGACGTCGTACACACGTGCGGGTTAAAAGGAAGGAAGCATCATCGTCGTCATCTTTGGTACCGATGCTACAAGGCGCGAAAGACGGCGAACGTTGCAGCAGCAAGCAGCCACTACCACCCCGACAACGAAACGAGAAGGAGAAGGAGAGAGAGCGTACGAGAGATCGCTGCCCGAGTGGCAGTCAGTCGCTCGAGCGAGAGTGAAAGGCTCGAAGCTCTCGAGCGAGCTGCAAAGAGCGAGTTGTTGCGATTCGCGCGGCTGATAGCAAGACGCTGCTCTATACAGTGTACACGAGTGTAGTTTCGCAGCACGTGGACTGCAGGAACGCGCGTGCGATTTTGTGCTATATAGCTCTGGTGTCTTCTGGAAGTTTTACTTTGAATTCCGTGAGATCAGTGTGTGTATGTGTGTAATGGTGCGCGAAGAGAAGTGAAGCTTTCGTCGCATTCTTCGAAGCGTCAGCAGCAGTAGCAGCAAAAAAAAAACTTGCGCAGATATTAATCTTGCCTCTCACCGAGTCTTCTCTGCAGCTTTTCTCGCGTCGCAGCCGTAAATGCGTACGCAAACATACTGGCATCGTATACACGTGAAAGCGTGACGACAGCAAGTGCAGCACAGCATCAGCGTCGTGGATATACGAGGGACACGATGAAGAAACCGGCGCACGTGGCGCTTGATCGATCGCGCGCAGCGAAATATCATTGTGCAAACGAGTTTTCGCGCTCGCGCGTTAATACATCAAACGCGTAATTGAACAACGCGCACGGCGAAATTGATCTCGCCCGGGACCAATTACGTTTCGGAGCTGTGCGCGATGATGACGATGATTTTTCTTTTTTCTTTCGATATCGCTGCTGATTAGCAGTGGATGTTTGCAGGAGGTGATTTCGTTACGCAAACAGTTTTGAATTTAATAAACTCGACCAGGCGATTTACCGCTGAGTTACCGCTCTCGGAGCGATTAAAGCGAGGGAAGACAAACTTTGCGATTTATGTACGCTTGCGCAATGTATAAGGCGTCACGAATGTTTACCTAGCCGTTGGAAAAAAGGAAGATTCGATGCGGAATATTGAAAACTCCGCGCGTGTGTATGCTCTATAAAGCAAAAGGAAAACGAGCAACCGGTTCGCCGCGTGCGCGCGTGTATACAGCTTAGAATGATAAACGCGCGCACGAGTAGCGACTCTCTGTTGCTCTTTTACTACCGGTGTAGCGCAGCCGATGCCTCGATTTATCGACTTCAGTTTCGAAAAAGTGAATAAAACTGAAGCTAGAGCCTCTTCTTATGTCTTATGTGAGAGAGAGAGAAGAAAGAAAGAAGGTATCTGATTTAGCATAGAAAACGTTTCCACGAAGAGCCAACAAGACTAGACCACAAAAACCTCGACCAGTGTTTTGTCTCCTACATACAAAGTGCGTGGCGTCAGTGTCCTTTTCCCCGATCGTGCGCGATATACCTCCCGCGCATGATCGGCAACAATGGTGTCGTTCGACGCGGTCAACGCCGACTACAGCAACGTCACGGAAGACCCGACGGATGAGAATATGCCAGAAGCGGAGGAGGAGGAAGACTCACCACCGCTGATATTCCGGGGCGTCCAGGTATGCATCGCGATAGCAGCGAGAGATAGGTGTCCTTCCGAAAAGCGAGCCGGTCCCCAGCTCTGATGTATGTGCGCGTGTCCCTGATGTTTTTCGGGATATGCGCCCGCTAAACAACTATTACGCCCGTGTCTCGACTGCGAACGAGTGCTGCTGCTGCAGGTATATATATGCCTACATGCCGAGCACCGTTTGTTTGGCTCGCCGGTCACGGAAGCGAAACGCGAGCGTGTATGCGTACATTTTTTTTTCTCGTCGAGCCTGTGGAATGATAAAGGAAGGAAGAGAGAGAGGGAAATTTACGTCCCTCGACTACGCTGCCGTTGCCGCTGCTGCTTTACGGGACGATAATTTCTTTTATTGTTTTTTCAGATTCTCCCGACTGTATGACGCGGAATAAAAGTATGATGCGAGCGGCTCTTCTTTGCGAGATGTACGACGAATTTCGTGTGTATACTTGCAACGCGAGCTTGGGAAATAGTTGCGGTTTTTCCTCTTTCCACGCCGTTGCGGGGGAGAAGAGAGAGAGAGAGAGAGAGAGAGAGAGAGGGAGAGACGCGCGGAAGATAGCGGATTTATTTTTAGGTCGGATTTGTCATCGCTTGCTCTCGCGGTTGTGATTTTTTTACGATGGAGAACGAGTTTTGTTTGAGTGCGCGCTCTCGCTGGAAAGTACTTTTGCAAATGTGCGCGCGCGCGCTCCCTTTCTTTGCGCGCGGCTTTGGATGATAGACGCTCTTTGCTTTCGCCGGAGTTGTTTATCTTCATAACTGTAACGTTCCCGGCTTTTTAAAGAGCCGTGGCTACAGCCGAGCGTAATGATAAATCTTTATGTAACCAGTACGTTTGTAATTTTTTTTTCCTCTGTTTTAGTTCTCTCCCGCGGGATCGCGAATTTATTCGTGAAAAAGGCGACGTGTACACGCGGAAAAGAGATTTCTGTAATACGCCGAGTTGAAACCGGTGAACGTTTTCTATCTCGGAAATTTGGTCGGGCGAGGAATCTCGTCTATGCGGTTTCCCCGAAAATGAATTTTTTACTCCGATATAGCAGGGTTGAGGATGGATTTTGGTTTCCGTGATTCTGAAGGCAACGAGAAAAGTGAAATTCAAGTTTCGAAATCCACGACGATTGCGAGTTTTTCCACGTCTTTCGAAACTCGAACTTCTCTCGGCGAACCGCGTAAGATTCATATAGCTATCTGTAAAATGAAAAATAGACACGTACACACTTCTTCAATATAATACGATAACTCAGGCATTAAAAGCTATCATTATATACTCGTCCTGTAAACAAGTCCGTATAACGACGACGTATCGCGCACAGTTTGGTTGTAAAAACTTGGCGTCCGCAGAGTTCACCAATCTCCATCGATCATAATAAGCACAGTTAGCCGAAAAAGAAGGCCGGAAAATTAATAGAGACTCGTTCAGCAAACTGAATCTGGAAAACTGTATACGAGCTAGACTACCGCTGCTAGCCGTAGGCGAGATCAAAGGCTAGGAGGAATGAGGATGCGGAAAGCGCGAGCGAATTTATTATATGATTAAAAAGCCCGCGACGTGACTGCCTGCATATACATATACAGCGTGCGTTACGGGGAGCGGCGATGCGGGCACGTGCTTCGGGATCGTCGTCGAGGCTTTTCTGTATTTCGTCGTGCGCGTGATATTTTTTTGAGTCGTCACTCTCGTTGTTTTTCTAGATACTTCGCTGTCAAACAAAACACAGAGTACAGGATAAACATAAGGAAGAAGCGAAAAAGTGTACAAATCGTTATCAGCGTCGTTTGCGTTTCGAAGCATTGAAATTCATGTAAGCAAAACAGATACGATACTCACCCGAAAAAGGAAGACGATCAGAACCGACACCTCTCTGCACTCGAATTGTAAAAGCTACACACTTACACGACTGAACCGCACGAAGTCTAACAACGCTTGCGACGCGAAACATTTTTAACGAACGCGACGAATTATACTATACGCCGCAGTAGTATATAGGCGCACAATTAAGAGCTTTCGCGTGGTTGTCGCGCGCAAATTAAAGAGCGAGGAGCAGCTTCATTAATGAACCGATCGACCGCTACGCGTATATATATAGGAAATGCTCGCTTCGCGGTTTTGCATTTCTGCGCGCGAGGGCGGCCCGCTGATTGCTTCGAGTGGTGGTTCGTTAATTCACGCGACCGCGTGAACACACACACACATACAGTCCAAGTGCCGTGTCAATAGATCAATTTTATGCGGATAATTGATTCGCGGGTGTGAGATGAGGGACGCCTCCGTTATGTTCGGTGATCGAGTGCTTTGTTATTGTTTTGAGAGAGGAGGGACTGCTGCTTGGCGTTGGGGTGCGGATGACTGTCTGCTCTGCGTTTGAGATAAGATATTATACTGTATATACCGTTATATTTATCACGGTTGTACAATAATAATTGTATTTTGAATTCAAGTATACAGGCACGGGTGAGGGGATTTAATCAAGGTTTAAGCAATATTTGATTTTGTTGGTCAGTAAAATTATGTATTTCAATTCTGTAATCATAGTACGTGAAGCGTACTGCCAATATGAATTTTGATTTACAATGAAGATTAACTTGAAGCGTGAACAATGTTTGATTTTGTTAATAATAATTGATTTTTCTATTTTAATTTCGCGAATCATATCGTTATTCAATATTCCAGTGCACTGCTGGTTAAATTTATATCGCAATCAGCGGCTAAAGTCTGACGTTAATTAATCTAAAAATTCTTTTGATGAATCAGGCATTAACCCGATAATCCTGCATTCCGAAAAAGCTGGAGAGCTTCGCGCAAATCGAGTTAAGGCTTCGCTAAAACTGCCGACGTAAACGTCGCACCGATATCATCGCCACAATTAAAACTTTCGCCGACGCCTCGTGCATTAAATCTCGAGATTTCGCAGACTCTTCTCTTAACGAGTCGTCGTCGCATTATACGCCGCAGTTTCGCGATCGATTCGCCCGAAAAGTCGAAAACACTTATGTTACATAGCTATATGTATACGGGAGAGTCGTTCCGCGGAAACGAGGCGCATCGAGTATATATTGCTTCGGTATGTGTGTGTGTGTGTGTATATGTGTGAATGTGTGCGTATGAATATACGCGAAGTTTCAGCCGTCGCACCGCAAACAATCGTTCTCTCTACCCGGCCTCGAGCTCTCGGACAGTTATTGACTTCGTCGTATATCAAGTGGTCCGCTCTGCTCTGCTCTCCGCGTGTGTATCGCCAGCTCGGCAATCTGCCCGTCTGTCCGTCTTCTGATTATGAGCCGCGCGCGCGCGCATAGCATAGAGCGAGGAGAGTATAGCCGAGGGGATGTGTGCTGCTGCTGTTGCTTGCGTTGGCGTAAATTCGCGTACATATGTGGGTTTGTTGTAAGAGGCCAGAGCGACATGTTGAGGTGCGCATATCACTCGGTAGGGGATACGTGCGCGTTGTGTGTTGGTCTTGTTTATCAGCTGATATGCTGATGATGAATTTCTCGTTTGTGTATAACGGAATTATTTTCAGAGAGTATAGGTATATATACGAGAACTTTCGTTTAAAATGAAAATTTAAATTGCCCGGTGTTGCTCTCAAATTCAGCATAAAAACGTGCATAGGCAGCGTCATTACGGAACAAAGAAGGTAGCGCGAAGAAAATTAAATTACGCCCCGAAAGCCAATTTCCCGGGGATGGAAAAATTGCGAGTCGTAACGCGCGCACACACACACACACACACACACACGTATACAAGCAAGAACGAGTGGATGCACTAAGGGCGCTGTATATTCTCGGCTTTTGACATATCTTGTAATAGCCTTGCGCTCGCTCTTGCGCGCGACCTTGTGTCCAATCTTCTTTTATGAGGGTATATACACACGTACACATAGGCCCAAAGCGATACGCGCGAATATGTTCATGAGCTCTGGAGATTATGAAATTATGTGGGTGTGTATATACCTGTGCGCGGGTCGACATCGCGGAGGTAAAAGTCGCCTTGGATAATGCAGCTGTTTCGCTGCATGTTAGGTCACGCGCTTACGAGGATATTGTTTTGCGACACGCGGATATACACACTTTTTAAAAACCGTTGCGAAGTCCTTGTCACTTTAGCTTTTTTCTAATAGTCTTTTTAGGATTGTTTTAGAATGCAAATTTTTTTATTCGTTTATAACTTAAAATAAAATAAGTTTGATACGACAATGTAAACAAATCCCGTGCTTTTAAACATTATCCTTCGTAAAAAAAAGTTATCGGTCGTTATGAAGCCAGAGTGGCTCTTTAAAATTTTTTTTCAATTTGCATTCTTTACAGTCAATTGTGTAATTCCTCTTAAAAAAAGTGATCGGTCATTGTGGAGCAAGCGTTGATCTTTACAATTTTTTTCAATTCGCATTTTTCGCAGTCAATTCGCATGTAATGAACCACTTTCTCCACAACCAAGCAAGGTAAAATATTATGAACAGCCTTGTTGATCACTTCTATTTGTTTCATTGTTCCATTATGATAGAGTTGGGCGCGCTCGACGGCTTCGTGTATGTCTTCTGCATACGTGGCGGAGAAATCTCCGAGATCGAGCAGCTCGAATTTTTCTTTGAATTCTCTGTTTTTTATAAACGGTACTATATAGCACCGACACTTCGTCAAGAGATCGAACAATGTGCATCCGCGGATTAGCCCCATGGATTTTATCTGTTTTACATGTTGAATGCAGTTTTCATAATAGGACTTTAGCTCCGGATACCTACGGATGTTCATTTCATCTTCCAATATTATATTCTCGAATTCGATCGACGGCTGCATGCAAACTTTCTTTAGCGCCAACGTCTTGAGCATCACCCTAATGCTTGAATTTTGTCCAACTCTGTAGTGATAGCGTTCGTATTTGATGAGAGTTGCTAGAGGCGAACAGTTTTCCATGTTCTTCTTGCACATATTCATGCCAACGGACAAAAGTATTTTGATCATCTCCCTGTTATCCTTCTTGGAATAATAGAGCGAGTTGCAGGCTTCGTGCAATGCGGTGTTACCGTCAGACGTTGTCAGCGCAACATTGGCGCCGCGTTTGAGCAGAGTTGTCAACACCTCCGGGTTTTGAGACATCATAAAAGCGCACATAATAGGGGTTCTGCTACTCATATACAGATGGGGTTTCTGGCGCGTTAGTGCATTCACATCCGCGCCATTGTCCAACAAGATGTTTACCTGTGAAATTAACGAACAACACCTACGATTAAAATTCATGTGGTATAGAGATGTGGATTTTTATGTGGATGTGGAAATCATTCGAATTAAATTGAATCTCGCGTGGTGTATAAAAAATCGATGTTTTGCTTACCAATTCATTTTTTCCCTTTCTGACAGCCATGTGTATCGGCTGCACATGACAATTATATGATCTTTCGATGGGCGACGTGCCCTTCTCGATCAAGATTTTGGCCACCTGATCGGCGTGTTTCACAGGTCCAGTTGGCAAGTAGTGCAAGGCGTTCTCACCATTGTAATTTCTTGCGGTAACATCGGCTCCGTATTTTATCAACAACGGCACAATTTCCTCAGCTTGGTCACGACAGCAAACTGCTTTGAGCAGAGGTGTCATGTTGGTTCTGTTGGTGGTGGCATTAACGTTGACTCCTTTTTCGAGAAGCAACTCAATCAGTCGGACTCGCTTTAACTGCACCGCAGCATGCAGGAGAGTTTCATTGTTGAATTTCTGACCTTCCAAGCGAGCTTCCAAGCGAGCTTCCAAATCAGCACCATGGTTCATTACCAGAACGAAGAATTGCTCGTTCCACTTGGAGGGATACATGTGAAGTAACAGGTGAAGAATGGCCCATTCCGTCAATATAAAATGATTTGAGTTGCTCAAACAGTAGCGCTTCTCATCTGGGACCTTCAAAAAGCAGGGCTCATTGACGTTGGCGCCTGAATGCACAAGCAGCTCGGCTGATTTTTGATAACAGCCCAATACTGCGATCCACAGAAGTGGGAATTCATTTTTTCTCGGAAATATCTCTCTGAGGGCGGGGTTCTTTTTCAGTATAAGATCGGTTATGGATTTCTGATTTGCTAAACGCTTCTTTATCCGGTTGCTTCTACTGCAGTTCTCGTTGAAGATGTCGCTAAGCGCTTTATGCAGGATATCGTCCCATCTTTCGCGTTTCTCGTCATATGGATCCGTCGATGTTTTCTCGAAAACGTAATCGTCATTATCTAATTTGAAGTTGCAGTACTCGATGTACTTTCGCTTTGGCATCTTGGTATGGTTAGGAACTTGGAAGAGCGAATCGATATATGGGATATGCTACTTCTGAGACGAGACTTCTAATGTGTTGTCCGGTAACTAGATGATGACCTGGGGGTAAATAAGAACAAATAAAGTTGTAAGTACTTATTTTAGCTCTCGATCTGCTGTTACAAAAAAAGGGTCACCGAGACACACACACATATATATAGTTCGCAGTGTAACCAGTAGCGGTTACAGTCACGTGATGAATAAACATAACCTAAATCGCTTCTCGATTGCAATGGAAACGGTTACACTATTAAATATTATCTTCCGCGGTCCCCCTCACTTTTAAAAATACAGCAATTCGCTTTTTTTCATGAAGGAAGCTAGAGAAGGATACTTGCAGTTTGTTATTAGCGGCCGTCGATTCTTCTTTAAAATGAAAAAGCGAGTCCGTAGGAAGATCGACTTCGTTCACTGACCTCGAAGTACGATGGACTCGGATAAGACTGACGAGCTTATCTGATGATCTCTTGACACCTACAGAGTAGGACACTGACTGTTGGCGCAACGAGAGGTGCGATGCGACTAAACTATAAGGGAAAATTCAAGCCAGAGAAGAAGCAGGTATAATGTCGAATAGCTCTCTACGACGGTTAGTTCCAAATCACGCATGCGCGGTGTTTGTATTATGTAAACGTGTATATATATATTTACCAACTACCAAGTACCACATGTTTCTAGACAAAATCCAAAAATTACTATTACATTAAGCTTCCTCACGCAGAAAGCAAAATTCTGTTTACAAAAATTGAAATATACCATACAAACCTATACTCACGCACGAGAGATTTTATTAAAACGTCTCCCAATCTTTCTGTTGCAGTACATGGGTTCATTTCCCGTAGCCGGTTTCGACGCTGCCTGCCGAGCGGAGTACCTTCGCGCCAAGCTTGAACTACTACGGGTACGTATACATATACATATCTCTCTATATAAAGCTATGTACAAGGCACAACTAGGTATGTACACACACGACCTCGATTTCAAACACAGCGAGAAGAAGCGATTAAAATTACCTGGAATATAAATGCCCGTGTTGTGTACAGCGTGCCCGCAATAAACCAAAGTATAAGAAAGCTCCGTAGCGTATACAGTGCAATAAAGAGCGAGTCTAACGGTTTTCATTACGCATACCGCGTACGTTAACACCCCGTGCGGTTGAAAAAGTTATCGTTACCTCCCCGAGTAGCTACGCACGGCTCGTAAACTCGTGGAAAAAAAAGTCGCTAATTTTTCTATCAGCCATACGTATATGTATATAAATCAAGCTATGAGAGAGAGAGGGGGAAAGCGTTATTTACAATCGCGAGCGTAAACTCGCCTCCTTTAAAATGCAAATCGAGCGCTGAATAATACATTTGTATACCCGCGCGCGAGCAACTAGATTTAGATTGAGTTCGAGGGAGGAGTCAGGATTCCTGGAGAGCTGAGACGCGAAAACTCACGACTTCTCCTCGAGTGTCGTCGTCGTTCGAGAATTAAGATCCAAGATCTCTGTCTTTCTCGCGGGAAAAATGACTGCGGCTGAGATTGGCAGCTCGTGAAAGAGAGAGAGAGGATATACGTTCTTACTTTTTTTCGAAAGAGTTATTGGCCGATTAGCATTCATGATTTTCGACTAAACGCTTTGTATATTTCCTAGTGTGAATTATGCCTGATTTGCATAACGTTTTGTATCGCGACGACGTGACTTATGCGCTTTTGCAAATGATAATGGCTTCGATTTTTCAGTTGTAAATATGCAAATTTTTCAAAACCAAACTCTCCTGGCATTTTGCGATTACGATCAATATGTATGTCCTGCAGTGTACTGTGTGTATAATAATTTTTTTCGCCGTTTCGAGAGTCCTCGCATATTTTCAAATCAAAACAAGTGTCCAAGGGCAAGTCATAGAGTATAACAACGTCGTAAAGCCGCTGGTTTTGCTACGTTATTATGTGCGTAACTACTGTAGCGCGAGCCGAGTGTTATCCTCTCGATCTATCGAAGGGAACGAATTTACAATTAAACCGAACCGTCGTAATAGTGTCGATTCGAATTGGGTTCTATTAGGAGGAAAGATATATACGTATATGCGATAGAATACATTTAAATGCTAATCTATCTCAAAGTTAATTTGTCGTGTGTCGAATGAATTTTCGCTCGTCGACTGCGTGTGTATAGGTATGCGTTTAGTTCGAACTGGGTCACTCAACCCTTGGGGAGCAAATATTGCCTTTTTCTCTCGGACAAATGTTTTTGCACGAGGTGAGTGTGGATTTTGCAAAGTTTGCGTGTCGAACTGTGCCCTCCTATACGACCTGAATCCCAAAACGTATAACATATTATAAATAGCTGTCGGAATGACGTTTGAATTGATATTCGTTTTCATATATAATGATCCGAAATGGAACTGTCGATCAGTTTAGCAAAATCGACGTTTCTATAAATATTAGACTCCGTGTACGGAGAAAAGAGCCACACTTGCGTGGTACGAGCGTGCGAAATAAGTTGTAATAATAGTGGCCTTTTTTCCTATTGCTTCAATCTACAGCCGAGTTTTTGCACATCGAAAGTCCAGCGCATATCAACACTGTGAGAAAGCCGAAGCTATAGCTCGTATATAGGCTTCCTTACAATAATAAGCGATGGCTTGGCTAATCGCCGACCGAGAACAGTTTAGTCCGTGCTAACTACCGCCAATTTCCTCGGCCTCGTCCCTTCTGATGCAGTACGCCGTTGCTCTGCAGCGACGATTACGGGGCCATGCCCAGGAGGCATTGTAAACGCTCCGATTTATCGCGACACAATGGAACTGATGATACGAGTCGACGACGACGACGACGACGACAGAGTCGAGAAATGCAATTGATATACCCCGTTTATTTATGGCTAATTGAGCGTGACGTGTGCTGCAGCGTCGGCGGCTGCCTTAGAATCCGTAATTGCGCGTAGAGGGAGAAGAATCGAAGCGGCTCTTTATGTGCTTGCGCTTGTGTATGTGTGCTGTGTGTGCTGGACTCGAGCCCTCAACGATGCGCAGACGGTAAATACCGGGTCATATAATTTGTCTGCTGGAATTTTATTGCGCCTGTGTATATACACGCAGTTTACGACATAGTTTTATGGGAAATACGGCGTATCTTTCTCTCTCGAAGGCGGGCTGCGGATATTAATTCCGTCATAAAGATCGCATATTTATATTCGAACAACCGGTGCGAAAGATATTCGACGTATAATAAGAGCTCGAATTCGATTAAAATATTATATATATATATACCGTCTCACGCTCGAGCACAAGACATATAACGTTGTACAGTGCAGTCTCGTGTAAATGTTTGCTCATCTCGTAGTGTATAGAGTCCTCGAATTATCATCATCATCATCATCCGCGACGTTATATAGACACGCTTATCACTTTGACTCGAGCCGCGCGCTCGCGTGCAAATTTAATTTAACGCGCGATTCCCTCTTAACGCGAAGAACAAGCCGCGGAGAAAACTCTAAGAGGAGGAGAAGATGGTGGAAGGGCAAATAGTGCAGAGGATCTCTCCCGCCACGCGCTAGGAGATAAATTATTCCAGGACGTCGCGGTGCATAATAAGAATCAATAAGATCCCATCGAGGTATAATGGACCGAGGAAGCATCTTCTCCTGACTCTCTGTGTGTGTGTGTGTGTGTGTACTGTATGTCTATAGGTTGAGAGCTATGGAGACGGTTCTCGGGTTTCTGCATGCACACCAAGCCTTTCGCGCATGCATGATCGAGTCACCGTGGCTGATTACAATGTCGTCGTGCTCGGATTGCTCTGCGCCGTGGACATTTGCCTCGAGGTGATCTCAATGTTTCATGAACTGTGTACTCTTATGGTGTGAGAATTCAGGCTTGAAATTCAAATTCGACAATAAAGATCTGAGATTTTACTATAGAAAAAACAGTGAAAATGACAGCAAAACTCCCACCACCACTCGCTCACACGTTTCCAGCAGCAGTAGTATCATCCGGTAGCGAGACTCGTCGCGTGATGCGTCCCTGCGGCCATTCGGGATTCCCTTTGAAAAATTGTCCGTGTCCATGGCTCAATCACGAGTCGACTGACTTATTTATACAACCGCAAATTGACTACTGGGTCAAAGCGAACGTTTTTATTATTAATCCGACGCCGACTGAAACAGAGATTTCACAAGGCGTGTCCACGTCCCTGTCGTCGCGTGCAACATTAGGCAGGAAAACAGGCTAGTAATTGGCTCTTTTTGTATCAGGTTACTGATATAACTATCGGTTCGTAAAAATAAGAAATAAAAAAAAATACCTTAAATCAACGGAGACAAACACGGGCGAAAAGCCAACTTCCTTTCGCGGCGTATTAATAGTCGATTAGAGCGTCATGCATCTCCACGGCCGAAAGCCATAGACGATAAAATAAGTTAGCGGTAATCGCGGAGCATGAACTGGCAGAGGGCCAGGCTATACCATGTGCAATTTCGTTTCTCATTAGGCTGTGATCGATGCTCTCTCTCTCTCCCTGCGCGTATAGGAGCCGAACAACGGTGTATTTATTAATTGGAGCTGCTTGTCGAGCTCGACTGAATATTTTATATATATACGTTCTTTATACGTGAATTAAACACGGCTCATAATATTGCTTGTATAATACGGAAGCGTCAACATTGATACCCGTGAAAGCACATTAGGTGAAATTTACTGCCAATAGCGTGACGCGAGGATGGAAGCGGTAAATCAGGTTTATAGTGTTTGTGGTGAAGAATTCGTATAAATATTTTTTTTTTCTTTTGTAAGAGGTGTATCGACATAGATTCAAGCCTCGTTTATTCTAATGATTTACGCAGGCTTTATAATAACAACCTGTCTGTCGATGTATACATATATAAAGAGCTTTTCAAAGTCCTCCCAAGAGATTTCGTCACTGGCCTACTATTCACACACACGCACACATACATGCGAACTAATTAAATCACTCGAAAATTCGAGATCTTTAATCTCGGCACTTTGCAAACAGCCTCTCGCGATCCTATACATAATACATGCTTCGGTTCCTGCGTGGAATCCGGGAAGCAAGAAGGAGAGGAGGAATCCAAAAGCCGCAGTGGAGGAATGCAATTGCGCCGATCGAGCGAAAAAATCCAATAACCGCGTCCCTGTCGAATGTGCATTTGCATAATGTGTCCCTGTTTGTCGTTTTTCTTTTTGACCTCGTGTTCTCCTGAGAATTTGCTGAGATTTCGCGGGGCCGATGTGGAATTTAAAGAACTCGATGCCGCGACGTCGATTCGACGTTTATTATGTGACGCGCCGGATAAGTGGACGTGTAACGGAGGATATAAATAAAGCTCGTTTTTGAAAATTCATCCTTCGAACGAGTAGAGAATTTCTCGTCTGCTCCGGAGCTCTCTCCCTTTTCCTTTGATTCGGTATACAAGACGCGTCTCTCGAAGGCAGTAGCAACGTTGTATTTCCCCCTCGTCTCGTCTATTATTATTTTTCATAGCGGAATCGCTTGCGTTCCGTGACAAATTACCTCATTACGTCGTTCGCTGCCGGTATACATACTACTATGCCAGCCTATTCAATGAGTTTCCGAGATGCGCGCGCTTTATCACTGCTCATTATGCTTCGTTAAAGTTCCCGGAGGCCATTTTTACAACGACGACGATGACGACGATGAAGGCGACGGTATTAAGAGATCGCTTCGACAAATCATGCGATGCTCTCTTAGCAAGAAATCGTTCGGCGACGATGATTGACGTTAAATACTCGGCTTGGCTTATTAAGCTTTTTGCTCGGCTGGAATGTCGGGATTAACGTGGGGAGAGAGAGAGAGAGAGTGTAATCGTTGCCGAGATTATCGAGGAAGAATATCGCCGATCAATGTAATTTTTTTTTCTTCGTTCACCGAAATGTACCCCTTTACCCACGCGATAAAAGCTACAGTGTCCTCTCCCCTTCGTATAGAGCTATACGCACGCGACTTTCTCTTTGATCTCATTTATGAGAAATATCTCATTATGCTATAGGACGAATCCGTATACCACTTCGTTAATTAAAAGTCTGATCCGGCCGCTGCGATTCGTCTTTGTTTTCGGGCGGAGGCGCGGCAAAAAATTTTAATAATACCTCGACTACATCGTATACGTCGGCGTATACAGCTACTCTTTTTCTATTCGAACGGACGCTGCAATTGTGTGTTTGTGTGCTTAGAGGCGGCGGCCGTAACTCCCACCGACCGTTGATATTAAAATGGTAATTTTAATTGGCGTTGGAAGCTCGCTCGCGCGCGCAAGCAAAGGGTTATCGGGAGGAAAGAGAGAACTGCGAAATGAGCCTGCGAGTTTTCCTCGACGAGCTTAATTGAATCTGCAGCGTCATCTGCATTTTCCTGACTTCTTCTTCTTTATCGGTCCGCTGATTAGCAAACGTGGATTTCATGCATTGGAAAACTTGTTGAATATTATATGCGAGCTTTTTGGAGGTTGGGAAGCGTGAAAAAAAAAAAAAATAAATAACTTCGTGCAGTGCTGGCAATCACTTTCAAGCTGCAATCAGAATTCTGGCAACACGAGAGAATACCAGTCTAAAATTCACGAAATTACAAATGTCCTATCCAAGACTGACACTCTCGACCTATGCATTCAACTGGATTCTTCATCCCTGGGTTAATTTTGAAAATGTTAACTTTTCTGACAGAGTAATCTTATTTTAATTTTAACTCTCCTGATTGAAATTTTAGTCGTGCCAAGCCATAGTTGACGTACAACAAAACAGTTTTGGACTGGCCTTTCCACGTGAGTTCTTTCCCGCTGTCTAGTCTCTGGCTAGCAACGCTAGGTGGCGCATAGGCATTTTTCTCTTTTCCTTATCTTAATCAGCACCTATATCACAGTATAGATATAGGTGTCTGCCACCTATGCCAAAACATCTTCACTGGCCTTTTTCTGAGCCGCTTATATTATAACTGCCTGAGTCGGTTAAGGAACTCGTGCGATATGGCAAATAAATTGTTCGATATCAAAATATCAGAGCACTCATAATAATTACTGCTCAAATAATTATAATTGTTATTGGCAGTGATCAAACATAAATATGTATCATCGTTGTTCCGAATAAAAGCTACTCGCTAAACTCAAACGGGTACAAATCCAAGTTCTAGATCGAAAACTGATTCTATCCGTCGAGTCGAAAACTTTGGAAAGCGTATCGCCGAAACCAACTCGAATCGAAGGACAAAAAACTGCACCTTAACCCTCTCGGAAGCCCTACACTCGAACTATACTATAGTTCCTCCTTCTCCTCGAAACTTTGCGCGAACAGCGTAGCGCAGTTCCCTGTAACCCTATATACACCCTCGAAATTTCCGAACCCTCTCGCAAACTCAATTAAACCGACTAAGAAATCCCTCTCTCGCGAGATCTGTCCATCGAGTTCCAGTCTGGTTTTTTCCATCGGTTTGCCACCGAAATCTAGGTCAGAGAGAGACTGCAGCAAGAGAGAGAGTCGTTAAACAGCCCCCGGGCGCAGTTCAATGGGTGGCGAGATTGCTGTCTTTTGCACACCCTTCCTCGAGCGTTCTTTTTTTTTTTTTGTAAAATCGCGGCCGAGCGCTGGACTCTGCCAAGAGAGACTCGCTGGAGGTGGGGTCGTTGAACTTTGCGCGCGTCACACGTCGCTCGTTTTTAGCGCCCGCTCTGAGGCTCGCTTCTGTCAATGTTGGCTCGCCTCTCTTTTTTTTTTTCGCCTGCAAGAGCTTTTCTGAAAAATATTCATCAACCGTATCTTAACTCGATTCTCTTTCTCTCTGCACATACACACACACACACACAGGCGCGATAAGCGACGACAATCGCCGCCGTGTACAAATCGCGCGCTCGTAAAAGCGGGATTGGCGAAAAATCCTAAAACTGCTCGATAAATTGTCATTCTCTCTCTCACGAGAATCCTCTTGAATTTCTCTCCCGTTATAACCGCCCGCCGAAATTCCCTCTGACCGCATCAGCTGCAATTTGCCTGTGAGCGTGTGTGTGTGTGTATGTGTATGTGTATGTGTATGTGTGTGTGTGTACAGACGCCGCGACGCATTTTTATAAGGCAGTTCTCTCGTTCTTTCCGCTGCAGGGCTCGATTTCGTTCGCCGACGCGCAGCGAGTCGATAGGATCGCCGGCACGTCGTCTCTTATCCTTTCGGCAACTCTCTCTCTCTCCTTCTCTCCCTTCTCTCTCTCTTTCGAAGCGCGCGCGAATAACGAATTATACTCGGCGCGGAAAGGAAAGCCGATCGCGCTATACGCCTCTGCCTTCGCACAGATATAAATCCTTCGCTGACGCTGCCTACATACTTACCTTGTATATATATACCTATACGTATATAATATACTCGAGCCTTTCTTTCGAGAGTCTCGCGAGCAAGCGATGATTTTTCCCTCGATATTCTCTCGGCGCGAGAAGAGCTTTGCTCTAACAGGATTTTTACATTTTCCCCGCTCTGCGACGTAGTCGTGATCATATTCTTATGTGCTGCCGCTGAGTTCATGCAAATTTTACGTCGGTGAGTATTAAGCCCGGCTGCTGCTGCTGCTTCTGCTGCTAAGGTCGTTAAAGGGAATATTCGAGTATGGCTCTCTCTCTCTCTCTCTCTTACGTTCGGCTATCGATTTGGGACTCTCGAAGAGGTAATTGCCAGAATTATTCTGTCTATATACGTTGTATTTTGACTTCTACGTTATATTCTTGGAAAAATATCCCGAGGTACGGGGGCAAAACTGTATAGCATTCCAGAAAGTGTATATGTACGAGCTATATGCCTACTCATATTCCGCATTAAAGCGGCCATATAAATTCAGCGAAGAAGAAGCGGAAAGAAAGAAAACAACGAGAGCGAGAGAAGAACGCCGCTTGAAAATTCAATGAGCAATCTCTCGCGCAGCTTTAATTAGCGCTAGTCTCAGCAAGAAGAATATATATATCAGTACACAAGCCAAAAGGTTGCAACGCGAGCAAGTTATGTCTACGACTACAGCGCGTAAAGCGATGGGCTCGAGTCCAGGCAGACATCGCATCGTTTCGATCTCTATTCCTCGTATGTGTGAGCAGTGCATGTAACTGTGTATGTGTGTGCGTAGAGTCCAGGGAATCTGATATGCAGAGAGTGGACGCTGCTGCTGCTGCTTTTCTGCGATGTTTCATTGAGAAGAGAGAGAGAGAGAGAAGGGGAGCTTTCGCTGCCCGTTCTGAATGCGTATAGTTTCTCAAATAAATGGCTTCGTAGGCTGCCGCCACTGCTGTTGTGGGTTTGTCGTGAATGGCTCCGGTGTGCGCGAGCTTGCGGATGACTGAATGGCTTTCGTACTTGGAAGCAGTGCATTGTTTTCTCTTTTGCTTTTCGAGTATTTATATAACCAGCTCGCGTTTATTAACTTGAAAATAACCCGTATGCGAGAATCGAACAACGAAGAACAGTTGAAATCAAGCTCGAAAGCTCGGACTCGTCGGAGCATGAATTTAACTGCCGCATCTGCGCGTCTCGATCTTTCGCAATTTCCCTTCTCTTTTCCCCAGCCGTCGTCGTCGTCGTCGTCGTCGTCGGCTTAGCCCCGATTCCCTCAGCGGAGGAGGCAATGACAGGATATTAAAGTAGCGCTGCAGACTGTAAATATCCGATGCCGAGAGCTTCCGCAATGAACTGCGCGTTTGTGTGTCTCTCTATCTCTCTCTCTCTCTCTCTCTCTCTGTTTGGATTGTCTGCGCGAAAGCTGCCAAAGGAAACTGGCCGGTACTGTGCAGTCGGCAATTAAGCGACTCGACGGCGATTTTTCAAGTTTATGGCTGATGTCGTGTGTTTGACTATTGCGTTATGAGAAGGAGGAATGCCTCCTATCAAGAGGGAAGAAACTGGAAGTGCATCGAGTTCTCGTTTTATGAGATTTTCGTTTAGAAAAAAGTGTTTGCTGTTCGCACCCACAAGAGCCAGAGAAAAAGACAGTGTTTATGAAAAATTCCAGGGATTATGTTCGGCCAATTAGGTGTGTTTTATCTCGCAAGCGCTTGTATAAATAGAACGTTCACGTAAAATAAACATTATCCGTCCAGAGCGACCGCTGCGCCGCGTATATATATGCACTACACACACACACATTGCGCGAATTTACTACCGTATCCTCGCGCGATAATGGTGTTTATAAATTGTCTCCCCGCATCATTCAAAACAGCTTAATTAAATATGCAGCCGATGACGCTTCGGTGGCGGCGGGAAGCATTTGCATATCCCCTATAAATAGCGAAAAATTGGATGTTAATAGTTCAAGCTGCTGGAAAATTATTTACGATCCGCTTTATTAAATTCCCTCCCGCAGTCTCACGTATACCTATATAAGGCTTTGAAAGAATCGGCAAACTTCCCTTTTTTTCTTCCATTATCCGCACATATTATACGAATATATATGTAGAATCGAAATTTATGTCTACAATAACAGACACTCGACGACTTTCGACCTCTACTATACTCGGCCGACTTAATAGTTTGAGATTCATGCGTGTGAGATATATATCGTCTCCGAAAGTGTGCTTATAGTTTTCGCGGACTTTACGGGTCCAATAAGCGGCGACGACGGCGGGAATTTCGCGCGCGAATACATGAATTTCAATGAGCTGCGGACGCGAAGAGAGCGAGAGAGAGACTACGTTACAACAGTCGTGATTCTTTAGCGCGGAAAATCCGATAAGGCCGCCGCCGTGCCGTGAGGATTTAAGGGGGGGATTAAATGCAGCTTCTTATGGTTCGCGCGAGTCGATCGGACGCTTACGCCCCGTTCCGAGACACGTGCGCGCGTTGTGTCGGTCTTTAAAGGATTACCAAAGAGGTTCTTGTAAATATGAGCCTCGAGCAATTTTCGCGAATAAATTTAACTTTTTTTTGCACGAGTCGACGCAATAAGTTTGATAAAAAAAAATCAAGCCAGACTCTCTCTCTCTCATTCTCTTCTCGTCCTATACTCTCCCATATTTGATAATAACCCCACCGATGTCTCCGTCGGCACGACTCTCGCTCCGTAATACCTCGGGAAATTCCAGTAGCAGATTTCCCGATGGAAGATATTCAACTATGAAAGCTATCGCGGCGTATTTAAATTCCTCGTCCTGCGGAGTGTAATTAGTGCCCGGGACTCGTCTCTATATATGTATACGTTTTTTTTTTCGCGCTTTTTATGCTCCCTCATCGTCGACGACTCCATATACGCACAAATTCCCGCAGCTGCTCCGCTTCGGCGAGCTTTTGTGTCCGGCTTTTCTTGCGTGAATATTTTTTTTCCCCTCACCCGACGAAAAACAAAAGTTACAAAGTAACTCTCGCTCCGAAGTTTTACAATAAAATAGAGAGTGTTTAAAACCGCAGATTCGGGAGGGTATTTAACCCAGTTTCGTGTATAAACTATACATAATTTTATGCGCCGAGATGCTCCGCTTTGATTAGAGTCACGCGCAATAAAAAGGGTTATCGTGCGTACACACGAGCTTTTGTCACGTGCTCTGCACGGCGTCTGATTAAAGAGTGTGTGAAACAATCTCGAGCTTTTGAAAACTAATTTCAAACGAAAAACTGTATACGAGCTGGCTTTTTTTACAATAATTGCGCATCCGCTTCGGAAAATCGACGCTATAAATACACGAAGGCCGTTTGTATCATAGCGAAAGATCGACTGAAGGCAATCTCTATATATTATATCTACATACACTTCGAAGCTCTGCCGCGCGCATAATGGCAGAGAAAAATTCAATTTACCTCTCTCTCCCGATCGCGCGAGAGCGCGAGCTGCATTAACGGTGCAGGATGTTATTTCGTAATTTCCCGATATTTACATCGTCATGTCTTCTCCCCTTGGTGTGCTCCATGCGCACAGCTTTTTCGCATAAACGTTATACCTCATGCATATCATTACACTGTTGTACACATCCATGAGAAGAGCAGCAGCAGCAGCAGCAGCAGCAGTGAAAAAACAAAATTAATGTACGGAAGGAGAACATCAGCGCAACAGCAACAACGGTTTTTCGTCGTATTATTGCGTATATATATACGAGAGTCCATCAGAGCTGGAAATTCGACCGGTTACATTATACACAACAATTTGATTTTCCAGTTGCATGAGAGAGCGAGCATTGTTTGTCCCGTGCATTGTTGCCGCGTCGCGGCACTTTCGACATGCGAAACTCGAGCCTCGGGGCTACTTTTCCTACTCTCTCTCTCTCTCTATCTGTTATCTCTCGCTCGCAGGTGTATACACGTATACACAGCAGCAGCAGCAGTAGCGATGTCCCCTCGGGGGGAGACGAGAGTTTTGTTTATTTTATCGGACGAGAGTTAATTTGTCGTTCCAGCGAGTTTTGGCAATTATTTGGACGGCCTGAGAGAGCAAACGGCGATTTAATAGCGCGCAAAAACGTCGGACTGACTCGTCTCATTGTTTTCGGTGCATTGACCGTTATATCTCCCTGTGTGTATGTGTGTGTTTTGCTCGACGTTATATTGCCCGAGCTCGCGTTTGAAAACTGGGTTATACTGTGTGCACAGAGCTTTGTTCCGTCGCCCAGATCTCATTATACCGACTTGTAATTAGCTCCTCTGTTCACTGTGTTTATGTGTGTGTTATATAATCCGAATCGTAAAAGGCTCTTATCTTCGAAATTATATAGTCGAGTGTAAACGAAAACATCGTCGCAATGAAAGCTGCATAATCGTCGATTTTAACGACCAACCGATCGACACACAGAGCTCCCCCGGGAGATCGTCGTCGCGTGCTGCTCTGGCTTCCAGAATTCCCCCGTCCAAGTCGAACGATAAATTTGATATCGCGAGGCGGTAATGGATGTAAACACTGTTGCCCGCTATATCCTGTGTGTGTGTGTGTGTATGTATATACGTGATGCGCACAGCCGAAGCGTGCAAACTCGAGGTGTCCGTAGGGATCGAGAATGTGGACGTTTATCGAGTGCTACTATCTTCGGAGGACGGCGCGCTGAGCTTTTGGAATTAATCATTCGTTCGATGACGTGCCTCGCGGCACATAGAGATACGGCTTAGGTTTAGCGGCTCTGCGAGTATACGTGATTTACATTCTTCGAAGGAACTACCTCTAGCTCTCCGAAAACGTCCGAAAACTTGAGATAATTAAGACGAGCTTGATGCCCTCGTGAACAATAACTCAAAGTGTACGCGTTATACCTGACAAGCCGGCATTACGATAAGCTATACGAGTCCTTTTTTTCCAAGGTTCTTTCTCTTGCGTATACATATATTACCACACACACACACACACGCCCTGCATATATGCGTGCATTGGTGGATCCTCTCTCTCTCTCTCTCTAGACACTCTTTCTCGCGGGCGATAAATTAGATATTGCAGCGCTGTCAGCACGCGGCCGTAAACGCTGGCCCTGATGTAAATCGCTCGCGCGCAATAAACCGCTGGATTAACGATCTTCTATACGTACTCTCTCTTGTATACGTGTGCTGTGTTATTCCAAGGTCAAGTGCGTGTCGTTGATGCTGTTGTTGTTGTTGTGTGTGTGGGGGGAGAAAAAAAGTGAAGGAATTCGCGCGAGTATGCGCAGGTATGAACGAGTGTGTGCAAGAGCTGAGGGGAAAAAAAGTGCTGCAACGACGTGTTCTCGGGAGAGGAGGGAGACACGAAGGTGATCGAAAAAATTAAGCCGATGTGACGAGAGATCGTCACCGGTGCAGCGGAGGTGGAATGACACCTGATGCGTAAGAGAGAGAGAGAGAGAGAGAGAGAGAGAGAGAGAGAGAGAGGAAAAAGTTGCGGTTGGAGGATTTTTAAGTGGAGACGGTCAACTTGCTACGTGTATACGACTTGTGCTTTGTTTTTGTCACTGAATGTGTGCGAGGCTGGATCGACGAGTGGATCGATGATTCGAGAGCTGGTGTAGTTACGCTATATACGTTTCTCGTATGAAGTTTCTCGATTCGTTCAAAAACTGCGCTGTATAGGTAGCTTCGAACGTATCGATATTCGTATCGTGAAACCCTAACGAACCCGAAGTTCGACCGGGCCAAATTAGAGTCGACAGAGACACGTGAATAAATTAAGGAAAAAGTAAAGTGAGAGTATAGAGGATCGAAAAAAAAAACTCCGAGACTCTCGAAGAATCAGCAAAAAAAGCTCGAAGAAGGAGAAAAGTGACCACTTCCATTGTGAGTGACTCTCTTGCTCTCTCTCTCTCTTTCTCGTCGCAGCGATGAAATCTCATCTGCGGCACGAAAAAAGGAGCATCAGCGTCTCTCTGACGAAGAAGACGAGTATTCGGTTACGACTCGCTGCTGTCGAGACCTTGAACGTGCTGTCTCTTCTTCTTCGTCTTCTTCTCTCTTACATTCGCGACTCAGTATGTCCATGTCCGTGTGTGTGTGAGTACATACACAATTAATGAGATTAAAATTACCAGCCACGGATTATTGGCCCGGCTCAAGGTCGCGAAGTGTATATAGGGGATTATTCGGCATTGATCTCTCTCGCCTTTTATAAAATATAATGTAGACGTCCGTTAATGAAGGGAGATATATCGTAATGCCGCTTGTCGAGCAAATATAACATATACATAAATCCAAGTGTGTGTATAGATAGACAGGGTGAGATTTTTCTTTATTTGCGATCAGTCAGTTATTCCATATGGGCGTGTGTATCGGGTTACTGACTAATAATCGTTTGAAGCCTTCATATTATTTTCTCGGCAAGAGACGGCGGCACATATAGCAAACGTATGAATATTTATTTTATTGCCAAAGACTCTTATATGGGAATACTGGTTGTGTTGCCGCTGTCTCCGATCGCTATCGTACGGATGTAGTTTTAAACTTGTACGATTCGATTCGGTTATTGATATTTTATACCGCGTAGTTTCGACTTTAATGGAACGCGTGCTTGCGTTTGTGTTTTTGTCTGCATCACCTGCTGAGGCTTTACGATTATCGTCGCTCCATAACCGGCATCATTTTTCCAATGAAAAACTTACTTTTCCTATACAAATTCCAGCCCTTCAAGAGCGTCAATCAATCGCGGAACTAGCTGGAAACTCAAAGCCGTGAGGCTCGTAAATTCAAGCCTCTCACGCGATACACCTATATACGCTCGCCTAAATTAAGAGCGAACAATCCGCGTCAGTCGGTACATTCAACGCGTCAGTCCTGCACAGGGTCCAGCACTGCAGCAGCAAAAGCAAACCGAACCGCAGAGCGGTGGTACCGCCTACGCTAATCAGATTGAACTATCGAGCGAAATCAAGACGTCGCATTGTGCCGTGGCGGCGGCGTCGTTTCTGAATGCGCGACTAATTGTGAAATATCTCTGTGTGTATGCGTGACCCTATGTATACCTATACACGCGCATGTAGAATCTGCGGCCGCGGAACAGCATTTGGTCGGCTGGAATTTATTGCCGCTCGATAGCATCGTGATTGAGTGCGCCCGACGCTATTTGTTTAGGGCTGCGAGACGCGCTTTTTTTTCGTTCGCTGGGGAGAGAGGGGAACTCGTATGGCTTTTCCGATATATCTGTATAGTACTTTTCATTAAAAAAGAAATCTCGTCCAGGTGAATTACACACTGCGTAGTCTTGGATATATATTTACACATGAACATACCAGCTGGTCCCACTGGCTTATCACGAACGAAGTGTACCCATCCCTTGGCTATATTGACTCCTGCCGACGACGACGAGCAAAGAAGCCGCCGACGTTGATATCGAGCTCGCTCAGATATTGCAATCTCGCGAGTTCGTGTGTCTCTTATTCTTTTTCGTATGCCTTTTTGCTGCGGCGTGTATGCAGATATTCGGCGCGGGGGAGTAGAATCTTGACGAATCGATGTGTGCAGCTTGAAACCGAGCCAACAGGATGCGTCGCTTTATTATTGCGAAGATATTCCTTGACGTATGTCGATAATTTTAAATTTTAGAGTTTTGAAAACATTTGAGACAATTTCAGGCCAAATAAAGTCAACTGATGAACATTCTTAAACTGACTGATTTGTTGGTGATCTAGAGGACGACCATTAAGAAAAATCAAGAAGATAACAGTTTAAAACACATCCTCTCCAAGACTTTCCCTAATGGGCGTCCTCTTTCCGAGGACGCCCTCCAACGGTGGTAGTCTTATAAAAGAAAAATCTGAAACAGACAAAATATATTAGAAGTACCTGAAACAGAGAAAATGTATTATAGGTAGCTGAAACAGACAAAATATATTAGAAGTGACTAAAACAGAGAAAATGTATTATAGGTAGCTGAAACAGACAAAATATATTAGAAGTGACTAAAACAGAGAAAATGTATTAGAGGTAGCTGAAACAGAGAAAATATATTAGAAGTAGCTGGAACAGATAAAAAATATTAGAGGTTGCTAAAATAGACAAAATATATTAGAATTGGCTAAAACAGACAAAATATATTAGAGGTAGCTGAAACAGACAAAATATATTAGAAGTAGCTGAAACAGAAAAAATATATTAGAATTGGCTGAAACAGACAAAATATATTAGAAGTAGCTGAAACAGACAAAATGTATTAGAAGTAGCTGGAACAGAGATAATATATTAGAGGTAGCTGGAACAGACAAAATATATTAGAAGTGGCTGAAACAGAGAAAATACATTAGAAAGTAGTGAGGAAGCCGCACCTGAAACAAAAAAAAATATATTAGTATCAAGAAATAAATTATTGGTTGATAAACGAATGTGACGGGGATCTGACTCGCTAGCATCAGAAAGTGGAATAATAAACCAACATAAGTATAAGAAACAGAAAAATGACTCTAAATTTAAGATTGAGAAAACAAAGCAAAGCAACGTCGAGGGAGAGGCGATCATTCGAGGTGACCTGTAGCCGATCAAAATGACGAGGAACGACCCCTGTATAGGGCTTTTAAATCCACGCCGAAGCGTGACAACCTATGGAAGCTGAACCCCATTGCCAAAAAGAAAAGCCCAGCATGCACCTCATAGAAAGCCTCAGTGCAGCCTGACAATTGCAAGTTGGAATGTGTTGGTTTATCAAACCACCGGTATGATGATGGGGGGGGGGGGAGGATTGCGTTATATAATGGATTAGTAAACTTAGCTTTGGTGAAGGGGAGGAGAAGCCATCTGGAACTTCTCGAAGTCCAAGAGTCGACTGAGCTGGACTGCCGGACCAGGGCTCCTTATATACCCTCCGAAGATGGCTGGTCGGTGGTGGGGGGAGGGAGGTCCTTCCTGCTCGCGACCCCCGAGCTGACTGAGCTGGACTGCCGGACCAGGGCTCCTTATATACCCTCCGAAGATCGCTGGTCGGTGGTGGGGATAGAGGGGCCTCCTTCCAGCTCGCGATCCGCGAGCTGACTGAGCTGGACTGGTGTTTCGCGACTCCGTATATATTTGTTGTTGAAGGCTGATCAGAGATGTAGAGGCGTGGAAGTGCCTCCTAACATGAAGCTTCATGGCCGATTAAGCTGGAGTTTGTTCGATGCTTTCTACATACCCCTCACGAAATATTTTACATTATGGCATGTAGCTATTGAGACTTGACTTCCCAAGTGTATATAATAGAACGATGTCAAGTAGAATAGTTTGTAAGTTTTTGCTACTCAAGTGACAAGCTTTGCTAATCAGGTCGCGGTTAATGAACTAGATCCTGATCCCGGATAATTAAAACGTTCTTCGCCCTCTTGCACACTCAACCGCAGCGCGTATTAACGTATCGCAAAAATCACGAACCAATTAGAAGATATCCGATTTCTTCTCATTCTCGCTCGCTCCAAAGTGATTGAACTAGTTTTTATTTCCGCCGATGATTCTTGCGGATGAGGAGGAAAATTGGATTAACGCCCTATTCTCCGGTTAAAAAACTGGTTCAAGTGTGTACAGACACACACAGTCATATAACGTGTATACGAAGAATCGATCCGCACTGCAATCTCAAGTTAAAATTAATAATCCCCGTCGAGGCCGCACAACTTTCCAAAAAGCTCTACACACACAGACACAGCACCAATTTGCCATGCCTCTGTCTCTCTCTCTGCTCCGCTTTGAATTTTCCCCATATTAAATAGCGAAGAGCCGACGACGGCGTCGACGACACAGATAAGAAGAGCCTCATGTGCAAGAGAGAGAGAGAGAGAGAGAGAGAGAGAGAGAGAGAGAGAGAGAGAGAGAGAGAGCCGAGGATAAAGCCGAGTGCGCGTGACGGCTCGGTAACTCTCGCGATTAATCGCGAACAGTCGCGCGCTCGGCGTCATAAAGCTCGCGAAAAGAGGACGAGCTAAGGCGTCGTCGTCGTCGTCTCCTCCCGTCAAAGAGACTTTGCTGCGCTGCTGCTGCTGCTGCTGCTGCCTCTTGAAGGAGCTGCCTTTTGCTCCGGCGCGAGCTTCTCAAAGCGGGTCACGTGTGTGTATAGCGCACGTCTCTCTGCATATGCATGTGTTTGACTATGGATATCAGCTCGCATGTGTGTATGTGTGTGTGTATCTGTGTGTATCCAACTTCCGGCGATGGATCTTTAAAACGCGATCTCGGAAACTGTTTCGGGGAAGAGAGAGGGAGATTCCAATTCAATTTCGTTCCGCTGTGCGCGGGGATGAAAGCCCGGGCGCTCGAAAGAGCGATTTTGCATCAGCCAAGAGTTCGGATGTTTATGCCGATCCGATCTGATGGATGCAGACGATTCCACGTGTGTGTGTGTGTGTGTAAAGCTTCAATTTAATTTCGCGAAAAAGTTTTTTCTACACTGCGTAATTCGCGAGAGCGTTTTTATGCAGTTTCGTTAATTAGGAGACAACGAGAGGAAGAGAGAGAGAGAGAGAGAGAGAGAGAGAGAGAGAGATCATGACCTCTAACTAGCTGCGGCTGATTATACGCGCCGCAAGCCCGCTAAATTGCTAATTAGGTTTATCGAAGGCAATTAGGCAACGGTATATATATATATATACGTATAAAATTGCAGGGAGGAGAGGATTATATTGTGCGCGAGTCTCTCTCGCGGCGTTTTAATATTAATAAAGCCGTCGAATTGAATTATACTCGCGGCCGCTTATTATCCTTCGCTGTGGCTGCCTGGTTTAAATTCAAATTGCGAACTGATTTCAAGCGGACGATGGAAAAGATTGCAGCCGAGTGTTTCTTCGTATGCAGATTGTGAATCAAGGAACGCGGTTCGTTTGATACGATCATTCATCTCGACGCGATTTAATCATATACCCGATGCTCGTCTCGTTCCTTCTTCCTTTTTTTTTTTTTCGATTTTTACGAAACGCGACATGTAATTTCGCTAAAACGCCGAGTCCTCTCTCTCTCTCTCTCGATATAAAATAAAATCGCACGCGAGTCTACATACGTTTTTCGCAAGGCAAAAGAAAACGTTGGCGCGCGTTCAAGAGTCCGAACTTGAAAAAGCATCAGCGAGGGTTGCGCCGGTTACGCGGTGCGTGTACGCGAACCCTCTTAAACCCTTCTGCTCTATAAATTCTCGCTCGACTCTGCTCTCTCTCTCTCTCTCTTTCCGCGGCAGCTGGGATTTTACGACGAACCTTCTTTTTTTTTCCTGCTCTCGGACCGCGTCCAGGAAATTAATAAAAGATGTATCGCGCTTGCCTCTGAAAAATCGCGAATTTATATATAAGGTTCTTTTTTAGGCAGCAAAAGATCATCATATCTCGCGGCGTCGCTTTAAATTTTTAGTAAAACAAAAATTTTGTGTCATATATGCGGCGCAAAGAAAAAAAAATACACCCAGTCTCGAGACTTCGCGGATAAGAATCTCAAAGCTCGCGCGCAAGCACACACACACGTGCATTCGAAGCGCGAGGCGTACCGCGATATTTGTCACTTAACAAAGCCGTAGCCAGCCCTCGGATATATAAAGAGTCTTCTCTCTTTCAAAGGACACACACGCGACGACGCGAACTTCAATTCACAAGCTCGAGCTTTTTCTTGAGACGAGAGAAAGAGATGTATATATACACCGAGACATCCGCGGCGCGCTTTTTCTCAAAGGCAACGACGGAAAATTTGCCATCGCGGAAAAGCCAGATCTGCATCATTATTATTATCGTGTGTATGTTGCGGTTAACAATTATATACCCGACGCTTGGGTTACATACTGCTTGACTCTCTCTACTGCGATCGCAATTAGAGGAATTCGAGTAGAGGTGCCGCGGCGTGTTCTGTGAGCCTAAACTCATATTAAGCGCCGCCTAATTGCGACGAGGTGTGCAGCGTGTGTGCGGCTGCTCTCTCTTGCTTTCTCAAAGGCATTCCAGGCTTTATGACGTACTCGTCCCGAGAGAATCTCGGCTGCTAGGCGTGTAGTCATTACATTTTTGATAAAACGTTGTTTATGTATGATAGAAAAAAAAGCATGTGCATACCGAAATCAGCAAGTGTATACTCGAGGAGGAAGAAACCCTGGCATAAATAAAGAAGAAACGAGAGAGGAAGAGTATAAGGGAATAAAAGAAAGAGTCTTTTGTCGTGGCCGGTATAAAAAGGGTTTTTCTCTCGCTGTGTCCGTGAAACGGAAGCCGGACCTTTCCTTGTATATATACGTATACGCGCCGCGGGGATTTTCTCTTGTGTCCGATTCTACGCTTTTAGTATGTGTGTCTGTGTGTATATAATACACACACAGAAGTAAGAGCAGCTCGTTTCGTGTGCGATCGCTATCGCCTTTCTCGCCTCGAAACGCGGTCTCTTTCTTATATACGAGTGCGCGACACAATCCTCCGTACGTATGTATAGCTGTGTAATGCGTCCTGTAAAAAGTTTGTTTAGTGCGCCGGCTTCTCGAGCAGGAGGACGTCTTTTCTTGCTGGTTTCGTAACCTAGAAAATTACGGGGGAGCGTATAGCAGACTCTCCTTGGGGACGTGGCTTACGTGCGGGGATAGTTAATTATGTGATGTGCGCCTTGATTTCGACCAACGAACGGCGTTGTATATACACGTACCTTTAGGGACGTAGAATAATGATTATTAGTAAACACAACTATTTTATTTGCATCAACTATCTAGTGCAAATTTGAAAATTACCGAGCATAGCTGTAAAAAATCGCGTCGCAGTATACTTAGTATACTTACCGAAGATCAATAATAATAATACGAACCGATATATATATATCAAAATAAAGTCGACGATTCCGCGCACTCGGTGCGCGTTGCTCTTTTTCAAACGGTTATACGATCATTACCCTCTGCTGATGCAGGCTAGCGCAGCAATAGTTCTAAATTACCGGAATAAGCCAGCAGCAGGAGCGAGAACTCTCGACGCGCGTGTAAGAAGGCGATCATGCGCTTTTTATCATCGACAGCAGCTTCTGAATCACGCCTTTATTGCGGAACCCAAGGCGAGAGAGTATAGTCGCGGGGTTGACTTGCCTTTATGTCCGAACTTGGGAGAGATATCAGATATCGGTATAGGGACGCTCGCAAGCGAGCGCAGCTCTCCTTCTCTCGCGAAGAGCTTCGAGCATAACTGCACTTGAATAGCTATATATACGCTCTTGCGAGCAGGCGGGATAAGGGCCTGCAGATAAGCCCGCGGAGAGTAAACGAGTTTGGCTCTGTCTTAGGGTACCTCCATAACACACATACACATACACGCGCTTGAGAGATGTTGTTCTTGGGTGAATGGCTTGTTTTGATGCCGCTTCTGCCGCTGCTGTGGTTATGGAGGAAAAATTAACGATGAGAGGCTTTGAATTTTGACGTTACGCTATGAATAATAAAAAAAAAAAAAAAACAAACGCCGAACGCTATCGAGAAGGACTTTCAAAGTGTCGCGCGAAAGTTTCCCGGAGCGAGTTCATTTTTTAAAAATTAGAAGCTGAACGACTATGCTCGCTCTCTCGACAAAGTTTTAGCGCTACGGAATTCTAATGTACTTACGTATATACCTACTACTCCCTGCGGGCTATGTTCTGCTCCGTCTCTTTCTCTCTTGAGAGTCGCAAGCTCGATAATAAAATAACTGCCCAGGCGAAAACACGTTTTTCTCAAAGACGTTTTTCCCCTATATACTAAAACCTCGGACTAATGGAGCGTAGTCTCCAGCCCCGTTAAATAATCACAGCCACACCTCCGTAATTGAAAATTTACGATTCGATACGGCAATTTCGTATATATACACCGCAGAGGAGGAGTACGAGAAGGAGAGAGGGAAGGAGAACTAAGAGGTAGGCGGGTGAGACGACGACGCTTTCAAAGTGCTCTCGGTTAAAAGCTCATCGGCCCCTTTCTCTCTCTCTCTCCCGCGGGCCATTGTGAAGTTCGCCGCCGTCTCGTTCGCGAAGGATAGCCAGAGAGACGTTAAAGCGAGATCGTTGACTGCAGTGTTTTTATTGCGGGAATGACCGTCGTTGTCGCGTTAGTTCGGACGCGTTTAGTCGCTGTGTTCGCCTTAGCACTGCTTCGGTTATATTGTTATAGAAAATAGTCTCGAGTACAACACTTTTTTTCGAAAAGCAGAGCCAATAAATGACGGAAAGCATCAGAACCGTCCAACAAAGCTCAAGCACAAAGGGACACAGAGCTTTCCAAAAAATACTCTCCGGTTACTCGCTTCTCTCACTTTCCGACAAAAAGCTCACCGGCTCGAAAAAGTTGGCCGAGAGAGAGAGCTTAGCTGAAGTTGACAAAGGTCGGCGCTTACACACTCTCTCTCTCCACCCCCTAGACAATGGCGAGAGAGAGAGAAAGTCTCGCGATCGGAGATCCGTTGCAGCTGCAGCTTTTTCCGGGCTCTTAGAGCTTGGTGTTATATCGGTTGCGGCCGACCTTTTAAGCCGGGAAAAGCCGACGACGACCTGCTCCATATTCTCCAAGCAGCCTCAGATGCAGGTATTTACGCGCTTTTTGTCGCGCTACTACCGGTCGTCGAGTCGAGGAGGCCGTGTTTACAGCTCGTAATGCAGTTCTGCATAGTTTGGCATTGTTATATACTCGCCTATTGACGTGGCGTGACGCAGCACTAGCTTTTTGCGCATAGGTACACGACCGCAAGCTCGTTGCAGTTACATTTCCTCTCTCGAGAAGAAGCAGAAGAAGAAAAAAATTCGTATCCCACCTTCCTCGTGATAAATTTACGAGACTCAAAGGTCACCGTTATCCTCCAGCCTTCTCTCTCTCTCTCTCTCTCTCGTAAGTAATGCGGGCTGTATTGGCGAGCGTCCCGAAAAGCGACGGGGTACTGATGTATCATTATACGCCGTTCTCTCTCGCCAGCTGGATTTATGGCGCTTGGCGCTCAAAAGGGCGAGTGCGGAAGCGCGCGAAAGATTTTTTTTACTCGACGACGACGCGCCGCTGCTGCTGCACGCTTATATTTACGAGACGACGCGCTCTCTTTTGTTCGTCGCATTGGAACGATCTTGTCGAGGTGCTACGCTGAGTTATAATACGCGACTCGCGCGAGTGTCGACGTCGCGTTTTGTCGAGGATCTACGACGCGTTGGCGAATTTCCTTTACGTTTCCCTTCGCGCAATCGTCCAAATTTTTCGACCTAACATTCCGAGCGATTCTCTCTCTTGAACTACTATAGTGAGAGAGAGAGAGAGAGAGAGAGAGAGAGAGAGAGAGAGAGAGAGAGACAAGAGGAAGAAGAAGAAGCTTTGCAGAAACGTCTCGTACAGAGCATCGCATTCATCGCCCCCAATGCGAACAATCCCGAAAATTCCGTCGAAGCGCGCAACCAGCCGGAAATCTCTCCGGGAAAATTGCAAAACTGCAGAGAGGGAAGGCCTCTATATATATACTGCTGTCTCTCAAACTATGTGTCTGGCAAGATCGCGATTCCGACTGCTGCTATTCGCGCCCGACGGGCCGTGTTTACATTTCAATTATCCTCGCGCAAGGCTCTCCGGCCATTATTAGTATTTGCATGATTTAGCAGCCGAGGAGAAGCAGAGGCTGCCGCTGCTTCAGCCACTCGAGAGAGAGAGAGAGAGAGAGAGAGAGAGAGAGGCGCCGAGTATAATGAGCTCCAGAAGCCAGGAGACACGGCCCGACGGACACGCGTTTATACGTTCTCTCTCTCTATATTTCTCCGATGCTGTACGGGTAAGCGAAAATCTTTGCCGGACTCGCTTTGCTGCATTGTATATAGTCCCAGCTCGTTATGTGCAGTCTCTGCGAAAGATGCTGCGCTGTTATATACGTCGAATGTCGATAAGAGAGCGACGGGTATATGAATATTGATAGGCTACAAGCGGGAAAAAATTCAGGGGAAAATTCTGCGGTGACGCGCGCGCGCGCGCGCGAATTTCCTTCCCCGAAAGTGGAGCTATAAAATTTAAGGCGTGAAATATTTTATCGAACTTTTGCGAACTGTGCGGAGATTCCGCGCGCGTAAGTGATCCTCGTTACTTCTTTAAGCTCGCACAGACGGCTGCTCTGCGAGCGCTCTCGTGTCATGGTCCGTTACTGGCACGAGGAGAGCTTTTCTGAATTCTCGATAACATTCCTAACATTTGAAATTCTACCCTTGAAGGAAAATCCTGGGATTCTATCGAGACTAATCCACAGGAAATCGTCGTCCTTTAGACGGGCGATTTGCTTTTCGATTTTCTTCGCGCTATATCCAATTTGCGGTCTTATTACAGAGTTTTTCAGTGTATATACTGTGATGTTATAGCTAGTGTGTAGGTTTGTAGATTTTGTTTTTGCTTTTATTATTATTTGGAGAGTTCCTTTTCACTGCAAAAATTCGATAATTGTACAGGTTAACAACCTCCAATAGATTGCTAAATTACCATCAGTTATCAAATTTTTCCGATGAAATGAACTCTTCCAGTGTATGACCGACGTTCAATAATATAAACTCTGAAGAAACGCTTCGCTTGCAGCTTGTAGATTTCGAATCACTCGCCACCTAGCGTCATGTCGACGTACTGTAACACGTCAGTTCAAATCTGCTCACTCAACAAGCGTTTGATTCAACAAATCGACCAATCCTTCCACACTATCTGAAACTCGAATCCAAAAAAATTTATCGCGTTACACACCCCTAATCGATCAATCAAACATCCCTCTCCAAAAAAAAGCTCTCCTATCAAATCGAATCGGTCCCTCTCGCGACTAAAAACAGCAGAAAATCTCACTTCTCTTTTCCTGTACACACACACACACACACCGCAAGCAAATACAAGCTCACGTACATCGCGCGCATTTCCACATTCGCGCTTGAAATCCTCCTTTTTCGCGCGCGGCTTTCTCTCATCTCTCTCTCTCGCTCGTTGCAGAACTCGCCGCCGCAGGCGTGTCTCTCGCAGAGCTGCAACTGCGCGTTGAGAGATAAAGAGCGCCGGCTTTGGAATTCGCGCTCTCGCGCTAAACTCTCCACCTATACTGCTGTACAGTATCGCCGATATATATCGAAACTCACTTTCAATTACGATCGGTTTGTATTTGTAAGCTTCTGATGCTACGACGGCTATTTTGAGCTGCGGCTACAAGTTGTTTTCAACGCGGTAAATCGGATTTTCGCGCTCGTGTATAGCATGAATTTTTTTAAATGTATATAAGCATCTCGTTTAACGTAAGAAAATTGTGCGGATGTATATGCTTCATTTGGACGTATACGCCTGTATATGTAGGGAAGTGGAGGCTGGGATAGACAAAAGCTCGTCTAATTAACACGGCTGAGAGGCTGTGTGGGCGCAGCTGGCAGCTTGAATGCCAGTCGTCGGAACGGACGAGTCTGTGGCGTCTCGTGGATGCGCTAGACGTAGACGACGACGACGGTGACGGTTTAAGATTTCATTGAGTATGGAGCTTGCGGCAGGTGTGAGGACGTCGTGACATGGATTTTTGACCGGAATATTGTTACAGCATATATCAGTTAGCAGAATAGAAGAACCGATTGTTCAACCAGAACTTTGCTCGAGTCTCGATAAAATATTTATCGCCGCGCTGTTTCCGGGTTCTCACTAAAAGCTGTGGTATATACGACTGCAGTCGCTCGGAGGGCAACAGAGAGCCATTCCTCGCGTTTAGAGCCGAAGGAGCGCACGTTGTGTGTCCCGCAGCTGTTATCTGTTCTCTGGAAAGTGGATAATGGTTTTATCGAGAGGGATCGTCTCGCTGCTTCGTAGTATAGTGTGTACAGTTGCCAAGAGCGATATCCGCTATGTGTATGTATCTATATGTGTGTATTTTTCGTCGCGAGAACGCAATTACGCCTTTAAAAAAATTCGCCTAGTCGTCCGGGGCAATAAATCGCGCGCGAAAAAAGTGCCCGCATTCATCCGGCGTCAAGCAAATTACACGGCGTCCGGAAGTCGCACCTTTCTCTCTCTCTCTCCCTCTCTCTCCTGCATACATCCGTACACGCGTGTGTGCTCGGGCACTTTAATCTTCGTCGAATCAGCAGCAGCCGCCAACGCCCAGACGTTTCGCGTAATAAGCGCCCGCTGTATATATGAGAATATCTACCTTCCCTCTCTCTCTCTCGCTGACTCGTTTAATCCAGGAGAGAGTCAAAGCGCTGCTGCTGCTGCTGCTGCGACGAAGAGAGAGAGAGAGAGAGAGAGGCACAGGTGCCAGCGGCGAATGCTCAATCCGGCTGCGCGTGTGTGTCCGTGGAAACGGCAATTTCCGACGCTGAGGTATGGCATGGAGCGTACTACTGGTGTTCGGGAGCTTCTGTGCAAGGATCTTTCTTGCAGCGAGAGATTATTTTATAGAGGAGTGTGGTATATGCGTGGATGATCGCCGTGGTGTAGTCTTACCGAGCGCGACCTTTTCCACTGGAATTGTTCTGCTCTTCATTTTTAGATATTGAAAGGCTATATTCCAATGTCAGTGCGTGTAAAAGCAAAATTTAAAATTCGTATATGATTATTTTTTCAATTTTATCGCGAAAACATTTACGTTACAAAGTCAAAGCTATTCAAGGGATAATCAAACGCGAGCTGGGGGATGTATTTATACACTGTAACTTCGTTCGCTCGCTGAAATTTTAATTTACAGCCGTGCGGACAGAGCCGTGTAAAGCCGAAATATATAAAAAAAAAATATTCAATACGGAAATTCCGTATGATATGCCGATGCGAGCGTATTCAGAGGATTCAAAGGGTTGACGGGGAATAAAATTTGTTGTGAAAATTCAATTCGTTTACGCTTTATATTCCGACTCTATTCATGAACTTAAAATATAATAAAAGCGGCCTGTACCCGCGCACGGAATGTGTATGGAGCGACGAGAGCGAACGGAAATATGAGAAATGAATTTGAAATTTATTGGCCAACGTGTTTCGGGGTTATAAAGTGTTTCGGCTGGGTAGAGTAAAAAGACCGTTTGTATACTTGTTTGGAAAAGTAAAAATTCGCTAGATGTTGTGGTATTGCACTTGATTAATTTTTGTGTTTTTCTTTTGTTTCAGGTGAGTGCCATAAGCAATACTCTACTAGATACTCACGATAGCGTAAGTGACATTGAAATATGTAAACAGAATCATATAATATTCAAATCTATTTTAACGAGAGCGAATCCGTTAAAACATATTCATCAATTTATGCAAAACTAATGAAGCATAAGGTACACCCAACTATACCTTTCAAATTAAAATATGCAACGTATAAATTAATAATTAATCAAAAATCAATTACGCGCATACTCGTTATACCGACAGCAGCAGAGAGCAAAAACACGCACATTAAAAAGTAAATCATTAGACACCTGCTCGACGAGCAAAAAAAAAAACGGCATCTCCGCTCAGAAAATTTTCGCACTCGGAATAAATCACGATTCGGGCGTATAATCGATGTATCGAGCCGCAGCTGTCGCATTTGCAAAACTCTCTCGCGCGCAAACGAGAAGCCGCGGATGCATAATAAAAATGCGTTACGCGCGCGCGACGCGTCGTATATTTATATTCGAGACTCGTGTTTTATATTGGCGGTTCGTTAGTCTGCGTAGGTTTTTATGCATAATACGCTTCTCTTGGAATGTTTATGCGCGCATGGGGTGTCTCTATTAAATTCATAATTTTGCAAGTTATGCTAATGGTTATTTATTGCCAGGAATGAGGTCTTTTATGTGCTGTACACTCGAACGTGGTTTCACGAGATGCTATTGATACGATTTTTTAAGCTATATACTTAATGGTTATAAAAGATAGTGTTTATTTTAAACCAGAAACTTGATCTACTGCCTATTTGACGTTACACGACTACTCAAACGCGAGCATAAAATTCGACACGATAAATCATAGTGTATATACGCAGAGTTTGTTAATTAGCTGTAAAATCGCTTTTGGACGCATAGCGAAATTTCGCAAAGCAAACCTCACTGCTTCTATGTTCTTGACAAACAAGCACACGCGCAGCACAAAGTTTTCTCCATCACGACGAGCAAAATACAAACTTTACACTGTCATTCTACAAATTACACTGCGTTACATTATAATCCATCTCCGCTCAATTAGTCGCACGAACTATATACCCAAACGCAGCGCATACGTAATTTCAGACACAATAGACTCACCTCAAAAAAATGCCACGATCAATCACCGCTCACGAAACAAAGCCATCCGTGGAAACTCAGCCCTCTGTATAAGTATATCGCGAACAATTAGCCCTTCGCTAAAAAAGGATCCGCGAAAAATCAAACATATGCGCGCGGCGAAGCAGTGCGCATGCACCAGTGCGGTAGGGGGGGCAACACAGCAAAGCAGTATAGAGAGCCAGGGGTGGCTGCCGCTCCACGTGGCGTCGCGGAGTCAGTCGCCTCTGGTCGGGCCGCCGCGAGTGAACCGAGTCGCTGTCCCAGTCTCTCTCTCTCCCTCTCGTGTTTCTTTTCGCGTCGACGAGGTGAACTGTTTTGATTTGGTGCTGTGGACACTATCACGCTGGTGCTTTGGTGAGTGAGCTTTTTGATTACACATTACATCCGAATTGCAACGTCTGTTGCTCTCTCTCTCTCTATAATGTAACAGAAGCGAAAATAGTAAACAAAGACTAATAGCGGCTACTCTCGTGTGTGTTTACGTGTATATACGGCTTCGCTGTGCAGTACACGTGCTGCAACTCATTAGGCTTTGTTTACCGAATACTCTCATCAGTCGCGCTGATTTGCGTAACAGAGTTAGCTTATTTAATATGAGCCTCTTCTTTTCGCGGAACTGTACACATGAGCTTTTGCCTACAGAGGCTAACGAGGATTTCAAACGAACGTCGTGCACCACAATCCGTATACACACGGTGTACGAATTTTCCGTATACACTTGTACGAATTTTCCTTTTAAAAAGCTTCACTTCGAGCGAGTATCGAATTTCCGGGTAAAAAAATTCCTAATGAGACGAGAGATCCATCGGTCTCTATCTCGCTCGCGCGAAAGAGGCGTCACAGTAGCAGCAGCAGTAGCAGCAGCAGGCGTGATGAACAGTAAACAAAGTTAATTAATCGAATTCGCGCAGCTCGGTCAAAATCGAATCAAGTGTTTGACCGATGTTTTTCAACTGCGCTGCCGGGAAATTGAATTTTTTCCATTACTCGTCCTGCCACTCGTTACTCGCGCGCAGTTCTGCGTCTTCGCTCTACCTTCCATCGCGTTGGAAAAAAAAAATTTTTTTTCCAGAGAGGAATAAAAAAAAAATATTGAGAGCACGAAAATACCTAAATCAGAGGGAAAAGTTATATTCCTGGAAGCGAAAGAGGCCGATACGCAAAAAAAATAAAACAGGTCGCCTGATGCTTTTTTTCAGAAAGTAATTTTCGAATTTCAGATGTATCCTTGTGCGAGATATATATATACGTATATATGCATGAAATAAATTCCACGGAAAGAATTATTTTAGTTTTTATTTTCCATTCGAGCTGGAAAGCTTTTAGCGGGATTTAGCTTAAAAAGCGGCGAGCGTAGCGCTGGCCGGTCCGCTTTAATAGAATAAAGTGGATATTTCATTTGGGTCTGATTATTAGTGCGCAAGGTACGAGCTGTCAGTTTTATTTTTTAATCACAAGGATGACCGTGTCGAAGGCTATAATTCAAAGAAAACCTCTGCTTAATAATTTAATTTTCGCAAAAGAAGAACATTAAAAAAATTCTTTGTAAAATTTTCCGAGCAAATGAGCCGCGAAAATATAAACGCAATCGCAAAAGCTCACGTATATAGTATACAGGGGGAGACTATACTGCCAACTCGATCGGAAAACGTATAATTGGCAAATGAAAATAGCCCGACGAGAGCGGCGTCAAATATCCTGGCACACACTCGACGATATACATATTACAGATGCGATAATGAATTTGTACGGCTGCTCCGGGCTACATCATCCCGATGCTTCTGCCGTTCTCTCTCTCTCTCTCTGCGGCGTTTCCTCTGCGCTATACTGCAACCGGCTCCGATGTGTACCTATGAAACATTCCACGCCGCGGGAGATAAATGGCCGAAATTTCGAAATCATCGAAATGTTATGGTATATAGACCGATGCTTCTCCCTTCCTTTCTCTCTCTCTCTATCTGCGTTGAATAAATTAATCCGCGAGAGTCGTCATCCGTATCGATCCTGTATGCAAATATTGCGTATATTCCAAAATTTTGATTAATCGGAAAAACACAAACTCAGTAGCAGATATACGATTGATGTATTAATAATCCGATGATTATGCGTGTATATTAAAAAAGTGTCATCAACGCACATCAATCAAATATACAAACGCGCGCGCTTTCATCGCACCCGTCGTATATATGTATACGACACATCGAAGACGCGAAATTCGCGAAGCCTATAGCAGCAGCAGCGACGGATTAAAGCCGATGCACCGGCGTATATATCGAAGAACACGCGCATAGCGGATCAATTTTAAGCTCTGTTTTATAGTCATATATATTTCGCGAAGGGTATAGCGATTATACGAGGATCAGCTTTTTTGGAAAAGTGAGAGAGATAGAGTTGGTGCAGTAATTGAGAGATTATCGAATCGTGCTAATTCGCTACTTCATTATGCGAGCTGGTAATATTGAAATCGACGAGTGATATTTCGCGAAGGGATATCTATATGTTTGCTTTTTCGATTTGCATTCAATTTGCTCGGCAGATCTCCCGCCGCGGATTATAATATATCGACTCAGAGGCTAAACGCTACTGATATAATATAAAACGAAAGAGTATATAACTCGCCGCAAAACCGGATACACACGCGCATCAGCTCAACTGTTTTTAACAGCAATTAAAACTTTTAAATTTCGTTTCCCCGACGAACATCACGCTCAACTTTTTCGCGCATCGCGAGAGTATAAGGTTTTCGAGTCAAGAGTCAAGAGTCGAAAAAACGCGTACTTGCCGATGCAGCCAGAGAATAATTAAAAGAGAGAGCTGGGCTTCATCGCGCGGAAAAACTTTACGTATCAATCGAGGATTTCGTCCTCTTCGCTCTGGAAAAAGTGTCGATCGCACGAAACTCGGCCGCCGGTGTATATCGTAAGCTTTTTTTTCTCTCTTTCGTGGCCCCGATTCGCTGGTGATCCGAGGAAAAGAGAACTCGGATAGGGATGCTGCTGCTGTCAGTATTATACTGCAGTGCGTGAAATGCGGCATATCGCTCGAATATTCGATCCACTTCGAGAGTTTCGAAAAACTAAATAAAATTCACAGACAGTTTCCCCGCCGCAATTATCATAATCTCAGCAGTAGACGTCTGCGCGTCACTTAGAAAAACAAAAGAGCCTGCTGAGCGTTAAAAATAGCTCAATATCATCATTCATCGGGAGCATTCAAAGTTTTTCATCCTAGCTGCCGCTGAGTCGCTCGAGGGCCGTCGTTGAGGTTCTCCAGCAGCTCTCTCTTGGTTATAGGTATATATACACAGCAGGCGTATACACGCGCGCGAAATGGAGCAAGCTCGCTCTCTCTCTCTCGATTCTCTTCTCTTCCTTCCTGTGCCTCTGCTTTTGATGGCTCCCTCTCTCTCTCTCTCTCTCGCTCACTCTGCATTTGACGTTTCGATAAAGAGAGGGCTATAGGTATCAGAGCTTCCCTCTCGCTCGGGGAGACAGCGGCAAAAAAAAATAGGGGGGTAGGTGTATCGATTATGAAAACAAAGCTTGCACTTCGACGAAAACGAAGCCATTCAGAGGAGCGCGAGCCGAGAGGCATTTTTTTTCAGATCGGCGTGTATGTGTACTTTCGCTCTCGTTTTGGCAGTTATCCCGCACGCTCGTCGACTCTTTTTTCTCTCTTTTTTCTCTTGCTGTCGTTGGACTAGATCGATGATTAAAGGCGAAATTTTCAAGCGGGTGTTTATAAATACAATGAGGTTTTTCGAGCTAATTCAAGCTTTAAAGTTTGACGAAGACAAAGCTCGGACTTTTTTCATCTCCGGCGGCGTCTGTTTTCTCGAGCTCCATTAATTATCGCGCGAGAAATGTGTGCATAGAGGCGTTTCGCGAGCGATATCTAGATAGATCGCGTTCTGACGCGAATGAATTCGCTCGCGACAAAGCTCGCCCGCGGGTCCACTTAATTGCCCGCGATTTTCAAAGTGGCACACGATGTCTCTCTCTCGTTAGAGAATATACAAGAATATTCTCGATCGCAATGCACGTAGTCCTCGAGGGTAGACTCTCTCTCTCTTGCGATTGAATCGTCGAACTCCTAACAAGCCTACAAATTGCTCCGGCGCAGCTGGAAACTTTTTCCTTCTCTCTCTCTCTCTCTCTCTCTTTCTCTCATTTCCATTCGTCCGCACTTACATGATTTCTCTCAATAAAAAAGAAGCTCTAATACCCGGTGCGAGCGAGGCAAGACAAAAGAAAGTTTGATAATTTCATTCCCATTAGCAATCCCGAAAGCATAAATCTTCTCCAACAATAACTCAGAGGTAGACGAAGTAGAAGAAGAAGAAGAAGAAGAAGAAGAAGCGACGAATAAAGTAGTTCTCTACTGCTGCCGCCGCCTCGAGTCTATTTTCTTTTAATAGCCTCGTCGCGAAATCTCTCCTGTCGTCGTCGCGCGGCTGTAATGAATCCTTGCGCGCGCGTGAGAACAAATCATTACACTCGAAATCGGCTTCCCAGCACCAGTACTGCGCTTCTTCTGCATATCGATCGATGAGCCGGCTCTTTGAAAACGAAATTCAACTATTCTCTCTCTTACTACCCGAAGACGAAGAAGAGAGAGAGAGAGAGTAGGTTCGTATGACGGAAGAAGCACAGAAGAGATTCTCGGAGAATTTCGGAGCTGAGATGTGACGAGCTTTAATGAAACAAGAGCTTCTGATGAGCCGGATTGTGAGTGAGACGAATTTTTACTCGCTCTCAGCTTCTACGTCTATATATACGAGAGAATTTATCGAAGCTCGTAAATCGCCGCAAACAAAGTAGCAGGGAATACTTTTAAAATCACGGCGTGTTTTATCCCCGCTTGCTGCATATCCAGCGCAAAAACAATTTCCGATTTCCGTTGCTGCTGCTTTCCCTCTATCTCTTGCATCCAATAACAGCAGCGGTAGCGGCGGGCCGAATGTGCTGCAGCAGTCAGAAGAAATAGATTAACCTGTAGAAGCCCTTTGACTTACTGCAGCTCGTGTATACGCCGTTGCTGCAGTAGCTATCTGTTTGCCAATAAAAATCGACCTTAAAACCGGTGCGCGGATTTTAATTTCCCATGCGCTTCACGCTTGCCTGGACGCTCGCGTTGCAATTTCGACCGATATTACCTCTACCCCTCGCGTTATGTGTGTGTAAGGGAGAAACGCATAGCGCAGCTTTTTTTTTTTGCTTGGGTATGTATAACATCGCGATATGGATATAACGAATTCGATCGATTAATCTCGCGCTAATTGCATGATAATACAGCCGAGAGAGAGGAAGGCTGTGTGTATTGAAGGAGTATCGGAACGGCCAGCGGCTACTCCTCGAAGTGATTATAGAAACGTTGATTGCGCTTTTTCACGACGGCTCTTTTGTTAATTCGATAACGATAACGAGTTTCGCCGGCGGATTATGAAGAGCCCGGTGGTTTTTTCTTTGCAGTGATCGTCTAACGATACATCCCTGCGCGATTATGCGCTCATTGCATATTTCCCGTGTAGGGAGAGAAATATCGTGGCGGAAAACATAAATCTGCATTGCAGATACTCTCGAAATTTCCATCTTCCGGGATGTATATATATGTACGAAATTCCGAAAATTGCCGGGCCATATAGTCTCTCTGCATGTACATCGGACACGAGTCGATGGCTTTGATTACATCGCCGCACATAAGGCGTATCGAGTCTCTCTCTCTCGTGTGTGTGTGTGTACACAATATATACCGTATAATATCGACGAAATTCGATACTGTGTGTATGTGTGTTTCTCGATCGACCTTCTTTTTCGGAGCACGCAGGGACTTAATAATAAAGCGGAGTCAATATCGGGGACGACTTGGAATTAAGACAAGCCCTGCGGGTGGACGACGCAAAAGTGAGAGGGCCGAATATAAGCTCGTAAAAACAATTGATTGATTGGTTTTCCTCGACGTACTAATGCCGTAATTACATTCGGCTCTTGGAAAGCGACGTAGAAGTGGCTGCTGTATACATCCGCGTTTCGAAGAATCCGCTTTGTAAATCCAGCTCTCGACGTGAAATTTCGCAGCGATGCGAAATTGAGAGAAATTGCCAGTGTACAGCGCAGTAGAATTTAACTAAAAATTTCCCCGAATTTCCAAGCGCTTGCTACTGCCACTCGATAGAACAGTCAATAAAATTACGAAACATTCCGCAGTAGTGCACAGAGAAAAACCGGAGCAACTACGTCAATTTCGAAACAGCCTCTAAACTCGGTGCCGAACGTAGCAATAAACCACGCGCGGGTCTCGAACTGCGCGTCTCCACCCATCACAGAGCCACCCCCCGGAAACAAAGTCGTCAGGGAGTCCAAGACACTCGTATTTACCCGACGGCCGTCGGCGGCGGCGCGCACTTCCTCTCGGAAATCTAATCTAGCCGTGGCGGAAACCACCAGCGGCGCTTCGCCTTCGTATTTGCACCAGATCGCTCGATCACCGGCTGCTGTCCCTTTTGACCTTCTTTTCTTTGTCCTCTTCTTTCCTCTGTAGTATAAAAAAAAGTCTCCTCTGCGCTTGATTAACGCGAGAAGAAGAAGAAGAAGAAGAACAGGGGGGACTGTATAGTGTCGTGCGTCTGGAGTGCGAGGCGTTGGTCGATGGGTTATTTCGTCGATTGGAACGCGCTGTGTATAGGGATGGATATCTACTGGGGTGGATTGTTTCTCACCTCTGACCCGCATAGTTCTGTCGAGGGTGTGTGTGTGTATGTAGAGGTATAGCTCTGTCGCTCGGGACTCGAGATTCTTTAATTAGTGCCGGGCGATCGGGTAGACTGGGAGCGATGCGTTGGATCTGGGACAGGGAGGAATTGCCCTAGAGGGTGGCTGCGATTCTTTTTTTTTTTTTTGCTTTTTTGGCGACGAGTTTCGGGTTTTTGAGGGGTTCGATTTTTGGCCTTTCTCCCGTACCGCTTCGATTTTCCTGGCGCTCTGGTATCTGGATAGTGACGCTAGGTGGCCCATAGGCACTTTCTTGTTTTCCTCATCTGTCATTTGTGCCAAAGCTGCCTCATCAGGCCTGCGTTGCTTGGGCCGCTCATGCTCTACTGTCTGGATGGTTCTGGGAATTTGATTACTTGGTTTGATTTTGATATAGGTTATGATTGTCGATATTTTTATGCTCTATTTTGTTGAAATCGAAAATTTACCATGAGACATAAAAGACGAGTCATCATGCGATCAGAGAAGGGATTAAGATATTCGAACTTGAAACACTTCCAAACCGAAAATTTTCTATTTAAAAAAATCCCATCCCTTCTCACAAGGAAGCACAATCTGATACAAATCAATCGACGCACCAACCCATAGACGCATTAAAATAGTTATCACCAACGTCAATAAATACCCGCAACAAATCCTCGTTACAGCCAATCTCTTCATCCCTCTCTCACCACCAAAAGCGACAACTACACATCTAATCCTCCCCCTCTAAATCCCCGAACTTCAATTAGTAAACCAGACACCCCAGTAGTACAGTAGAAGAAAAAAAAAGGGCAGCAGCAGCAGCAGCAGCAGTAGTAGCAACGGCGCAAAACCCCGAAGCCATTATCCGCACGCATCTCTCGACATCAAACATCCAGCTATGCGATGCTCCCCTCCTCGTAAAAACTTTAATCATTATGCGCGTCTCCGATATCCGCGCGCGTATACTCGCTCGGCGTCAAAAGGCGAAGCAGAGCGCTCACCAGCCAGCCACTCGGAAATCAAGATACGCTCCGAGATTCGTCCTCGTCGCGAGCACGAGGGAGGAAATTGGAATGACATCCCTCGCTCGCGCTCGCAAGAGAGAGAGAGAGAGGGTTTCGCGAAATTATTGGGAGAGAGAGAGACGCTCGCGAGATTATCCGGAGCGCGCTGGTTATAGATCTCCGTGTAGCGGATGGAGCTATGAGGGATGACGTCTATGCGTCCGGGAAAAAGATGGGAGATTTCAGAGTTAATGGCTTGGAAGACGTCTTTCTGTAGGTATATATATTTTAGAGAAACTCGACGCTCTACCGAGAATTCTAAAACGCGTATGAATATTTTCGTTTCGAGAGCTTTTAAGAGCGAAAAAATTGCACGTACACTTTGCCCTCACGCGTCCGCAGAACGTAATCAAGTGCGACTATATCCCAATTTCCAGCGATTTATGGCTGTATTAATGGCTGTATGCGACGGGGAGAGAGAGCCGAAATTAAAATCGCTGAGTTATCGCGTCACGCAGGCTCTTTCTCTCCACGAGAGGCTTATATTTTCCTCGTCCTCTGTCGCGAGCGGACGAACTTGCTTTAATTAGTTTTCTTCGCTCTCCTGCGAGCCATCGATGAGACAGTTATTATTCGAGCTAATCTTCCTCGAACCCTTCGACGTCGAGTCTGGCCAGGACAGATTTATCACGTCGCGTTATTACCTCGCTCGTGCTCGCGTTTAAAATGTAATAATTGTGCGAGACGTCTCAGAAAAGAGAAAGACGCTCACGTACGAAGGAAAAAAAAGTGCTCTGCTTCTCTCTCCCAAGGGGCTATTCAAATTCAAATATTTGTCACGAATCCGCGGAGCTTAAGCGTCCATTATTTTAAATCCCTCCAAACTCGTCGTCTTTGTCGACGGTTGTGCTCCGTCGAGCTTTGCGACGCGCACAAAGACTTCGTCGGATTCCGCTGTATTTACGCTCTTTATTTGCCGTTTATTCTCATATTTCTTTCTTTTTTCTCCCACGCACACACACACACACACGAAAAGAAATCCTACTCGTATACCTCATTTTTCTTGCCTTGCGGATCGTCGAGCTCCTTAATTCTTCCGGGCTGACAGATGTTCTTCTCGCTCATTTCGCGGATTGTCGTCAGTCGACCGACTGCAAAAGAAAAAAGGAAAAAAAAAAACAGGACAGGATTCTCTCGTCGTCGTGTTGTTTCGTAGCGCTATAGAGATCATAAATCTAAGTGTGTCCCTGCAGTTTGGCATTGCCGAAGGATCTCTACTCTTGGGGGAAGAAAAGTGGCGTAATCGCATCACGAGAGATACTGTAAACGAGATTTTCCACCATCAAGCGGATCGCTATACACGTCTTGTTGATGATCTCTTGCTGCAACCGAATTAACAATGCAGCGCGCGACTGTGTATATACAGTCGCGAGAAATTCTTCATTTGCGCGACAGCTATAGATGATGTAATGTCGTTCTGATTGCTTTCTCGGATATACGTTGTTTCGCGTCTCATCCTGTGCATTTGAATAATAACATTTCCCACGACTGCAAAAAACAAATTGATTCTAGCTCTGCAGCGCCGTGGCTCTGCATCTGCATATTGAAATGCAACACTGTAGGTATAAAAAGAATGGCTCATCAAACGCGCGAAATATTCAGCGCCGCGCGTTAGTCCAAAAAAACAACAACAATAGCCGAACCAACGGCAACAAGACACTAAAAAAACACAAAAAAACTCTGTGGCGCACTTCTTGCTCAAATCGTAAAAAAAAAAGAAAAAGAGGACGTACTGCACACTCTCGTATTGTGAGGGGATGCGTCGAGCTTGAAAGAGAAATTTTACGGCGTTTCAAGTTCGCGCGTGTGTGTATGCGTGTAAAAAAAAAATAAAAAGCGCGCAGGCGCGGTTTACGATCGCGGCGCCGGACAATAATAACGACGCGGACCGCGAAACCACAGCTCCGATCGGTCATTTTGACGTGTATAGAGATTTTTTTTTTTTTCACAGAGGTCGAGTTTTTTGGGAAATGTTTCAATAATTGGAGTGACTCGCTCGCGCAGAGCTGGCTTCGTGTTGATGACGTTCGTTATAGCTTTTGAAAATGAATTTGCCGCTTTTTAATTAAAACATGGATTCGCGATTGGTTCGCCCTCTTCGAAATATCCATGGAAACGTCGATGTGAACTCGATCGGTTTGAAAAATAAAAAACGGGGGAAATACATCCCGACAACGCAACCGCAAGCTCTGTAGGATCACCCTAACCATCGTGTAAATCCGAAAAGCATCCCATAGTCTCGAGAGCAGCAGCAGCAGCAAAACACGACTCGTCCTCCGCCTTGTAAATAAGAACACAGACACGCAGTGGGTCGTCCGGAGGACTCGCTGGTTTGTGCGCACTTTGTCTCTCTCACTCTCTCGCACAGTAGGGTAGGTGCATTTTCGCTGGGAAATCCAGCGTTGCTAGTTCGCGAGTATTTACTGCGATGTCTCTCGCCTTAGCGCTATGTTCTCTCTCTCTCTCTCTCTCCGTTATTGCCACTTTGCTTTGTGCCACTGCTGCAACACAGTCACCTGCGCGCGCGCTCGCGAGTCTTGATTTATTAGATTGTTAGCGCCAGGATAGATGTGTGCTGCTGCGCTAGAATCTCCGACGCTAATTCCAGATACTTATGATCGTTATACTCGATGAGGATGAAAAAAAGAGAGCTTGAGCTTTAATTAAACGTGATGACGAATAAAAGCCGCTAATCTCCCCTCGATTTCTATATAACGGAGATGAGACGTTTCCTCCACGGGAGGCAGAAGACTGTACGAGTGACTCTTCTGGTTCCATGTATTCATTTGAATAATTGAAACATCATAACGCGTTTCCCCCCATTCAATTCGCGTAATTACGTCGTCGCGAACTGGGCAAGAAAAGAATTTGAACGAGCGGAGCTGGGTATAAGGTAATACGCCCCCCCATTTCTTGCACCGGTTTACTTCCATCGAAGGAATCAAACGAGGACGGAAAGAAGACGCGAGTCGTCGTTTGCTCCTCAAGAAGCTGCTACTGCTGCTGCTGTGCTTCCCCTTTTTCGTTAATTCCTCCTTGACGATCCTTGGGACTTCCGGGCAAAGAGCGCATTACTTCGTCCCTCCTTCACTACTCCTCCTCCTACTCTTGCTCGTCGACGGCCCTTGAGCTTCTTAATTGACTATAAGCGTTTAGTTTTATTTCCCGTCTTCGCTCCCACTGCAAAGAGACTTTCGCAATGGGACTCGACGAGGAATGAATATTATTTTGAACGGGGTATGGGACGACGAAGTGAAAATGCGCTCTGGAAGCTGCTTTTTCGAAGAGTCTTCATGCTGCCTCTGCTGCAGCTCTCTGTGTGTGTCTGCTTTTGTTGTGCAGAAGGTAGGGGAATGAGGCTTTGTGGCTATTTTTTCGGACGGTTCTCTACACGCGGAGGAAGAATTGCGCGGTTTTTTTTTTGCGCGTCGATGGGCTCTTTATTGCTTCATTATCATCGAGGACTTGTCGAGGGAGCTTCTTTCGGCTTTTCGTGTTTTCTTTTCTTCGCCTGTATATATATACTATATTGTACAAGATATGACGCTTTGAATTTCGAGCGCTGCACCACTCGAAACTGCGTCCAATTTTATACAACTGCGCATCGACAATCCGTGAGAAAAGGAGAAGAAGAAAAGGAAACAGCCAAGGCTGGCGTATACGAAATAAAGTTCAATTACAAGTAGAAAAGAGCGAGATCGATCAGACCGTCGCTCGGTTCCGCAAAAAACGTCAATCTCGAGAGAGAGAGAGAGAGAGAGAGAAACCCGGGCTCGGCGAAAGAGAAGCGATCACTTCGAGAACAGCGTAAAAGAAGACGTACGTTCCGCCCCAGAAGTAGAAAAGGGCAGGATCGCGTTGCCGGGAAAAGCGTTGATCGTCGTTCGCGAAATTTCGAGAGAAGCCGAAAAAGTCAGCGGGGATAATTCGACTCGTCGAAGATGAACTTGTGAGAAAACATAAGAGGGATTCGAGGATAATGCTTGCAGGGTCAGCTCATTTTCCTCGACGGCTGTGATGTTTTACGAATTACGCTTCTTCGCTTTTATATACTATATTTCGCTATTTTATCGAAAATATATCGTACACGCGCTTTGTTTGTATATTATACACAGAAACGCATCGGTTTACGTTTCTGGTTAATAAAGTAAATGCATGTTTGCGGGAAACAAATAGTCGTCGTTTGTTTCAAGCAAATATTGCCTCGGTATTTACCCGATGTTTATTATATCCATTTCTCGCAAACGTCCGCAGTAATATTTCAATAAATTTTTCATCTCTGTATAGTATACGAATATCAAACTTCTCGCCCTGCAAGCTCCAACTTACTGTCAACAATTCTCTTTACGATCGAAAGTAAAAAAAAGAAGTAACGAGGGATGAGTTAAAATATAACGGTCGCTTTTACGCGTATCGATTTCACACATGAATAATGCAGCCGCACATGAGCTACGCAGGAATTTATGTTTTCCGCGGAAGGACATATATCTCAGCGCGTGTAACTTCAACCCAACGAGGTAGGAGAGCAGGGATCGTTATTGATTTTGCGCTATTGAAATTGTCAAGATAGCCGGCAACACCTCGTAAACAGGACTTTTACGGCGCAGCTTGCGGAGAACGCTATCACTCGGCTGACCGCTCGCGGGAAATATCGCTTTTTCGCTCTCGTTATACCATCTCTTTCCTTTCATATATACGTATATATACGAAGGAAGAGAATTAAAGCACTTTGGCCTTTGGATTTAATTCGGAGCTAAAATTCCGCAAACCATTATCTGTCTATTTATCCCTCGCTCTGTAATCTCCAGCGTAATTTTCGCCCTCTCTATAATATCCACCCACGCACACACACACACACACATACAGGCTTTTCGGTCTACGTTTTTCCAGCGCAAGGGCTTAAAGGCATATTAGAGCCGCTTTGGCTCTCGAGGACCCCCTTCGGACTTTCACGGCAGTCTGTCCGATGTGCCAATGCCACTGCTGCGTGTATTTAAGTCTCGGACTCTTTGCGAGAGAGGGGCTCCTTTTGAGAATTCGTCGGGGCGCGCCTAATACGTTTGCTGCTACTGCTGCGGAAGTTTTCTTTATTTTTGCTCGGAGGGGGAGCTTGAACTTGAATTTTTTTTTCGAGAGAGAGGGAGTGTGTAAGTATACGAGTGCGCGGGAGAGAGAGAGATGAATATTTCTCGGAGTATCGGAGAACTCGAGACTGTAATTAGGCGGCCAGCGCAGTCTTTTTTCGATAGCCGGGATATTCTTGGGTTATTAAAATGCGTGCGCGAATACCCGGGGATGTATGGAACAATGGCGTGATTACATTCTGTGAAGAGAAAGAGAGAGAGAGAGAGAGAGAGAGAGAGAGAGAGGATTCAATGTTAATTCGGCGGAATTAAACGCGCGCAAGCGGCTGTGCGTTAGAGGAGCTGCTTTGTTTTTTATTCAAATATATGAAATGATGTGCATTATACCTTTGTGTTCTGAAAAATGTTGCTGTACTCGGTATAACAAGGTTCGTTATGCTGTAATCGACTTCTCGTATAATTAGCTTCGAACTGAAACAAAGACTTTTTAATTATTGTAAAGAAGCATTTTAATATTATATAAAAGTTTACATTATTTTAAACGATATATCAAGAGGCACCGATTGAAAAAACACGTCCGCTCGTTCCATTCGTCTATCCTTATATACAAAAACGTATACAGTCCAAGCTCACGCGAGTCACAATCGGCCATCTTATTTCCCAATTAATCCTCGGCGATTACAAACCTTTTTCCTCCGGCGTCGTCGGCGCTCCTTCTTTCACCGAAGAAGAAATGGATATTAACGACTCGGCGCAAAAATTCGCTCTCGCGTGCCAGTGCCGCGTTAAAGCGGTGACTGCATAACGAGCTGCCTCTACTACTGCGGAGCAAAAGGGAAAAAGCCGCCGTCGGATCGTTTTCAATTGGATTAAAATAAATGAAACGGCAAATACTCAATCATTTCCCCCAACGAGTGGCATTAACGAAGCGCGCGCGCGCGCGCGAGTTCCAATTATAAGCGAGAATATTGCGCAGCCGACGAGAGACAGTCGAAATATGTAATGGGGTATTTTGTGTAACGAGATGCTTTATTTTTAAAATCGAAGCAGCTATTGTTTGGAGAATCTCGGGGAATGATACTCGAACAATGGAGAGAGCGCAGTTTGTAATATTCACGTCTTCGTTATATACTTATGCTTCTCTTTTGCGTAGCTTTCGCGAAAACACGTTTGTTTAGTGTAGCGGAACAAAGAGAAACGCGAGAGGAGAAAAAAATGTTTACGCTTTTTTCAACGCAGCAGTTGAAGGAGGGGCAAAAAGTAAATGAGGTAACAAAGTGGAAAACACAGGATGGGAAGGAAAATTAAAAACGTTGAGAAAATTAGAAAAGGGGATGTGACCGGGTAAACGAGGTTAATTCTAAAAGGGGGTATACAAGGAATTTAGAAAAAAAAAAGCAAAGTAAATAAAGAATAATAGGTGTATGTATAGCAGAGAGTGAGATAGTGCCAAAGGTGCGGAGAGAGAAGAGAATTGGGTCAGTACACGGGAGAGAGAGAGAGAGGGGGGGGGGGGCTAAGACAGTGAAAGATGAGCTTTGCGAAAAAGTGAGTATGTATAAGGTGAAAAGCTAGGAAGACAGTGAGGGATTAAAATATCCCTTGAAAGCTTCGCGATTAATACATTACTGCCGGTCTGACGCGCGCATGGAAATATTTTTAATTTATATCCATAATATTCTCTTCCGTCTCGCTTATACACAATGTAAAAATATGATATCGCAATCGCAATTAAAAACTGTCATGCGAAAACTCGACCGCTAAAAACATCTCTCTCGAACCCTCCCAGTAGTGTCGCATCAATCCGCACGAATGATTTTCGAGCCCTCCGTCGACGTACTCGAAAAATAAATACAGCTTCACCCTCCAGCCTGTGACAATGCAATTATAAAAGAGAGATATATCGCGCGTGGCGTCGAATTATATCACTCTTCGATTATCTCAATTGGTGCGCACTCGTTCCATCTCTGGAATGTCGAATTAAAAAATTAGCGCGAGTGCGTCAACGGCTTTTAAATTCATTTTACAAAGCGACGGATCGCTATATAGTGATTCTATTTACGCCTGGCATGATATGCGAATGAAAATATCGATGATTGCCACTCGATTAATCCGACGATTTTCTGATTGCAGGTCGCAGCTGCTGGCCGGCATTCGGTAAGTTCACAAGTTATGTGTGTATATATGCTGTGTGTTTGATTGAAAAATACTCTGCGAACTGATATATGCGCTGCTATAGGTATACACATCAGTTCGATCGCGCGTAAGACCTTTTGCGAAATTCACTTTCCAGCGATCGCATCGCGGCCTGTGTCGTATATATATAACTACGCTTTGCTTTTATATAAAACGAAGCCTTTCGCGCTGCCTGTATATACAGAACGGTAGCGGCGGCTGTGCGCACTCTGTTTTATTATTGATGATTGATGAATCCCGATAAGTTTCTTTTAGTTGATTGCTTTATACGTTTATTGGTTGAAAGTTTCCCGCAAGCACTGGATATACACTCGCGCGAATTTGATTGCATTCGCGTTTTCGATATTTAATTAAATTTTCATTTTCGGCTTCGGCTTTTTTCCAATTTATATATACGTATACGGCTTCATTGATGAAAAACTTCAACGTTAAAAACGTTCAATTTAAAAATACACCGAGAGAGATCCACTCCGGTATTCCGGTAATTAAAACCGCGAAAAAACCGTTATCCCGATCATTCCTCACTTCCGAGAGTGAGAGAGAGAGAGAGAAAGAAAGAAAGAAAGAAACTACTCTCGGCACATAAATCTCCGCGGCGAAGACTCGCGAAATTTTCTCCTCGCGCGCTAATCCCGCGGCTCGTCGATGCTTTATTTACGAGCTCGCGCAGGGACATTAACGTCCGAGAAAGAGCATATGCGCGTCTGCAAACGCGGACACACACACACACACCATTTGTCTTTATCAACGCTCGTGCGACTCGTAAATATGGATCAGGCGGGAAAGGTGCGATGTTAATAAATTGATTTTTTTTTTCTTCGAAAGGGACGGCTTAGCTGTGTGTATATATATAGCTCAACGCGGCTGAAATGCGTACAGGTGAGCGACGACTTTTCCCTTCGCCGTAATTAGCGAGCGACAACTGATGGGCTACTGATTCGTTAATAACGTCAAGCGCACCGTCACATCGTGTTAATATCGATTTTTGCTTTTCCCGCGCGCGCGCGAAACGTTGGAAATTCAAATTGGGATTTTGACGATATAATCTGGTTTCAATTAAATCCGAGCCAGTATATAATCGAGTGTATTACCAAAATGGATTTCGCTACTGTCCGGAAATGACAGTTTTATAAATCCGACCATACAAGGTATACAACCAAAACATCGTTTTAATTTTCGACTCGTTGGCGCACTTGCCGGCAAAAGTGAAATTGCTTGCCCGTGAGGGACAACTCTATAGCGCGTCGTCTCCTCCGGGAACAGCTGCTGCTGTATAGCCGTATGGCCAAAGAAGTAGCGATTTACGGTAGATCCAGGCTGATTTAAAAAAAAAAAAGGAGAAGAAGAAGAAGCTATAGCAAGAAAACGAGACGGAAAAGAAAAACAAAGCGACGCGACGCTGCCGCGAGGCCCAGACAGATTACGTTCTCGGCTGACTGGAGGCTCACAGAGAATGATCCTTCAAAGAGAGGGAGAGAGAGAGAGCTGCCTCTTCGAGTCACTGTGTACTTGCGCGCTTATTTCAAAAAGTTCGGACGCGCGCTCGATCGATCCTTTGCTAATTAAAATTGGATTTTCGACTTTTTATATCTCCACAGGGTCGTATACACACGATAAAAGTGTTCGACGCGTATAATATCAGCGAACGAGGGAGAGCGACGAGGGCAAATTAACATTTTGACTTTATTATACGCGGAGGAGAGGCGAAACAACATCATTTTCACTCGGGGGAACTTAATCTCAACATGCAAACAGTTTGCACGCAGCAAGTTGGGCAAACAAAATAAGTCTCTGCGCTAGCACAGGCATCTAAGTTACCTGGGAGTAGGCAAACTTGCAACGCAACTTTAGCATTTGATTTAAAACGCCGCGCGGAACTTTTCTGCTCTTCTCTTCGCTCTCTTTCTCTCTCTCTCTCTCTATATATATATATATCCTGTGGGTGCGTGTATGAAAGACTCTATTATGTCGATGATACTCGCGAGCGTACTTTTCTTCTTTTTTTTTTTCGAGAAAAAAAAATGTTCCTGGTGTCCACATCATCTGCGAGTCGTTAGAAAATCCTTCGCACACTAACCCCTACAGGATATATAAAGTCCTCGCGAGCTGAACAGAGAAGAGGAGAGAGAATAGAGCCGTATACTCGCGTGGCATTATTAAAGGAATCCGTCTGTCTGAGCATTTCCGCGACACAATTAAGCCTTGGCTGTCGCCCTCGCTCTCCTTAATTTTTCGCATTCTCTGCCGCTCTCATCAAGCCTCCTGCACTACTACTCCAGGGGATGCCGGCCGAGATCTCGTTTTCCCTCATCCCCTACTGTCAGACCCAATGCCGGTGCTTCTTTCCTAGACGCGGGAGTTAGTTTGTCCTCCTCTCTCTCTCTCTCTCTCTCTCTCGACTATATACGTCTGTGTAGAGTCGGCTTCTCTCTTCGACCTTTGACGCGCGAGACGTCCGCTTCGATTTCCAGACAAAGGATGCGGGTTTTCTTTCCTCCACTGCTACTGCTTCTCCTCTGTGCGCTACTTCGATGGCTAATGTACTTCTTCTCTTCTCTTTGTTTGCTCTTTGATGCTCGATTTCGGATCTGGTTTAGATGCGGGGCTTCGTTAAGGTATATATACCTATATACATTTTAATAGCTCGTTTACGGTTAGAGACGGGTTGGGCATAAATTAGCATCGTGGCAGCCAAAAATCAACATTCTGCTACATTCCCACGGCCGCCTCACGACAATAAGCACCGCGTAATTCCCTTCGCTCTCTGCTGCTGCTGCTGCTGCTGCTGTAGCAAACTACGCCTTCAGCACAACGAGAGAGAGAGAGAGAGAGAGAGAGAAGCTGCCTTAATAGCTCGTCTTCTGTGTATACTCGTGTTTACCCGCGACGTTTACACGCCGGCAGCAACAGACCCTTGCTCGTGCGTCTATAGTCATATTCCCACAACCGGCTGTTGCTGCATATTGTGCGGATGTTGTTGTTCTGGACCGATGACATTACCGGCTTCTTATTGTGCGTCTGTTTGTCGAGAGACGAGGCTTTTTATATCCGGTGAGTGCTTCAGATGAGTAATTAAAAATCGAGTGCAACTCTCGGAATACATTTTTGTCTATCAGTGCTTCAGCATCAAAGAAGCCTTAATAAGCGAAAACTGCGCATAGACAATTTTCTCATATATAAAGAGCTGCAGAAAAATATAGACGTTCACGAGGCTCATTAAAACAACGACGTTCGATATAAATTATTCCGATCTTCCTTGCGATATCGAGGAAAATATTTTTTAATTTACCGAAGCAGCCGAGGTTTTCAGAATAGCCCATATTTTTCATTCTCATTCAGAGCTACCGCTTCGATACCGAAGAGAGAGGAAAGAAATCACTTGTACACCACTACTATACCACTACTCGATTGTGGAAAGAGGAAAGAGATGCCTCCCTCAATATTCAGCCAGGCAGGCTTTTCTCTTTATTATTTTCCTCGCTTTTTCATGCTAATATTCGCGAGTGGCCTAGGAGGGATAGGATTGCAGGCTTGACATCGGCGCATCTTTTCTTTGCCGACGCTTTTCATTACGCTCTCCTTAATGCTGCTTTTTTATCTTCCTTCATCTGAAGAGTAGTCCTTGTAACAGGACCACTCGACTGTGTATTTACATCGGGATGAGATTATTGGCGGTGCTGATTGGGGTTTCATCATAATGAGGCGATGCTTTTCAATAGGACGTATTTTTAACGAACTATAGTATATCGGTGATTGAATCAGGTGATGTTTTTTTTTTTTTCATTTTGCATTTTTTACTTTTACAGTGTATTAAGCACGCGATTGTAAATCCGTTATGAACTCGCTGAAAAAGAAGCATCACGCGCGTCGCGAAATTATTCACGAGGATTCGATCTGGACGGTGTCGAATGGGGGAAAAAAAAGCACGCGAAGCGCGCTCGAAAATATTTAACGCGAGCTTTTAGCCGCGGCGTTTATTTATAAAAGAAATAATGGCCCGTGAAAGCTTTGCTTGCTGCGATGTTACCTATTTCCGCGAAAAGCTGCTCTGCACATATACTTATGAGGTACTGTAAGTAGAAAAGTCCAGCGTGTGGTCGTACGTCAAATATTACCTGCTTTTGGTTTACTATTAGAATCGACTGCCAAGATAACAAGGCTCGAGTTTCTTCACCGAATCCGCAAGCTGCCCTTTTTTCCCTCGCCGACAAAGCCATTTACACCTAACCCACACATACACACACATCGAGACCGAAATCAGCTCTCGAGAGTGTAAAACAAGAAAGTGCAACGGCTTCTTCTTCTTCCTTCTCTCGTCTGAGCAACACCTACAAAAAAATTCACAGTAGCCCGGGAAAAGCAGAGAGACGATAATTTTCTCGGTGGACCCGCAGCACTTTCTTCTCGTCCGTGCGGGAAAGAGAGAGTGGATACACACACACTCGAAATAAAACGGGAAAAACAAAGGCGAGAAAACGTGCGCGGCGAAAGTGCGGATGGAAAAGGAAGAGAGAGAGAGAGAGAGAGAGAGAGAGAGAGAGAGAGAGAGAGAGAGAGAGAGAGAGAGAGCGAGGGAGAGAGTTGCACAGAGCCGAAGATGCTCGCGTGGTTTTACGATCGGAAGAGAGAGAGAGAGAGGTGATAAGCATTGCTGCTGTGTGTTTGCCTTGGGAAAGTGTTCCGTATTAGCTTTTCATTTGGCTGGTGCGAGCGCAGATGTTTTTGCTGAGTTTGTTTGCTCGCGCGCGATATGTATCATACCCCCTTCTTATATCTCGGCTGTTGATATTTCTCGTATTTGAGAAGAGTCTAATGTGCCTCATGTGTGGTTTTTCGTATAGCTGATCTTGGCATCGGAAATAAAATATAGGGAAAAATCGCATATCACTGGGACAAATTGAATATCATAACCCAACAGATAGAAGCGGCAGTAGAGATCGAATCTCGCGAACAGAAGCGGTGGAGAAGTCCGATCCCAAACGCTCGACTATGAGATAACCCAATTATTCTCCGGCGCCGTAATTCTCCCCGTCGATGGGCCGGTTTTTCCGCTCGGCGTCGCGCCGCGAGTGCTGCCGCCGGGAAGGATTACCGCCTGACCGGTCTCGACTGTTACTACGACGACAACCCCCGCAACAGTTCGGAGCAAACGTCGTTAGCCTCGATCTCGGTTGGGATACACGGAGGTGTTTTTCGTCGTGGGATTTGGAGATTCGAGTTTTGATAATTTTTGACGTTTACTTTTATTTTGTTTAAATAAAAAGCCGAAAAGGGAAATACATCTTTAATTGAGAGTTATGATATGAAATTCCATGACACACCCTCGAGAAAGGAAGAAAAAAAGGCTCTCCTTCGCGACGAAGTATATAATGCGACCCACGCACACATTGACGTCTTCGAGAGACCTTTTGCCCGCGGGGGTCAAGCAGCCGTGTCCGAGGGAAATTGACGATTTTATCGACTGCTCACTGTGTGCGTAGGTCGATTTTATTGTTTTCCTCCTTCTCCGCTCCCTCCTCCCTCTCTCTCTCTCTCTCTATATGACGAGACGAACCCAAGAGACTGATATTTCGGAGGACGACGACGAGGCTAAGGGATTCCTTCCTTCCTCCTGCTCTCGAGCTGACTTTATTAAGGTCTCTCTCATACACACAGGGGCTTCTGCTGAGTTGACCGAGCGGGTGTTGCTCGCTATAAAACGAGTTTTCCGCTTCGTTACGGGAATTATTGAGATATCGCTCCTCCGGCTTTTTTCCCCGTCGGATTTAGGGCCGAGCAATGAAATGTGAAACGAGAGAGAAGTAGTTGAGCGGAATAAGGATTTTGAGTGGCTTCGAGGGATAAGTGAATGTAATCGAGCGCGGCAAGAGATTTTAATGAAGATAGGCTATTGGAAAAGGGAATAGGCAAGCTTCTTGCTTGGCTGCTTTATTAGCGCGCGAGTTTTTTCCTCCTCTTCTAATTCTTCTCGATCAATTAAAACGCGGACCTATGTATTATACGTTTTCCCTCGTCGTGGAGATAAAAATAGTCGCTAGCTCCTTTCTCTCTCACTCTCTCTCTCTCCTATTATCGAGAGTCGTCGCATCCCTACGATAAATCCCCGGTGAACACCATAAAACTTCCGTATACATCCCCTCTCGGAAAAAGAGTCGGCGTACATTTATTAAACACGTATAGTGCGTATGATATATCCCCGCGACGTACACGTCGCTATAGCGTTCGACAAGCCGTATAATAAAACGAAATTAATCCCCGCTCGAAGAAAGAGACTCTCTGCTCTCTCATCTCCGTCACAATAAAGCTTGCGTCACGCGTCGCCGATGTATCACACGTGTATATATATATATATATATATATATATATATATAACACTAAATCCTCTCTATATATGTTATATTGTATCTCCTTGGCGCGTCGTCTTACTCGGCACACCTATACGGAAAACTGTATTATCACGGCTTGACCCTGAGACAGCGGAAAAGGGCATTAATTATTCGTCTCGTTTTCCCCCCCGACGCGAAATCCGAGACCAATTATCCGAGGACCTCAATTACGAGGGAGTATACAGGCGATTCGATGCCATGTAGTGTATCTCGTTCGTTCGTTTGTTTGTTCGCGAAGCAGGTGCAGAGATGACGGTGTATAGTATAATCGATGCGCGGAATTCGTTTTATGCGCCGAGCTTTTGTTTCGACAATTAACAGCTATACGGCCGACAAGCGAATATGCCTTGTAACGAGCGTTGGTGATAAAACGGTAGAGGCTCGTGTTTTAACCTGATTTCGTCGTTCTGGTGCGTATATAGCATGTCCGGTTTTTTTTTGTCTCCCTCGTTCTGTCGACACGGACGTGATCTACTGCTGTGTCACTTTTGTTCGACGTAAAATAGGATTTTGGGAAAAATGTCAGCTCGGACACACAAAGCGTCGTTGGGAAACAAGCACGGATAATAGCTGAAAAACGATCTTCGGTATGAATTTCGTTCGTCATCGATCTCTCCTGAAAAGAAAAAAAAAACACAAGAAAGAACAATAAACCCATCGCGCGATTTCCCGTCGAAGAAACGATCGGAAAGCTCTCGAGCGAGCGTATACACGAGGAAAAAAGCTCTGGTACTCGGGCATTCAGCGATAGCTTTATATACGCTTCTCTCGGCCATTAAGCAGAATCGGATTTTGGTCAGAAAGGAGAGAAGAATCGCTCCGAGATAATCGCCGTGTGTGGAGTGTGTGTATGGAAGGAGAAAAACGAGAGTCGGACTCTTTTTGTCCGCAACACACACACTGGCTTCCTATCCCCAAAATACGCGAACAATGCAACGGGAACCGGGTTACGCGATTATAGTAAATCGCGCGACGGCCGCCGTGGCTTCTGGGACAAAAAGAGCCGCGCTGGTGAATCTGCGAGCGGAATTGAGCTTCTGGGTATTCGGTTTTTGTAACTCCAGCGGATGGACGTGAGACTCAGTGTAGAGCTTGACAAATCGACGTGTGTTGTCTTCTTTTCTATATACAAGTACAATGTACGAGAAATTTTCGATCGAAAATTTATAGCAATCGATGCATCGGAGAGTGAGGACTTCTAATCCCTCTCAACGATCACAGAGCAGCAGTCCATCAGCACAACGAGCTATTAGAAAACTCGACACGGCCACAATCTGCATTCAGCTCGCCGAGCGATTATCCATAACGCGAAATCATAAAGCTCTCGTGCGCGCCCAGCCTTTACTCGTCCTGAAACTATACTCCTGAACAGTACCGGTGCTGCTGCTGCTGCTGCTATGGCGGTGGCGTATAATCCATTAATATGTATGCACGCGTTCGCCGAATTAATAATTCGGCCGATATACGTACGCCCGCAAGGCGGCCCGGAAATTCTCCCGGCGCTACACACACGTCAATCGAATACCGATAACACTACTCCGCCGTGGCGGGGCTAATTACGCGCGAACTTAATTTGCCTTCCACCTATATGTATGTGCGTGAGCTTGCGTGTATTAGGTAATGTGCGCCGTTGCTGCTGTTGTTGTTGTTCTTGTTTGTTGTTGTTAGCTGGATGGGAAGGTATAATAGGTGCGCGCGTTTCATAATCCGCTAACCGACCGCGAGGAAATCGCTGAAGTTTCGAGGCGGTACAGCCTGGATTACACGCGCTTTGCCGCTTTTTCAGGGGGTGGGTTTAGTGATTTTAGATGCTGGGATATGCATAACTTTTTGTCTCGAATTTTAATTTACTCGTATCTATAAAGTCATGAAATTTACTGTATACGCACTGTAGAATGAAGCAGTTTTAGACTGGACTCTAAAACTCTCTAGTCTCTGATGAGCAAAGATAGATGGCGCATAGGCGTTTTCCCATTTCTCCTCATCACTATCGGCGAGCCCAGTGCATATGTAGCGTTATGTTATAGCTATGCCGAAACTGCCTTTTTTTCGGGCTACTCATGCTGTAACTGCCTGTGATATCTTGAATGTAATATTGACGAAATTCATAGAGCTAATGCTCTCAACTATAATAATCATAAATCTATATTAGTATACAACGTTTAATCTTTCAAATGAATACATGTTTATTAACTAATCCACTAACTACACTTACACAGCACTCATAATCATAATCATCTTAACAACCGACACTGTACTCTCCTTCTACATATCTCTCGCGGTTATACCCATGAAACGCTCGTGTTCATACGATTCTCCGAATTAAAATTTAATCGCAATAGTAGCATTCGCACACAGCGATCGGGCTTACGACTATCGCCTCCTATTTCCGGCGATCCTCAAATCTGCAGCATAGCGGCGCCCGGCGCGTGTATCGGGACATTTCGCACTACAGTTTATACGAAATCGCTGAGGGCGCATTTGCCGTGATTACCGGCAAACGAACCAGCTAATACGACGCTTTTTACATCGATCCTAATTCCTCCGATTCTCACGCGCTACCGAGAGTTTTAATTAAAAATTTGTAGAAGCGAAAATCATTTCTCACAAGTTTCCCCTCGTAAAAAATCAAAAGATTGGCGTCGATAAATCCGCACCGATGCGACGACGTCGAATCGCGACAATTACACAAGAGAGAAAGCAAACGAACATCGGCTCTCTTCTCTCTCTCTCAGACAGAGAGAAGAAAATTGCATTTTTTACGATCGCCACGGCGTTCTCTTCGCTCTCTCCTCCATATTATACACACACCCCCGCACTCGACTTTATGAGTCCATAACCCGCAGCGACGTCCATAACGAACAGGAGCCGATCCAACACCTGCTCCGTCATATCGTCTACCTATATATCTATATTTATAACGCGTTATACACACTGCACTTATAGCGCGAGAAGAACGCGGTATACGCGGGAATCTCGAGCCGCTAACGACCGTCGTGGATAACTTATAACGAGCGTAATTAGCGTTCGCGAGATGCAGAGCCCATATACTCGTACGGCTGCGGAAGAAACGCGTCGAGAGGGGCCCCCCTGGTTTAACGAGTTTCTTAAGCAGCTATAAGGCCCCCTTATATACCGATGAAATTCTTGTCGCGAGCGTTACTCTGACGATTTCGGCAATTACCGCGATACTCTCTATAGCGTCGCGAGCTAATTATTTAAGCATATTTGCGTTCGCTTTCTTTTTCAGTGGCTAAACGAAAATTTGAAGAAAAAATATCGCCCTGTATACGCGCACAAAGGGTCCGTTATAGCGAACCCTCCGAAAAACACATTCTGCACAGACCGAAGCGTATCAGCAGCAGAGAGAGAGAGAGAGAGAGAGAGAAAGAAAGAGCGTCCCTTTTCGCAGGTCTCAAAGCAAAGCCGAATCGACGATAAAGAATAGAGCGTCCACTCGAATCCCATAAATTTGAGCCGCCGCCGTGACTTTTTCACTTCCCGCAAGCGTCCGCGAAATGTAAAATACTCCTTCCTCTCAAAAAGTACTGTTTAAGGCTCTCCCCCTCGTATGTTTTTTTCCAGTCGCCATCCGTCTTCCCTCGCCTACTGCGTACGTATAAACAAATAAATTCGAGAGCAACCCCTTCGTCGTCTTCGAGCGTGCGGAAAAACGAAGACGCTCCTCTTCATGCTAGGGGATGAATAAATTTTGAGGCTCCTTGCGCCCCTGAGGCTCTGTTTACTCGAGAATAAGATGCAACTTGGAGCAAACGCTAAGTTCAGCCGATGTGGGAGCTAATGACTGCGGGTGAATGAAAGTTGCTCGAGTTTCAGGATATGGCAGAGGGTATATCGAAATCAGGAGGCGTTTTTGTTTTCCCATTCGCCCATCAGTGGTGATAATTTATTTCGACGCATTTATGACCGGTAATTTCCGAGCTTTGAATTATATTATATATTTCGCGCCGAAAATACCAATGGAAATCGCGCGCATCAAATAATTAAATCCCATGTATTCCGGTGTACGCAGTCGAGAACTATTGTTGCCGATTTACGCGCTTGAAAGATTTATCGTAACGCAAACACTGCACGCACGCGCTCGTATAATATAAACGAAATTCGCGCTCTCATGCAAATGAACTCGTTTTCGCGTTTAATTTCGATTACACCGTATATACAGGCGCTGTATACGCGCAATTTCCTCGAATAAATGTAGACAGCGCATTCGATAAATCGTATAAAAAATTTATCGAAATCTAGCTTTCCTTATCACCATCATCGTAGTCGAGAAAACGGATGCATCGTCTAATTTAATCAACAGAGCGACGCACGCTTTGCTCGTAAAATCGGAAAAGTCGGCTGATCGACTGCTCAGGCGCGACTTTATTTAAAATTAATTCGCGATATCTCGAGAGGTTGTAGGGTGGAATGCGGAATGCGGTCACGTAGCCTCGTCTCTGCTTGATTATGCGTGCGAGTGGCTGCAGCAGCAGCGACGACGACGAGTCCAATATCTTGCTTCTCCGAGCGTATGAAGCGCGCATCGACCGACGCTGGCGTCGTTTTTGTGAATTACCATGCTAAATCATGGAGCTATACTGAGCAGAGTTTGGTGAAAGTTTCCGGAGGAGGAGTACGGTATATATCGAGAGCGAGGGCTGATGAGTTTGTTGTTTGGATTTGGAATCGTTGATTATACGGTATGTTATATATGAGAAACTTTTTTGATGATGGAAAGGGATATAGAAATTCGGATCTCTCTTGTGCGACGGTATCTTTTTTTATAGCCGTGGTTATGAATGTCTCACGGGCTTTCGCAGTAGATTTATGTCGAAGTAAAAATGAAAGATGTCTATATATAATTCTGAAGATTCTCTAGAGAACGGGAACGTAGCATGAACGGCCCGAAGCAGCAAGTCAAACAAGGCAGTTTTAGCCTTGGTGGCACACCACTATATCTAGACTCGGTGCGCATACTGTTATGATGAGGGAAATGGAAAAGAACCTATGCGCCATCTATCTTTACCTGATGACGTTTTTTTTTATTTTAAAAGGCCGAGATTCTCGCGCCAGTAATATAAAACCGAAATACACCATTCATTGTAAAACGAACAGCCAATCAGAGAACAAATAGAATGATTACGTCTTTTTTAAACTAGAAATTCACGTTTACACACGCACCAAACATCGATGCAATCATCCATCCGCTTGGTAATAACTTACCCGCAGTCCGCACTATATACAGAGCCGCGGGGAGAGAAGTTTGAAAAGCCGGGATTCGCCCGATTAATTAGCCGCACCCCGTGCGCGCATCCCATAAACATCCCTCCCGCGTCCACACCCCTTCGACCGCAACCCCATAACAGAATGCGCGCTCACGACGTAGAGAGAGAGAGAGAGTGAGAGAGAGAAGCATCAGCTGTACTATAACGGCAGCGGACGGGCGAACGACGAGAGAAGCAAGTCATTCGGCTGGCGCGTAGTGTAAGGACGTGCTCCGCTCCATATCCGGCTGCCTACACGTACCTAACAGAATGGCTCTATATCCGAGGCTAGCGAACAGTCTCGAAGCCCCCGAGCTCGACACTGTCCACTTATACACTCGGATCCAATGCATACGTTAGCTGCGCGATTGCGGGATTCAATTTCCGAGCCGCGTGTGTGCCCCCGTAGACTTCCTTCCAAAAGCTTCCTACCACCGCTGCTCTAAGATTGCGGTAAACTCGAAACACGCCTCTGATTGTCTCTTATTCTGCTTCGATGCAGCTGCGGTGTTTATATTTATCTCTCGAAGGGGATTACACGCAGCAAAGCGACGGCTCAATCCGCGCGCGAACGAGCTTACGGGAAAAAAGCACGCGGAGAGGACTAATTAAGCCGGTCGATCGCAAGCTTGGCTTCAGCCCAAGAACGAGAAGAGCCAAGTGTCTTAAGCCAAAAGACACCGGCACGAGTAGTGAGCTTTGTTTTACTCTCTAGCTTGACGAAGCGAAGACGTGTATTTTTCCTTGCGAGCTTGACGAGGGGACTTGTATAGCGAAATAATGCGCGGGATAATTGAAAATTATTCAAGCTTTAGATGGGCTCGTAAAAGCGAGCTTTATCGCTGGCGTCGTTGCATGAAAATGAAGCTTTTCTACTAGCGTCGCGTACGTCTATTCGTTAAATATTACCCGCGTGTACCGCTCTCGACATTGAAATAATTATTACGCGGCCTTGATGATGCAGAGGAGGCGTGTAATATATACGCTCGCTCGGCTTGAATATTTTTTCTTCAAATTTTTCAACCAAGAATCACGAAGTTTATAAGCTCACGGTGGCGTAAACTTCAAAGCTGCCTTTTTTTACACGGGGATAAAAGTCGCTGTATGCGAAAACTTGTAAACCGTAATTTTTCAAAAAAAAAAAAGAAGAAGAAGCGAAACTTTAACCGCAACATTGCGCAAAAATGTGTTTTCTGCAACTCAGGCAAATAAATTTCACCTCCGAACCAGCCCCGTGTTCTTCACCCAAATTATAATCCACTTTAACCCTCTCTCTCTCTCTCCTGAAAAAAAAAGAAGAACCAAGCAACGAGGAAGAAAGACGTAGAAAAAAAAATTTAATGCACCTTGCGGGTGCCCTCTATTAAACCCAGAAGCTCGTCGTCGTCAGCTTTTCAGAACAATGCGCGGCCGCTATACCCTTTTCACCTTAAAACTCGTCGCGTCATCGTCCGCAACCGGACAATAAAACTCTTCCGTCTGCATCCTCGCGATAATCGTGCCTTGCTCTCTCCGCCGCGTGTATTAACGTACAAATTACGTGCCTCGCCGAAAACCGGTATATGTATATAGACATATACACTGTATATATACCGCTACCGCTGCTTTGTTAGAAAATCCCCTACGCGGGCGAGCGATATAATATAAAGCGCGGAAACAGAAGAGAACCGCCGCCGATGATTAGTCCGGGGCGCACATATTAAATTCCCTGAGCGAAGAGAGAGAGAAGCCTCCTGCATTATACACAACACACAGGCCTTAATTAATCGCGATAATTAAAAGCAAGGTGAGCTCTGTCCCTCGTGGCTGGAAGAAAATCGAGAGAGAGAGAGGGAACGAAGTGGTAGGAATTCCACCGACAGGAGGGGAGCGAAAAGTGTTATGGCTGCGATTATGCTTCGTTTTATTGGCCCGTATGATGAGTTCATTTTAGCGAGCGGTTGATTAGCCGTTCTTTTCTCTCTGTCGACTTTTCCTTTTCTCTTTTTCTTTTTTTGCCTTTCACCGCGTTATGAAGAAGCGATGCTTTAATGAGACCGGCTATGCTTGAGGCTTTTTTCGCGATGGTAATCACTGACGGAGGACAGTGAAACGATTATTGCTGATACGATGCCGCTTGTAAATACCGAGTATTACTAGTCGCTATTGAGGTTGTCCTTCTTGTGTATTACGATGAAAGTGTAGCGGTGGAAATTCTGCGTTGAATTACAAACTCTTGGTGGTAAATTTTAATAAAAATTTCGGTCACACCCGCGGACTAGAACTTTCTCTCTTGCACTGCTGCTGGGATTAAAATTTTCATAAGAAGGGAATGCACTGCGTGAAGAAAAGGTATGCAATGTCATAAGAAGAAAGTACGAAAAATTCTCCCGCGAGACAATGAGAAAAACCAAGTTAGTTTTTCGCTTGGAAAATATATACACATCAGGAGCTGATAAACAAACGCGGCGAGATGCAAAAATTCAAATTCAATTCGAACCCAACGCTCTAAGAAGCTTAAGCGTAAATAGCAGAAGGCAGCTGCTGTGCAGCGTTGAAAAAAGGAGAAGGAAGCGAGAGAGAGAGAGAGAGAGAGAGAGCTGGCTAAAAGCGCCGGAGACATCGAGTAGGCGGTCGGTTTGAATATGCAAAGATGCACTCTCCTTCGCGGGCGTAGATTCGCCATCGGTAGAGTGCCGAGAGGAAAACAAAGCCAGAGAGAGGAAAGCGATACGACGCCGCTGCATTGCAGGAGGACTAGTTTTGCAATTGGGAGCTCTTCTTCGTCATCTCGCCCGAGTTTTGCACCTTCTTAATCCCATTGTGCATGCGGCTGTCGCAAGCTTTTCTTTTTATACCCGAGAGAAGAGCGGGAAATGCTTTTCTTCTTGATGGCTTTTCATTTGGGATTTTATCGTAATAATTTTCGAGTCGCACTGCGGTCGAGCGTGTCCCTTTTGTTTCGAGGATTCTTTTTTTCGTCGCTGGTATACCTGCGGAAAATTGAATTGACAGCGACGGTGTAATTATTTCCAACGGAGGGAGCGAAGCAATTTTTGCTTTAATTAAAATGCGTTTCAAGCGTGTCATCGGAATCCAACGTACGAAATTGGTTGTAAAGTTTCGAAAACGGAGACTCTAGAACTTTTCAATCGCTCGATACCTATAGCTCGAAACAGCCTTATCGACAGAGAGACGTAACGTTGATAGAGATCTAAGCTAATTCACAGCCCCTCAGATCACACTAAAAGCGATCGGACACACCAGTATAGCGGCCACTGAAAAATATCGCCACACAGGCCACTTATCTCCCCCTCGTTCTATACTGCACACCCCCGTTATACCCCTCTGAAACCAATACAGTCTCACCCCAATTGAAGCTCGTCTGTTTCGCGAGGGGGTGTATGTATATATAGTGTATTCGTAGCAGTCGAACGCGGCCGATAAAACCGAGGCAGCGGCGAGTCCGTGAAAATTGAATTCCCCCGGTCAGCCGCAGGTATATGTTTTCGGACTGTGTTCCGGGGCGTATTCGGGTTTCGGATGCCTCCGAGCGCGGTGGAATTTCGCGGAAGCGAACTTGCATCGCCGTGGAATACTTGACTTGATTAACGATTGAAGAACGCGAGGTAATTTTGCGGCCGCGGCCCGAATTGATTTAGCACTATTGCTCTAGCTGTAGGTACGCTCGTTATTCGTCTGGCTTTGTGTATTGGAAAAAATGAAATAGTATCGTATATCTTGGCATTTAATTTAATTGCGTTTGATTCTGAGTAAAAAGTATCTTAAGTGGTTAAACAATACTTTTAACCGTCGGTCTGTACGAGATTAAGTGTGAGAAACAGAGTGAAAATAACTCAATCGACATTCGACGTGGTCACCCTTGAAACTACGCCAACAATTCTGGCTATTACCTCCAGGGATGTGCAATAGTCTCGCGCGAGTACACCGCAGTCAGTCTGGGGGATAATGAAGCTCGGCACTTAAAAGCCCGGGAAATTAATTACAGAAAGAATACCGGGCATCTCTGTATACCTGGTGCACGCAAGTACGTACGTGCCGGACTATAAAGTCCTTTGCAAGCTTCGTCGACCACGACGAGGCTTTTGAAAGTAATGCAAATATTCTGGGCTTTCTTGTGTTTGGTTGTAGTCTCTTTGGAGCTTGTATGCAAATTTGAAGAGCATTGATTTCATTGCTTAAGGATTTTTCTCATCTTTTATTTATGTAATAATATATCAGAAAGTGGTTCAATGAAATTACACTGACACAAGGTCACACTTTAAATCTCTGGATCTCTTTATTTAATGCGTATTATTACTTACTAAATAATTATTACTAACACTCGCATTATTACAAGTTTACAATTTTGGGCTACGATTCACGTCATTCATAACACAATACAATCTTTTTCTGTAGCCATTAATTCGATAGTTTGAAAATCGTTCCGTCACTCGATCAAGCGCTTCAGTTCTTCGTTGCTGTAATAACCGAGGTACTTCTTGAAGAACGTCTCGAGGGAATAATCATTGCATATCATGAAACTCAACGTTTCTGCGGCACGTTTGACGAGCGTCATGTGCGCGTAGCCCTTGTAAAAACTGGCCTCTAGTATATACTGGTAATTCTCGAACTTGTCCTTGTCAGCCATGAAATCTTGGATAAACTGCTGATTCTTCGCGTAAGCTGCGATTTTTTCTGGACTGGCAGTTAAAACATCCAAAAACGATATCTCGCTTTTGCCAATCTTTGTATCTTTCATCAAACTCAACTCTTCAAGCATATTCATCATTTCAGCTCGCACGAGGCTTCTGGTGAGCGGCTTGAAATAAAACATATCTACGTCCAATGGCTTAGGAAGAGCGAATTTGGGCATTATCAGTATCTGTCGATTATTCCAGTAGTTGTGATCGACATAGGCGAAGCATGAGTCATGCAACAGTGCCACACGCTTGATGGCGTATTCGGCAAAGATTTCAGGGATCTCCGGGTCGTGCAAGTCGTGTCTGATTTTGAGGATAAGACGTTTCTGATCACAGTCGGCACCGTAGTCGAGCAACAATCTTAGCATTTCCCTCCTATCATCCTTATTGGTAGCCTGCTTTGAACCAATGAGAGCGTAGAACATAGGCAGATTGCCAAAACTGTCTTCAGCGACGACATCAGCACCATCTCGCAGCAAATCGCGAACCAAGTCAACTCGGTGGAACAAGCAGGCCTCGTGCAGCGGACTCATGCGATTGTTTTCTTTCTTGTTGCCAACCAGAAATAATTTCAGAAGCGTCGGATCGATGTCGTCTAGTTGACAACGTGCGATGTATATCTGAGCCGCGGTGTCGTTGAAGTGTTGTCGTTTCTTGTTGACATCAGCCCCGTGTTCCAGGAATAGTTTGATCAGTTCGACAGGACACTGACTTGGATTCTTAGCAGCTAAGTGAAGCGGTGTCTCACCCATCGAGTTGACGACGTTGGCATCGCTGTGTTTCAACATGATTTTCACGAGGTCTATGTTCCCTTGAAAATTGATTATCGAACAGTGCAGGGCAGTATTTCCGGAACCCTGTGACTTGGCATAGATGTTGGTGCCGTGTTCGAGCAACAATTCGATCAGTTCGACGGAACATCCAGTTGTGTACTGAACAGCCATGTGAAGAGGAGTCTCGCCCCTGCGGTTGACGGCATTGACTTGAGCACCGTATTTCAACAGAATTTTCACGAGTTTTAGATTTCCTTGAAAGTTGAGCATTGCATAGTGCAGGGCAGTGTTCTTTTCTTCCTGTGACTTGGCGTGGATGTCGGCGCCGTGTCGCAATAGGAGCTCGACCACGGCTTCGTTCTGACAAGAAGCGGCTTCTTGTAAAGTAGTTACGGAACCCCAAAAATCGTATACGTAACCATTGTTATTACAATTGTTGACGTCTGCACCAGCGTTGATTAGCAGATTCGCTATTCTCACACGAGACTGAACCTCCTCTTCATCCATAGGATCGAATTTCATGATCGAGCGGCCTGTGGTATCGTAAGAGCAAGTGGCTGGCCTGGTCGCTGTAAGATGCAACGGCGTCCTGCCTTTAGAATCCACCTTGTTGACATTGCAGCCAATTTCTATAAGACTCTGAACTAGCTCTTCGTTTCTAGCTTCTACTGCCTCGTGAAGAGGGTATTCACCGTCGTACTCCATATCACGCCAGTCACAAGTTTTATTTTTTTAATTACTAAACACTTTGAAAATCTTTTATAACGAGGTATAACACGCCGGATAACAATGTAAATAAACAATGATGCCGCTGCTGAAATGCTGTAGGTATGACTGGCTCTCGCTGACTGACGGATCCGTTGGGAAAGCAAGCGCAAAAGTTAGGACGGTTACGATACGGTTGGTTGGGGGGGGAGGGCTGGCGCTGATGGCACTTTTAACACGTATTCTCATGGACAGCTCTACCTTTTGTGCCTACGGCGGCCGCTTGTACTATACAGTCTCCATAAAATTTAACATGTCGCAGTCTCTTTGGAGTTTGTATATGCTAATTAGCCAATTAGGAGAGCATTGTTTTTGTTGCCAAATAGTGTGTTTCATGTAATGACTCTCTTTTGAATTTCATTCAAGTGAATCGTTAATTTTCTTATACCTCATACAAGCAGTACGAACTCACCAATACGAGAGTATGACGAGAAAAATTCTGACATCTCGAAAACTATAAAAAGCCACGACGACGAATCTTCCTCTTAGCAGCAGCCGCAGTCGACTTTTACCTTCGCAAGGGACATCACGCGCAAGAGCTAGAGCTTTGCACTTCCGGGCTACCGTATACGAAACAGCGATGTCCGTCCCGGCCGCGGAACGCTAATGGCTCGCGTAAATTGTTGCCAGTCGCTTCTTAATTACGCGCCGCCGCCGCCACCGCCGCGACAAAGAGCACGAGGAGGAAAGATCATTAAGTAAGAGCAAGAGAGAGAGGGAGAAAGGTAGGGAAGACCCAATTACTTTCCCAATTACTAGCGCGGCGACTTACGTCGAAATGCCGCGCGTATTTTGGAGGAAACAGCCCCGTGTACACTCGTCGTCGTGTACGTCACTTGACGTAGGAGAACACTTTGTTGTAGGTAACGCTGCCTCTTATTTACGAAAGGTAGATGAAGCAATTATCGAATCTGATTAGCGAGGATTCTTGTGGGCGTATACGTAGTCGTCGTCGCGTGATTTGTCGCACTTGCCTTATCGTCGAATTAAAAGCGCATGTATTTAAAAGTCAACATCGCCTACATCCTTCACAAATTTCGTTTTACAGTCGGCGCCGTTTACACACTTTTAAAACCCTTTTCTCAACATTCTCCAAGCTTACAATGTACCTACAAGCAGCCGTTAATTCATTAAGCTGTGCAAAACTCTGCGCAAAGTTACGGGCAATTCGAGCAAACCCAATAAACGTAATCATCCGCTCGAATTTGCTCCCCATAAAACTCGCGCAGCGCAAAGTCTCATTATCGAAATGAGCGAATTCTTCCCAACCGCTGCGCTGCACACTAAACTCGAGTGTACAACATTTTTTACAATCCCCCGTGAGCGCATGTAACGAACTCAAAATTACCGCTCGCGTATACATTCCGACTGGCCGTCATCATCGGCGTCATCATCGTAAAAACGGCGAATTTATAGAGGCGCGTATACGTATACGCGCCCCCGTTTTTTTTTTCGTCGGCGAGCCATGGCGCGCCCGTAAAATTCGATTTTACTTTATCGCATTACCCGATCGTATTTCACAACGATATCATATTTCTCAAAGGGGGGGGGGGGGTACACTCGCCGCATGTGTGTTGTGTATTTGTACAGCCGGTGATCATGAGAGAGAGAGAGAACAGAGCGGAGGAGGAGAGATGAAAAAAAAATGAGAGAGCGAATTATAATGCGTTGGGTAATAAATATCGTTTGTTTCGTGCTCTCTTTTATGTCTCTTTTTTCCCGACTACCGTTTCCTCGCGGGTAGTTTTCGAATTACGAAATTATACGGCAGTGTAACGGGACCATGAGCTTCTTCGAGCGCACTCTCGTTAAATTCAATGCGTTTGCGGATTTTCGATTGAATTATCCGCCGCATGTACACTATTGTATCGTTTTAAAAACGAACTTTCCGTCGTACGATCGTTATAGCGTAGAAAATTAAGCAGCCCCGCGAAATTCAAACTTTCATTTTTTTTTACAGGCGCATTGATCGTCATAGAGACTGTAGAGTATAATATACCAGTATAGGAATAAGCTATGCACATAACTTCCGCGTGAGCTTAACTCTCTCTTGCGTGCGTATATCGATGTCGAACTTTGCTCTTTAATTTGCTGGCCCGCGAATTGAACTTTCCAAAAGCGATCCCCCTGACTGCTTCGCCGCGCGAAATTCAATCCAAAACCATTAACTAATTAATTAATTAGCCGCAATACAGACCGCCTGCTCGCCAAGCCGCCTTTTGATCTTATTCAACCGCGGCATTATATATATATACGCGCGTGTACGTTTCTGTGCATGTACGGCAAGACGTATATAGCTTGAGAAACTCGGATCCGCCTTCTCCGGTTTCCTGTTTTGAGTTATTATATCCTACGTACTTGCTCTTTAGACTCTAGCTATTGCGATCCTTTGGTGAAAATTATTAACTTTTCTTCAGCGCGAAGCTTTTTGGTAATAATCGATGCCCGTTTATTCCAGCGAATTAGGCAAGGAATTTAATATTAGAAAGGAGTGTGGTCGCGATAAATCGCCGGGGAAACATGCGCGAGATTTCGGGGGCTCTTCTTTTGTGCCACACGCGCCAGAAGCTTGACCGAGCGGATAAAGAGCGTCGCGGACAAATTCCGGCTTGATTTATCACTCGTTTGCGCGCGGAGAGAGAAGTCGCTTGCAGATTTATAGGCATGAGAGAAGGGAATCATCGATTTTTCCGAAAAATCGCCCGTGTTTCGCATCAGAGGAGAAAGGCAATTTTCGTGCATGGGAATTAAATTTTATCAGTGAGCGACGAGTGGAAAGATTGAAAATACCTTTTATTGCAACGAATTGCGCGCTCTATCTCGTGTATATCTGAAAGAGTATATGCGGAAATGTAAAATTCCCAATTTGTGATACATGTAGGTGAAATTTGTTATTTCCGCTGTGTATATTGCCAAGCTCGTGCATTTTTCCGATTGATTGGATGGGATATTTTTTATTATTTCCAACTCCGCTGTATATAAATACACACTTGCAAGCACATCCCGTGCGATCGCGTTTATGAGGCACATCTCACTGACATAAATCAGTTCTACGGTCTACAGCATCTTGGGGGCATTGTTCCCCCGCATCACCTTTACGCTCGAAGACGCTCTCGCGCTGTATACAGTGCGTGACACGTACTCAAATTCGAATGCAAACTCGATAAGGTCTGATCCCAAGCTTCATAGAATACATCGAAGCTCTCCAGCGCTCTCTGGCGCGTCTCTCCATTAAAGGCAGCCTACTCGGCTTATTCCCATGGCAACGCGCACATCCCCATTGTTGCGCGCGTAAAACGGCCGGTGCGTAGTACGCGCGCGGCTTTAATGGTGCGACGCTCGAAAATCCCTCTTTTCCGCGAACGGTGCGCAATCGATTTTTCATCGGAGATATGCGAGAGAGAGAGAAAAAAGCTCCTGCTGCTGCCGGCGCTTCTTCGATGACGAGCTTTTCCGCGAGCTGCTCTATGTATATGTGTCCTCTTTTGAATTTCTCGGACGAGGAGAGAGAGAGAGAGAGAGAGACGTTACGCCAGAGCTGCTGTTGCGCAACCGACGGCGGCGGGGGGAGGGCTTATTCGTGCGATTACGTAAACGTGGGTATAGAATATCGCGTTTTTTTGCACAAGCTCGAAGTATATACCGAGCTGGAGGAATTCAAATATCTCCTACGAAATAAACGTCGCTCTTCTTGCTCGGAACGTAAACTACGCCAATTAAAATCTCTCCAAAGTAAACTTCGCGACTCGTCGTCGGTTAGGAGCTAGAGAGAGAAGAGAGAAAAAAAACTGGCCGACGAAACGAGACGTCTCGTAAAAATTAACCAATTAAAAGCTGGCCAGAGAGAGAGAGAGAGAGAGAGAGAGAGAGAGAGAGGAGAGGGGGGAAAAAGGCCGGCGAGCTGTGCAGGACGAAAAACTAAATCAATTTCAGCACGCGACAGGCTAGCAAACGAACGCGACGTCGTCGTCGTAGTCGCCGTCCATTTACGACGCCACGAACGAGCATCGTCCGAACGCTTTAATTTCCGTCTGTCATTTCCGATATGTGTCAGCTGCTCCGCCGTGGCTCAGTTCATAACGTAATGGATTAAAACCGACTATACTAGCCACTCTCTCCCAACTGTTATATTCCATCAGATTTGGCTCAGCTCTTAGTCTGACAAATTCGATACTCCTGTTTTGCATAATTGAATTCCAAGCTCCGTATATATAAGCATGTACACAGCTCGTCTCCGACAGAGTCGCGAAAAACAAAAGGGTGTCCCCCTAAAAAAAAAAAAATCACCCATCCCTTCCGCGGGAAACAAAAGCTCTCTCCCGAAACATCCGGCCGCACGACGACGACACGCGCCGGGAAAACACAGAGGGCAGCTCGTAAAAAATTTACGACGTCGCGTTATACGTATAATACGTATATAGGTATATACGTATTACATCCCCTTGCTAAAGAATCTTTCTCTCTCGGTGCGGTAATTGGCGGATTGACGCGGGTGTGTCCCGCTCTCGCTCTCCTCCGCGTCGTTAAACGTTAAAGGCGCGACGACATTGTGCGCCGAGAGTATACGCGGAGACTTGTGAATGATTGAGACGCGCGGAAAGAGCGAAAGTTTGACGGTGATGTGGACCCGTAAATTTTGAAACATCTGCAGCGTGCGCTCAAACTCTCTCTCTCTCTCTCGGAAAACCTGTCACGCGCTTCTTAGGCCTTACCGCTGCTACTCTCGTGTATTATTATCCCCTCCTTCTATAGCGAGTCTTCTCGGGTTTCATTGCGCGTGTAAGCGACGGCTTTTATTATACGGGCGATATTGCGTGCGGGCCGTAAAAACTCGCGAGTTCGCGATTCTCCCGTTTTTCTCTAGAACTGCGCGCGAGAAGTGATAAGAAAGTTGGCGAAACTTCGGCGGACATTAGTTGCTTTTAATGACGAGAGCGATAAAATCATCTATATGCACGGAATCCGCGACATCGACGACGATGGCGCTTTCTTGGAAGTTTGGATAGGTGCGGTGTGATATAATGTATATATATAGAGAGAGTGAGAGACTTTCATGGGCTGCGCGCCGTTGCTGAAATGGGTTAACATGCAGACAGTTATTGGCCGTAAGGGAGTTTATATATATTTAGGATATCGAGGAATGTGTATATGCGAATGACGGCCGCGTTCAGTGACTTGATCCTCGAAACTGTTTAACGGCGCTTTTAAAAAAGTCGTTACCCGCTACGCGTACGGCTATTGCTCCTGGATATTTATCGGGGGAGAATATCTATTATGTATTTTTCGAGTTGTTTAGTTATATATAGTTCGAGTGTGTTTTATGTAATTTTTTAAACGTGTCCTTAAATTTTTACGTCCCTTGGCTGTGTCGTTGACACCAGATGTTGAAAATTTCTGATTACAAAAACTATCAATCAACAGTGATCGAAAAAATCTTTGTACTGTATACCTCCTCTTCACGCAAGATCGAACTTTAATAATTCCCGCTACACGCATGCATGATTCTCGCGATATGTCGAAGCATCGGTACCGCCGATCACATGCCCCAATTGCAGTTTAGCACGAAGCATCATGGTATTCCGCAATTACAGAGACGCATATATAACATCGACGCGCACAGCGATCCGTAAATACAAACTCGCTGTGTCTGCTCGTGAAGGTTGACAGCTGTCGAAAAAACGCGTTGGTACACGTTTTATCGGCCTTTTCTTCGCAGTATTCTATGTGCCTTTTCAGTATTAATCGAGAAAGGAAGAGATTGCGTGCGAATGTAGGGCGAAACCGGAAAGTCTAACATTTTACAGGTCGGAGATTTTTGTTTGTTTGTTTTTTTTTTTTTAAATTAAAGTTTATAACAAAAGCAGGTTAGATCGGCAGAATCTGTCTACTCCGCACAGACACTTTCCGGTTTCCCTCGTCTTCATCAACGCACAGAATGTACTTAGGCATACCTGGGCCGTTCATGCTATAACTGACTGTGTAAATATCTAGTTGATCAATGATGCAGTGGCAAAATGTGAATTTAATACTTGGTCATCTACTAAACTATCGACTACTACATTACTTGTCATCTACTAAACTATCGACTAATCAAAGTGTGCGCGAGAATCCAATCCAAGTTTGTCAATTATCGGTTCATTAGGACCTCAAGACGTTGATTAGTCCGTATATACCACTGCATCGATTGCTTCCTAAGCCGTACAGACATTCGTCTCGGCGTTGGCAGTGGCAAAAAGGCTAATCTCCTCAACGAGATTTCCGAAAAACCCTCGATGAAAATCGACCCTCTACACTAGGTCGATATACACATAAAGCCCTCTCACGAGTCAACGAGCCTTCTGTCAGTTTTTCCAGACCCCGTGTACTCGTTCACACCCTATCCCGCCTAATTGTTCGCGTGTCGCCAAAGCCTTCCTCTCTACACACATATAGGCTGTACGCCTCTTGAGAGCCGCTCCTCGTGTGTTCAATGCGCCCGAATCAGCTACGCTTCGCTGGAGATTCTCCATTCCTCTCCGCTGGTCTTTAACTGCTAATGCCCCTGCGTACGTATAGTGTATCCCTTTTCTCTTTCGCTTTTCACACTTTCGCTCGACGTAAAGGGCTATATTATACGTTTACAGGGTATTGGTCTGCTCTCTCTCACGAGAGCAAGGGGCAGCTTTATATACAGACTAGCGAAAAAGTGAGGCGATATATTGACTTTCGATTATCGAGGCGTAGAGGCTCTCGTGTATGGCACAGTTGAGCGGAGACTTGCTGGGATTGTTATCTGTCTAAGTGCCACTGGGCGATTTTTAGTGCATTACAATAGCTGAAATCGGAACACTTTAATTACATATTATGTACATAATATATAACATTTATAATTACCGCACGCGAGCGACAAATCCTCGTTACAATTTCAGCTATACACACAAGAATCTCCCAGAAATTGGATTACCCAACGCAGCATAGAGCGCGGCATCATCATCACCTTGTAAAACCAGAAGCCCGACTGCAGCGGCAGCGTAATCCCGCCAAAAATATCCTCCCTAACTCATCTCCCGCAAACACACCGAGGCTATACGGCACCGCCGCAGTCCCGTCTCTCTCTCTCTCTCTCTCTCTCTCTCTCTCTCTCTCTCGTCCGTTTTAATTCACTTTCCCATCCCTTCTCTCCTCCTTTATCCGCATCGTCGGCGTCAGAGTCGCTCCGTTTTACTCGCCGCGTCTCCGACACACAGAGATCTGGCTGGCTATTAGCACCAGTGGCTCATTAGCGGACAGAGGCTAGAGTAACTAGTAGCTGTATATATATATGTGCTACACATATCGATCCTGACTTACCCCTAATAGACAAACGCCTAATTCCCGGGCTCTCCTCTCGAATTAAATCGATAATCGCTCGGGACCTGTTGTGTCTTTGACCAGTAGTAGCAGCAACTAGCAGAGGGAAGCCTCTGCATACGAATGCCCGAGTGCGGAAACGTTCGTTAAGGAGTTTGCGACGCGATTAGGTTGACCTGCTTTCGACTGACGGATGCTTTGGTTTCGCCCCTGGAGAGAGAGAGAGAGAGAGAGAGAGAGAGAGAGAGAGAGAGAGAGAGAGAGAGAGAGAGAGAGTTTCTCCGAGATGTGTGTGTGTGTGAGAATTTGTGGTTTTGCGATTTCTTGCTTTTATTTACTTCGTTGGGAATATTCAACGGGATTATTTGTAAGCAGAGGAATGCGGTGAAAGCTGGTGGACGCATATCGCGTCGGATTTAAATTGAAATTAACGTTTGAAGCTGCTGCTGCAGCTGCGCGCGACAAACGCCGATGTCATATGTGTCTTAATTACGAGGAAATTTATGGCTCACCTAACGGAGAGCAATATAATTACGGCGAATGAAATCGTCGTAAATTTCGCTCAAGCTCTTCTTTCTCATAATAGCGCGTTTTGAAAACTCAGTTTTCCCGGAATAACATCGTACTAGATGCATCCATTACACCGGGACTTTTTTTCCCAACTCTCGTCTGATGGTGTCCGTCCAGTCACTCTCAAAATTAAAATTCCCCCCCCCCCCCCCCGTTACTCATCCATTCTCCCTCTTCCTTCACCCCTGCAGCAATCTATTCGGAGGCCTCAGAATAAAATCGCGATAAATGGCCCCTACACTTTTACCCGATGGCGAAACACTGTAAATTTTCCGAAGCGTTATAGAAGGAGAGGAGGGGTAGTCGTCGATACGGTGACGACGACGGGGCTAACTCGAGACGATAAATCCGTAAGCAGTTCGTTACGCAGCTGAGATACGGCACTACTGGCGTCGCTCGCATTATCGCCCACGCGCGCCATATATAGCGTTCTGCTCCGTAAGCGCGATGGGCTCGGCTGTTTATCGAGCTATAGTCGAGAGGTGGATAGGCTACTGGACTGCGAGTGTGTTGGAGAATGTGTTTTATGCGTTTAGCCGAATTAAGAGTTTTGAAAAAAAAAATATATAGTATCAGTATCGATTAATTTTTCACACGTGTGTGAGTCTTGAGGAATCAAGCTCAATCGGGAGATTCCTATCCCCATTCACTCGTAAAACCCTCCCAAACGCTCTTACGAGCGGTTCCCGGGGAAAAATATTATTAGCGCCTGGGAGACCCACTCGTCCGTCTACGACATGGACACTCGCGCGCGTAATTCTGTCGTCGTAACGACGCTCGCACGTAGAAAAAAGATCTGCCACGAGTATCGTAGCTGCAATGCCGTTTTGGACTAGCCTTTACTACACCGCTTCTTGTTAGCGACGATAGATGGCACATAGGCACTTTACTATTTCCCTAAGCACTGTTCGCACGCAGAATGTATTTATATCTGTGTGCCACCTATGCCAAAACAGCCTTGCTGGGCCTACTGCTTGAGCCCACCCATGCTATAACTGCCTATAGCTGTTATTTGTATTATATGGTTATAAAAAGTTTTTTTAGTCTATTTTTAAAGCATTCTTGTGTTTTTTCAACTGAAGCAATACTAATAATCCATTCTATACGACGAATCGCGAAATTGAAATAATTTAATCTACGACATACCTCATTCTGAAATCAACAATTTACACTGCATAACGAGAAAATCAAATAATTACGTTTACACCAGAATATATATCGTGCGCGACGAAACACTGTGATATTTAAGTCACGACACACTCGAGTCTGTGTACGTCGCTTTCCCCTCCCCCCAAACCCCCCCATTACTGTCGCTGAAGGCACGCGTGAGTCAGCAGCTCCTGCGGGACTTATATCGTCGTTTTCCATAAAACGATTCGCCTTATGCGTGAGCTTATGCAGGGCGACGACGTCGAGGATATAACCCTGATGTTGACGGAAGATGATATCCGGACATGGCGAGCTGTTATATGTGCTCGAGCCCCAAGGCGAAAGAGATTCGGTTTAATGCAATTTGTTATGCTGATGAGGCGGATGAGTGGAAGTGCTTCGGACCTTTGGAATTTTTCTTAGTGGATACCGACGTTGGATTATTATTATTATCAACGGTTAGATGGACGGTAATTTTTCTTCTTTGTAATGGAAATTGCGAGTGAGACGTATATTGCATTTTTCTATATTTTTTTTAATTTGATGAAATTCTTAGTACGCTGGTAAAGTTAGGAACTTCAATTTCGAAATCAAAAACCTAAAAAAGCACGATCAACATAAATCTCTTGACGACATCAGCTCCAAAAAAAAAAAAAAACCTACCACCCCTCTCCCAAGAAATTAATTTCAGCCTCACTCGCCTCACTCGCCAGCGCAAACAGCCGCCACTCGGCGACGAAATGAGCCGAAAGAAAACAATAAAAGTGAGCTGCGAGAATCGCCTCCGCATATACACATACATACATATAGTCGGGGTGAGCGTCAGAGCGCACACGTCGATCCCGAAAACGTCCGTTTATGAGTGAACGCGCTCGGTCCGTTGACGTGATTGTGAATAATTCATGCGGGACTACCGGTGTCTCTTTCTATCTCTCTCTCTCCTCCTTGTCGTCGTCGTCGTCGGCCTTGATACCCCCCGACGGGATCAACTAGCCATGTAATTCGAGAATGCGCCGCAGCGGGGAACGGACTCCGCACTACTGCGCGCTTGAGATTTTTTTTTTCATGTAAATCAATCGCATACCCGCGGTCTTATCGACAAAGCCTTTTTCTCGATTGCGTATAATTTTCTCTCTTCTAATATTCCCTGAGAAAATTTTTAAGGTAGTTAGCGTAATTTCCGATGCAAAAATCCGGCGCAAACGAGACTTCGAGGAAGAGACGATAATAAGATGCTAATCAAGCTCCAGGGCGTTTTAATTCTCTCGTACTCGGAAAATCGCGCCGTGTTCTACCTAATTACGCATGGAATTTAATATCCGGTAATAACGCGTGCCTCTGTAACGGCACATTTCATTCACAGTTATAATTTTTTATAAAATAAAAATCAAAAATATATTCTCTGCGAAAAATTCATCTCGAAATAAAAGCCGAGGTAACGATAACTCCCGCCCGACCATTTTCCCGAAAACCATCCCGTCGCGTCAAATTTTCGATACCGGAACAGCGTATATCTACACACGTCTATGGCTGGCGCGCCAGTAGTAAAGGTCGCCGTTCAGGCCGCCGTGTCCGTTCGAAAATCAAACCACTCGCAGAAATCCCTTGACTGTGAAAAAAAAAAAAAAAGAAAAATATCCTTCCATAGCCGAAAAGGTAAAAAGAGAGGGTGTATCGCCCGGACGAATCTCTTTCATCCGCGCGCGCGCCCGCGCGTATTCGCATTCACGTGCGAGTAGGGGCTGAATATATATACGTATATATCAGATCGTGTCGCCAACGAGCGATCCTTTCACGGTGCTCCGTTGAAAATTGACCGACTCTGCGCGCGGAGAGCGCGTTTATGCAAATGTGGGTGAGTGGTTCCTTCCTCTCGTCGGCCCTATTTTTTTGCGAGGATAAGCCCTCGGTCGAAGCAGCAGCAGCACAAAGAACGTGTGGAGAGAGAGAGAGAGAGAAAGAAGAGGTGATCATGTCGAGAGGCCGTTTGCAGTTGCGCCGGCGAATGACTCTTGTCCTTTTAGAGGGCCTGCGTGTGTGTGTACGTGTGTCGTCGGGCTGAGAGTATGACGAAACAATGAGGGTTGACGGTGAATTATCTTCTTCTTTTCTTTTTCCCCGCCTTTCTCGCTCTTGTCACTTTTTTTCTCTCTCTCTCTCTCGCTCTCGCTCTCTGTCCCATTGTGCGAGGGTGGAGAGAATTCGGGCTGAGAACGCGCTTTAGTAGGGGAAGAACGGACGCGTGGAACTGGGGTTGTAGATCAAGCACCGATGCTCACGCTGTGTGTCTATACTTTCTGATGGGATTTGCCGTATACTGAGAAATTGCCTGATTCATCGACAAAACTATATATATCCGATTCGTCATATATTTTTCAAGTTTGCAACTATGATATACAAGAAAGAAGTGTATTCGACGACACAAAAAAACGGCAAATAAACCGAAACTCCTTTCCAGCCCTCTATACTCATCCCAAGCGCGCAACAATAGGACGACGCTTCTCGCTCACAGCCAACTTTTCAATTCCCGGAATTGCATGCATCCGCCGTAGCGGCGGCAGCGCTTGTTGATGCACTTTCCCTTCACACACAACCAAAGGACGACTTTTCGTTGGCTTTTTGCCGGGCTCACTCTGTTGTATATAATGCGTACCAAGACGGCAGGGGGTACATATACACGCGGATATGCACTCTTCTGCAGCCTAATGCGCTTTTTCGTGATTTTTTCGAGGGGAGAATCGCGCGCTATTGTGATTCTCTCGATGCTGCTGTGTCTGTGTATACGAATTTTTTCGCGAGGGCAGCTCGCTGTAGGGGCAGGAATTTTAATAAAAGAAGAAACTCCCTCGCTTAACCGCAAAAATCCCGCGCATATAATTGCAAAGAAACTCCCTCGTTTGTGTGTATACGCGTAAACACACGAGATTACGTTCATGCATTCAAGCACTTTTTCCCTTCATATATAATACGCGCGCTATCACACACGCAATTTCTCCCATTCGCAAGCCGAAGAAAGCTCGCCACGTAATGTAATTAAGGAAGAGCATAGAGCAGAGACCGAGCGTATTATATACCAGTATAGAAGCACTGTAGCAGACTGCCGTGTTGCCGGCGTTGTTATGTACGTCATAAGCGGCTGTTTGGTTACGTTCGCGAGCTTAGCGATGACGACGCCGAGCCAATACTGTATACAGCGTGGGATTACGTTGTTAGTGCTCTCCGCGAGCGAGCAGTGGATATGCCCCTTTTCGCGTGTGTATATACAGCAGCAACGACGACGTTGTTATTAAATGGGAGCGTTTGCGCGCTGGCCGGACGGTAGCTCCGAGACAATGAAATGAAATGGAGCTGCTTGTTTTTGGACGATGTAAACAGCGCACGGATTTAGCTGATTGTATTTTATCTCTATCTCACTCTGTTTTGAATTTCGTTATTATACTCATAAAAGCTTTGTTTTCCTGTTTCAGTACAACGATCGCTCGACTTCCGTCCTGTTAATAGTCTCGCTCGCTGGCATCAAAGTATGCAGTCCAGATGGAAAGGTGAGTACCTGTTTCTTTGGCGCGAAAAAAAAAAACCAGAAAGCGTCCAAAATTAACGCTCGCTCGACATATTCTACCAAGCCTTTGATCAGACGCTACGCACAGAGCTTTTAGTTTTTCGGCTGATTTTGCGCTGCGCGGCTTTTAAAAGCTCGAGTTCTCCACGTTATACTAGAACGCGCGAAATTACATTCGACACAATGTGTGTCGTGTTTCGCGATTAAAATGTTTAATTCCGCGCGTCTGCGCATAAAGAGCTTCTACTTTTTGTCGAGTTTGCAATGCCAACTTTTTCCACGCTAATTTTCCGCTGCGCTGTAATTCAGCGTTTGCCGCTCGCTAGAGAGACTAGATTTTCTTGATTAATTCGAACGCGCACAGTATATATACGAGTATGCGCGCCACAAATGCTAATTTAATTTGGACTTGAACGTCGGCGGCTTTAAAAAAGGCAATTCGGCTCGTTGAAAAGCAGCTGCCGATAAAATCAGCGCGCGCGCGTGTGTACGCATTCGAACGACGCGAGTCCATTTGTAGAATAAAGTTTTGCAGTTAATTTAACGATTCGCTGAATTATGCAGCAGAGTACAGTATATATAGCGCAAGCTTCGGGTTTTTGCGCGCAAGCTCGTGAAGCGCTTTTAGCTTTTATCTCGTTCACGTGTTGCGCTGTATACGTGCGAATGCCTCGACGCTTTTTCATATTGAGTTAAGCACAAACAACATCTCTCGCCGACATCATCCATGTATGAGCTTGCGTCGAGTCTCTCGATAAGGTATCGTCGGGCTGCTTTCATTCCAGCGTGTGTGTGTCTGTGTAGTGTAGAAATATTTAAACGTTGGCTCAAGTGGGTCACTGCACGCGCTGACGTTAAATTAAAAATTTGTTTGTGTGTGCCAAACAAGCGTTTCGTACGAGTTTCCGGGCTCTTGGTACCCGTGGGCCTCTGCACAGTGCCATTGTGCGCTTGTCGAGTAAAAAGGACTTTGCTCTTGGCGGAAACTTTTCACGGGCGCTCGCAAGACCCTGGCGATTAATCTTTCAAATCGCGAGGATATACACACACGCTGATGCAGCACAAATAAGCTTCTTTTCAATGCGTGTAGTATTACGCGTGATCGCGGAAAAGTTTCCCGCGAAATGGCTCTCTGCGAGCGCATTATGTGTTCCCGGAATCTTTTTTTAATTTTCAAACTTACTGCGTAATCCTTTGCAGACTGTATTCGCACAAAGACCTGGTAGTAGCCGTTATCGCGCGTGTGTGTGTGTAGAGGGCCACTTTAATCCAAAAACATTTTTATTCCATTAAGATATCCCAGGGCTCCCTCTAATTACCTCGACGAGGTTGCTCTCTCTCTCTCTCTCTCTCCGCAAAAATACACATACACGTTCAAAAAAGCAGCCAACGCACAGAGAGCACGGTATATATGTACACGCACTTAACCGGACGTCTGTCTGCACACGGTATTAGAATCCCGAGGGAGTCGACCGACGAGTTTCCGGCGCTGATTGGCAGCGTGAATGAATCCGGCAGGCGTAGACTAATGCTACTGCTTCTCCCTCTCTCTCCTCTCACGTGTATGTGTGCTTAAGTGCTGCCTTCCCGTCGTTCTGATTGATAACCCGGTGCGGATAGCAGAATTTTCAGAATCTAGCGACCGCACTTTTTTTTCCTCTATATCTCCGCGGTCGTTCGTTAATTCGAGCGTTATTCGAATTCGAACCTCTTATCGATAACCCCGCAGCAGTCGAATTAAGGTAAGGATCGAAGAGAGAGAGAGAGAGAGAAAAAAAAGAACGATTCTCCATTAAAATAGAATCCTTGAGAAAAAAAGCGACGGGGCGTCGAATCGAGCTTTTTTCTTTCCTAATGGACAGGCACCGTCCACGTACAAAGCCCCGCACTGCCAGCGCCGCGATCTTTCTCTCGAGGTGCCGAGGCGACTTATACTCTCTCAATCTTACGTTGGCGTGGCCATTCGTCGAAGTTCCTTAGAGAGAAATCGGCGGCGGGCCGGAAATGAAGGAAGTGCGACGACGCCGGACTAGCCACGAGAAAAAGGAACCCCCGCGCTCGCTGGGAAATGTCCTGGAGGACGACGCGCAAGCTCGCTCGCGGGAAAAAGCTCGCGCGCTTTTCGACGTCACCGGAGAGAGATCGATGTGTAGGTGTGTGTGTGTGTGTGGGTAAGAGAGGGAGGTTTCTTGGGAGAAATTTTATTACCGGCGTCGCCGGTGCTGCTCTAGAATTTATTACTTTTGCGGCGAGCTTTCGCTCTTTTGATCGTTTTCAAAGCGCTTTCTTTTTCTTCGATGTACAGTATAATACGTCAAGTATCAAAAAGCTTGAAGCGCGTCATTTTAAACGCATGTCTACTCGTACTACACGCTAAAACTAATCTCCAAGATTTACGAGGCTACAGCCGTGTGCTCGACTGATTAGGCCGCAGCGTTGTGTCAGTCGGATTTCCGTTTGGCAGCTCTGCCAAACTGCTTCCAGAGAGCTATACGGTAGCAGGCAACTTTGACAAATTACCGCGAAAGGGTCTCTCTCTCTTGTGTCTGCAGAGAGAACGTCTTGCGGCTGTCACGCGTCTAGCTAATACTTTATGATCAATCACGGGATATGCTCCGAGTGAGAGAGTAAACTTGCCGTTATACGCGCTGCTCTCTACTCCGCATGACGAATTCAAGCGACTAATTAACCAAGGATTATTGCGCGGCTGGGTTTATTTTACGTTTTATTTGTACTATAGGGAAACGTTGACTATTGTTCCTTAAAAATCGAATAAAAATCAACCGGATTATCGAACGCACGCGCTGAGAATCAAATAATTCGTATATACTCGAGCTTTAGTTGTATATACACGTTTTCACGGATTATCAGAGCAGCGCATAAAATATTCACGTTCAGCCTCTTATCCACCGTCTGCCTGTGTGATGCTCTCGAATCGAATAACGGCAAGAGGAAAATAACGTTTCCTCTCTTATACGCTCGTCATATTCCTGGGAAGCTCAAAGCGAGAGTCGAGAGACTCGAAAGACAAACAAGTCAGCCGCGCGCGCAAAAGCTGCGCAGTCCCGATAAAATTGTATCCATTACAGCGAATAAAAAGTCAACATTTGCGCGAGCTGCGAAATTGCGTTACTCGCGCGCGCTCGCAGTAGCAGCAGCAGACTTAAAAGAAAAACGAGAGTCGAAATAAAACGCTCGCCGCAAATTATCGGGAAAGTGGCCGGGCAAAAGGGACGAAACAATTTTATGTGCGCACCGGTTTGCTTTCTCTCTCTCTCTCTCTCTCTCTGATGTATTTTCGTCTAAGTACATTACGCGCGCGCTCTGCAAATATACCTATAAAAAACGTGCCGTTCTCGGTTATACGAGTGTGCTACTCTGTTTTCCGTGCGAAAAAAAAAAACGAGCTAGAATAAAACTCTTTTTATGTAATGGTTATAATTCGCGGATTTCGAGTCGATTCATATATAAACATAATCTCGCCGTGTAATATATCACGGAAATTTTCAATAAACTCTTTTTTTCTCCGACTAATATCGCCTCGTGCACACAACCAGTCAAGCCTACTACTCTCTTTTTTATTGCTTCGCGGCGAGATTTCATTAAGTTTCGCAGCCACGCACGGGTTTTTATTGGCCGCAACAAACCACGAAGTGTGTCCCGGCTCTCATCAAATTATCAGTCGCGGCGCATCGGAAGCTCGACTCTTCTCCCTGTGGACTGTACTCCATATACGTATATATATACACACGCTCGCTCTTTTACTCGAGGGACGAAAGAGAGAGAGAGAGAGAGAGAGAGAGAGAGAGAGAGAGAGAGAGAGAGAGAGAGAGAGAGAGTTTCCGCGTTTGTGCTTTTGATTTCGGTCGAGTGCGGACAGATGTTTATTAGATGCGCCGCTGAATTTCATATCTTTCGGTAGCCGAGCTTTTTCCCACACTTTTTTTCCTGTTTTTTTATTTTTCACGACCGCGGAGAGAAACTACGAGAATTTTTTATACGCTTTTTCGAGCGAAATTCCGAGCGCTCGTAAAAGTTGCGTTTTGCTCTGAAGAATTAAGTGAGAGTATAGCTGTGTATATATAGGCAGTGGTAAAATGTAAAAATCGCGCGGGATTTCTTTCGCGCCTTGTCGTTTTGAATTAATCAAGCAAAAGCTTGGCTGTACGTGATTTCTGTGTAATCGAAAGCTCTCCTCTTCTTTTTGCTCTATACTGAGCTGTAAAGAGAGAGAGAGAGAGGGAAACGAAGGAAGTCGAAACAATGGATCGAATAAGTTCCGTTGCAAGCTCGGCTCTCGGTAAATTCGTTTTCAGGCCGGTAGTTTGATTTGTTTCGCGCACACGGCTCGATGAATCGATGGGACATTGCGCCCGTGCATGCACTTACAATATATACACTCACAGAGACGCGAGGATATAACGTTTGGAATTCATTTCTTCCGACTGTTCATTTTACCGGCGATGAAATTTATCGGCGTTATTATTCAGCGAGAGCTTTTTTTCGATAATGTATCAAGCTCTCGAACGGCAATATTGTTTCAAAGGTAAATCCAGGATGTGCGCACAAAAAAAAAGCTCTCTTTCGCTTCCGTGTTTTGATTCCTATATAGCTTTATGTACGGCAGTATTCCCCGGTGGTGGTCTCTTTTTTCGCGCGCACCTATACATCTCCGGAGTTTTCTAATATTGTGCCCGAAACGAGTTTTTCTCGCTCCTTGTCCTCCGTCACGCGGCGCCGGCGCCACTCAGTGCCACGTGTTACTCGATTTACGCAACGTCACGTTTCGCCCCCCCCCCCCCTGAGCGAGACTATAGATCGGGCGCGACAAATCCTTTTCTAATTTCGACGATTACCACCTTCGATTCGGGAGAATGTATCGTTGTGTATAGCGCTTTGCTGTTGTGTATTAGCGCGTAATTCAGTATACACTGGCAATTTCATCGATTTATACTCACGCGCAGTTTCGTAGCGTTCAATTCAATTATCTAATTGAACTGATAAACTTTTTCCAGAGCGCGCATTGTTCGACGAAACAAGCGATTGATTACTACCTCGTTGAGCTATATACGAGTGCGTGCTTTTCAAAAATTTCGCGCTTTATTGTAATGCCTCTCCTGTTCAGCGATTGAATTTCCCGGTGATCGAGTGAGCCTGGGAAATCCATTGTTTGTGTACGTGTATAGAAGAGAAGCTATACCGCGAACAAATGTCGTTGCGCATCTCGCGAATATCTAATATCGAGAGCAAACATATTTCCCGTATCGAAGAAATTGAATACGTATACGTGCGCTTCAGTTCGCGTTATATTCCAAACGCGTGACGTATATATACACACACGTTTTCAGGAAAATCCAAGCGCTGCTCATTTGTTTCGGAGAAAAATCCGCGCACAAATGCCGTCGCGGCTTATCGGGAAAGAGACTCGGCCCATACTTTATAAAAGCTCGATTTCTCCTAGGGCAGAAGCGCAAACACACACAATACACAGGACGCGGACGTCGCTTCCTCTCCCCCGAAAGGCAAATGCCCGTCGGATTTTCTACCCTCGACCGAAGAAGCTCAGCTTTTCCGACCCTTCGCGACGTCGGCGGCGGTGAAACTTTCCCCGCACACGCTCCGTCTGGCACAGCACCACGAGAGAGAGAGAGACGTCCGTCCGGCCTTCCTTCCTCCTCAAGATTTTACTTTCTTCCGCGGCCTGTCATTCGATCTTATGCTCCGTTGCTGTCCTCTTCGCTTTGCTCGCTGTCTCCTCCGCTCATACACTACGAAGTAGTCGTGTGTGTGTGTGTATATTCGAAATTATTTACGAGCCTTGAAAAAATAAAAAATAATTTATTTCGAGAGCAGAGGCAGATAAAAAGTTGGAAACAACGCTCATTGCAAATTAATAGCCGCGATACATCACACTTAACGACACAACGAGACCACACGCAGCAGCAGACGGCCTCTTAAACGTACTTTTTTTTATAGCCAGCCGACGTTATACGAGTCTTCTTCCTTCCTTACTTCCTCTAGCTTACCCTTTTTCAATCCGTCTGCTGCAAGCCTGTTGTTCCCGCGCGCGACTCTAACGACTGGCCAACTTTTGAGCGATGTCCGGCTCTGTCCCGTGAAACTTTTTTAAAAGATAGTCGTCTGCTGTTGCCGTATGTGCGCGTTTCTTTCTTCTGCCCAGCGAGAGCACAGAGGCGCGAGATAAAAAGATCCACGAGGGGGCAAACAATGAAGTTTCGGTCCTTTTTTTATACTTTTCAACAGCTGCTGGTCATGATCGTGCTTTTTTTTCTTCTTCTTCTTCTTCTCCTCCTCTTGGCTATGAGAAGGGAGAAAGTGAAGTACAGCGGGGAAGGTCTTTGAGGCCGCGCTGCGGTGCAGCACTTACGCGCGAGACGCTAATTAAAACAGCTGATACGAGAGCCCGTCGTGGTGAATATCAAGGTTACTCTTTCGATCAAGCGGCAACAGAGTATAGCAGTCTTGAAACTCGTCCGATCGAAACGCATCAGGTTGTACAGTGACTGCGTTCGGTCGCTGATTGCAAAATCGATTATACGCAGGTGCAGCCGTAGTAGTCGTCGTCGCGGGGCTTGACAAGTTCGCAGTTGCGCCGAGCGGCTGTATAATATCGAGTAATTAAACGAGAGATTTGAATTTCCGGGCGAATTCACCCGATATTGAAATAGCCGCGCGCTAGCGTATAGTATTAGGAACGAGAGCGAGAGGCGAGCTTGTCGAATTCGATAACACAGCTGACATCGACGCGGTAATCGAGCAAGTTGCGGACTGCCAGCGGACCGAGACCTTTTTCCTACGGCAGCGAGATCTGTTGTCAATAACACACACTTTATATATCGACTCGGCAATGTTTGCTTTCAGCTTATCGGATTCGCTACGCTGAATATTAATAAATCGAGTTCTGCTTCGATTTTCGATTCGCATTTTAATTTATCCTTATCGTAAACATACCGCTGTGAAGAAAAGCGGCAAATTTAAAAATCCAGACAAACAAGCAGCAAAGCTTCCGCAGCGGATGGGCTCTCCTCTCGCATTCACATATATACAATATGCATCGTCTCGACTGCAGTATATACAAAGCTCTTTCGAGTGTATCCAAGCAGCATCCGTCTCGACTCGTCGCCGCATCGCATTGTTACAAATAGGATTATTATTATAATAGTCACCGGAGCACGAAAGCGAAATGACAACTCTCTCTCTCTCTCTCTCTCTCTCTCTCTCCTCTTTGTGCGAAATTCGTTGCTTATTCCTTCATTCGTCCCCAGGGGAGATTCCTTATTACGCTAGTTCATCATAGTTTGCTACTGCCGTTGCGCCGCTTCGTTTTCGAGCTGTTATTCTTGCCACGGGTAAAAGCTGCGCGAGAGTCTCTCGTTATCTGCTTTCGAATGGCCGACGACAACGACGAGCGATAAAAGAAACGCGTAGACGTATACACGTTGCCTCTCTCTCTCTCTCTCTCACCGGACTACTCGGCAGCGCACCGGGGATACCTATTATGGCATTACGCTCTCTGGCTTCTTCTTCGAGCTTTTTACGGAAGCGAGTGTACGACGCGGGAGAATGAATTTTTGCGCTCGTTTGTATCGTCGTCGTCGGTCTCGTGGACTTTTTTCCGAGTGTATTATTCGAGTGGCTATATATATGCGTCAAACGTATGGTATATATTTTTAAATTGAAATATGAATAATGCCGGCGTGTTTACAGGCAGATTCATTGCGCGCGAAACAACGGGAATTCAAATAAAGCATCGCGTTACGTCGTAACCGGTATAAATTCACATGCGACACACCGCGAACATACACACAAAAAACTCAACCGAGCGTGACACGCGTTAAAAAAAATATAAATCCTCTCATTCAAAACGCCGCACTTGCACTGTCTCCGCAACAAATGTAGTCGCGCCTCATTAAACGCAAAAAAAAAAATAATCCGTGCAGCGAAAGAGCTTCAATAAACCACGCAAGACGCATTTTTCGCGCGCTTGCGACTTTTTTTTTGTAGGCTCTCACGCAGCGAAAGAGAGAAAAAAAGCTTTTCCACTGCAGTGTCGCCCTCCCCGCGAGTGTATATCGAGGTCACGGTGCCAGCGCGCGCGCTAGCTCGCGGCTTTTTAACGAGTTTCCGCGACGCGTCTGTTTGTATGCTGCAACGAATGCGCGCAGCTCATATGCGCCTCGCGCGCGTTTGTTCTCTCTCTTCCTGACGCAGATAGGCTGGTTTCCCGTTAATTACTGCGGAAGAGCCTGCGCTCTCTGAAAGATTGCTCGTTCGCTGCTGCTTTTCATTCTTTCTTTTTTTTTTTTTTTTTTTACTTCNCTTATGGAGGACGAAGCGAAAAGAGGAAGTAGTTTTTCGAGCGAGCAAAGCATGATGTGGGTGAAGGTTGCGAAGTGCGTGAAAAGTGATAAACTATTTTGGGATATTTAGGTTGAACGAGTTATTCGTTGAAATTCAGACAGCTTTGCTACTTTACTACTCTTTTTCTCGCTACCCTCTGAACTATACGATGAAAAACGCGAAGCTTCACGCATTGCCCTGATACGTCTGTTGTACACACGTCTTGCGAGAATGCAGTGCACGGCGACGTGGAAGAGATAGCTCTAACGAAGCGACACTTGCGCCGGCAAAAAGCCGCTAGCATTTTTCCTACGAGCTTTTTTTTTGTTTCCGCTTCGCAAGCTCCCGTTTGAAATTACACGCGAGAGCAAGGTAATCGGAGTAACTGAATATTAATTAAAACTATATGCAGTAGCGCAAGTGGGTCGACTGTTTTTTTTTCTCTCTCCCTCTTGGTACAAGGCAAGCATTAAGTGTATAGAGGGAAAATTACGAGGAGAGTGGCCGGCAAGTGGTTTCACGGCGTTGTTTGCTTTTTCGCGTATAAAGTGTTATCCCGAGTTTCCCGCCTTTCTTCGAGCGCAGCACGAGGCGAATTTTTGTTTTTACGAATAATAATTTTGTTTCTACGCGAGGAAGTGCAGAGAAAGATGTTACGGCAAAATTAGAATTTCCGACTAGAAAAGTTACGCCGGACTGTGAAGCAAGTGAGAGAGAGAGAGAGAGAGAGAGAGAGAGAGAGAGAGAGAGAGAGAGAGAGAGAGAGAGAGAGAGAGGGAGAGGGAGATATAGTCCCGAGTTAAAACTATTTCAATNGCGCGGGAATATATTAAAAGGAATAAACGCGCGACCTCATTTTTACCCGCGGATAAACGAGAAAAATGCAGAAATCGCACGTGTGTTTGCGGCCATTGTGATGTGAATAACATGTGGAACAACTGCACGTGTACTTTTTCCGGGCACATGGCTCAACCCAGATTTCAAAAGCTCTTGCAGGAGCTTGTATGCGCGATTAACAAACCGTATAACCCGATGCATTCCGTTTTATAAACAAAAATGAAAATCCAGTAATACAGCTCAATTAAGAATCACTCGCATCTCGCTGGGTGAAAAATAGCAGCACTCAAACTAGCGCGACTGAGAAATGCCTGATTACAATGACGTCGCGCTCTCCTTTCCTAGAGAGAGAGAGAGAGAGAGTGAGAAAAAGAAGAAAAATCTCCAGCTGCTGCTGCTGCTGCTGCTGCACTCTCCGATGATTTATTCGCCAACAGCACGTCGCATGACGCATCAGCGATTCAGCCCTCGCGCGCGTCACTTCGGTATAATTCAACTCTCTCTCTCTCTCTCTTTCTCTCGCGCGAGCGCGTGAAATTGCGCCAACTTGCGCGAGCGCGATTTTCTTTGCTTGTTAAATGTGTCGCTGACGTTGAGAAATTCCTGATGCCGAGAAAGCCCAGAGCAATTGTTTCTTCATTGCGCTAGCGCCCTCCGGAAAAGTTATGTCGCGCTCGCGCAAGCTGGCAGAGATATTGAGTTGAATTTGATGGGCTGTGCCGGTGTATTTTCGCGAACGGGAGATGAATGTTTATAGAGCTTGCATATTGCGTTGATAAAGACTCGTTCATTTTTCTCCCCGATTAATACTTCAGTTTAATCGCTAATAGTATACCATATAGCGTTTCCATTGTGTATATAGGCCTGGCGTGTAATTACGCTCATCAGTCAGCTCGTAACGAACGAGAGAACTCGTAATTTTCCGTGATATATAAATCCCAACAATCGGCCTATAACTATACCAGAGAGCAATAGCCGAATAAATCCCAATACACCGAGCGGCTATTCAAAGGTAGAGATCGTTAAAAGTCGAGTTCGTAAACAGATGTACGCGCTTCTCTCGGCACTTGACAGGAGCTCATCTCGCGCTATATTCAAGCTGCGCGCTGCCGCTCGCAGACAATAAAGGAAACTGTCTTGGAAACAGCCAGCTCGTTTTCCTTTGTAATGTTAGCTTAGAAATATACGTATATACGCCGCGGAACAATGCTTTGCGTGGGAGTCAAATTTAAATTGCGCGCGCTGAAGATAAGACGCCGGCGCGTGTCTTAAAAATAGAACAATACGCGCGGCAACGCAAATGCCTTGCGTAAGTATACAAAAGAACTTAAAATCGCGTAAAGCCTTCCTTAACGTTTCGCGGTATATTGAAAAATTCAAATGCGCGTATAAAGCTCGCGCGGTATTTTTCAAAATGAGAGCGCCCGGTAATTACTCCGTTTGCAAAATTGCAACTGCATAACGCAGTCAAAGAAGAAAAGGATCCCTCATCTGCGGATGAAAAAAAAAGCCCACCAAAATTCGTCTAGCGTCTACGCTAGCGTCATTATAATCTCCCCAAGTGGCAAAAAGCGCGAGGAAAGCAGTTCTCTATATACTCTCGAAAAAAATAACAACAAGACAACAAACCCGGGCACTGACGAGGATTACGCGTCGGCTCTAATCGCGCGAGCTCAGGTTAAAATCTCGCGGCGGTAACATATCGCGTCGGACACTTTAACCCCTTTGCGCTCGTAATTCCCTGGGGGCCTCTGGGCGCAGGATTAAATCCCTGACTGCCGCCGCGGAGAGAGAGAGAGAGAGAGAGCAGAGTAGCAGCCAAGTTTGGACGATGACACCGCGAAGCCAGATCAGCGCTCCGATTTTGCATATGCGCGGAGGATTATGCGAGAGAGAGAGAGAGAGAGAGAGGCGCGCACGAGCGTTATATTTTAGGAAAGTTCTTTATGACCGCTGCTGCTACTGCTGCTGCTTCTGCTATAGTGCCAGTATGTGTGCAGCGGCGCTGCGATGATTAACGACGGGGGTGGATGCTGCGTTTGCGCGCATATGTGGCAATGGAATGGAATGTAATGTAAGAATAGTGAGAGAGAGAAAGCTAAAAGGGCTTTTGCTTGTTTTTTGACCGGAGCGCGAGAATTAAAAGGTGGGTTGTTAAGTATCGCAAAAGAAAGAATGATAACATAAGAAGAAAAGTCTCAGGCAGTTACAGCAGGAGCGGCCCAAGCAGCAAACCCAGCAATAGGCAGTTTTGGCATAGGTATATACCTCTATACTGATATATGCACTGGGCTCGCAGATGGCGATGAGGGGAACAGGAAAGTATCTATGCGCCACCTATATTCGTTGGCCGGAGACTCCAAAACTACTTTGATTTCGTACATTGCGGTCTAAACGTGCGCACAAATCTGAATTAAGCGAAATTTAATAAAAAGTTTCAGTGTCATAATGCTTACAATTTTGATTAGATCGTTCGCACAATAATTAATTAATCCCCGTCACAAATTTCCAAAACCATATATTCATGTCTCTCAAGCTGTACGCAATATATCCCGAGAATTAACGAGGCAACAGCTAGTATACGAATACGTTGCAAAGATGACTTGAAAATTTTGTCCATCCGCCAGGCAAGAAGTACGTCCAACATTGTTTCAAGCCTCTCGCACACGACTCCTCATTTCGCCTCGTCACCCTCACAGCGTATAATACGCATGAATATAAATATGCGAGCCGCGTGCCTCTCTTACTCACGCCACACACACACAACTCGCAGAAAAAAATCCTCGTGTCTCGCCCGTCCAGAATGAAAAAACAGTAGCCGGAAGCCGAATTCGCCACGGGGGTCCCAACAGCCTAGAAAAAAAAAACTCGGCTGCTCACGCGAACTCACCGATTGACAGTAATTACGAAAAGATTATATTGGGCTACCGGTGATTTATGCCGGATCGCGCGCGCGCGCTCGCTCGAAAATTACCCGTCAATTTGCAGAACGGTAGGTGGGAAGGGGAAGGCTGCGCCCGTCAATTAGCGGAAGCGATCGCGCAGGTATAGTGCCGTTGCTGCTGCTGCTGCTGCTGCTACCGGTCTACGCGGAAATTCGTGATGGGGTGTGTGTAAGCTGGGGGCGGGAGTCGCCACCCTCGTTTTTTTTTTTTTACAGCTGGTCGTTATTTGTGATTGGATTTTTTTGTTCGGTACCGGCTGGTTTATAGGCAAGTCTCAGGAGCGACGAAGTATAATGGGATATGACGCCTGATGCGTTTCTTTCTCGCTTGGAAGACGTGTTTTACGTTGATACGATTTTCGGGTGCGCTTTAATTAAGTTCGATTTTTCGAAGCGGCTTTTTTCCGGCAAATGCGCGACAGAAGCGCTGCTGTCAGAATAAATAAAGTATCGAGAGAATAATATTTTTGCTCGTATTTATGCGCGCGGGCAGTGCCTCGAAAACGAGAAACGACAGAAAACACGAGAAGTGAATTCGAAGCAATTTTTCAGTCGACCCCCTGGCTACTATACTGTATACACATACACACAACGCCAAACCTCAAAACTCTCCAGACGTCTCGTCCATTCCACTTTGCATCGTCGTGTCGCTCTCTCTCTCTCCTGCCTCGTGACTCATCGGCTATCCATCGCATTTCGTCATTCCGCCTACAAGCGAACAACTTCCCCTTGCCCCCATAGCACGTCGAACTTTGTCGTCGTTGTATAATACACACGGCTATAGCTCCGGCGATTTCGCCTTTGTCGCCTTTTGCATAGCGCCGCGATTTTTCACGCTCGCGGAAGCTTTATATACGGGCATCCTTTTATTACGAATACCGCAATAAAGGATCTTCTACGCGCGATTATAATAATGCATGTCCGCGTGGTAGTGCTGGCAAGAGAGAACGTCGCCGCGGAATGTTTTATGATGCTGCTGCGAGTGAGGCTCTATGCGGTGATGCATAGGGGCGTAGATTGAGATTGATGAGTTTTGATGAGTTTTGTTTGATCGATCGTTTTTTTATTTCTCTATAAAGTTTTTTTGCATGAGCTAGCGAAACTTTTCATCTTATTAGATCTCGCTTTTTTTTTGCCGTGACACGATGTGTCCTGCATATAACGTCGTTGATGTAATGTGTATTAAATTTTTGTTCACGTTTTGTGTTTCAGGTGAGTTGACAAAAATTGCACAGAAAGCTAATCCGATTCTATACTGTAAGTATATACACAGAAACAAACGTTCGATTAAATTATCCACCCATGAGTCGTGAATCATACACCCCGACATTCCAAAAAACCATATACACATGTACCGGCGATATATTATAAAAAGTTTGTCCCCTTCGACGTGCGGCAAAGGGAGAGTCGCTGCGCAAAAAAATATATATTGCGCAAACATTAATCAGCAGTGCCGGCAAACGCGCATCGCGTACGTGACCTTCGCGTTGCTAGACACTGTGCTCTTCTCTCCGATTTTAATTGCATTATTCGTCAAACCGGGCTTTAATTGTCCGCCGGAATAAAAGTCGTTATGTGTCGGGCTGGTGGTCCGGTTCTAAAGAAGAGACGCCGGACGAGTTGCGGAAACAAAAAGACAAAGCGATACCGGAGAGATAGTAGAGTGAGAAAGAACGGGTGAGACTGAAAAAGAAAGCGAGAGTTATTTGTTTTTAATTAGAGGAACGTGCTACCGATTGTTTGTGATTAGAGACACGAGAATTTATTGGAAGAGAGTGTATATACTTCGTTGCTTTTCGATCGGACATTAAGTTTGAATATTTCGATGGAAATATAGAAATGTACGATTGCTGTACTGAAATTGTGGAAATGCGAGGATATTATAAAAAAATTCGCGATGCGCGCACGATACAGGCATTTATGAAAGCATGTTCGATGATATGAAAAAGAATTCCTGGAAATATTGTCGCGCAAAAAATTGCGTAACGCTTTTAGAAATTCTTTCACTGGCATGAAAAAAAAAAAAACATTTATAGTTTTCAATACGTTATAAAAAACCTTTCAAATCTCCACAAGCGATATACTCGCGAACACACAAAACAAAAAGTCTCTCCTCATCAAATTTATAACTTGATTATATAACAAACCTCGTACACTCGAAAAGATGAAAAAAAAAGTGACAACGGATGGAACTCGAACTCGGCTTGGTTCAATTTAAATTTTCGCGAGAGTGAGAGAGAGAGAGAGAGGTTCGCCTCCATTTAAGAGTCCCTCTTCGAATTCCGCTCGGTCCACCGGACGGCCAGATGGTATTTGAATTTATATTGAGCCAGACGCTAGCGAGCGACCGGTAGTAGGTATACGGTTTCGAGGGCGCCCGACGCGTAGTCGCGACGCCCTGGGATTTCGCGGCATATACACGCGCGAGCCTATGGCATTCCGTTCACCCTTTCTATCCTCGTTATTTTTAGAGGCTTTTTTCAAGCTGTCCGACTAGGGAAAAATATGAGTGAATTTTTTTCTGGTGTCAGTGGATCGATCGGAATATTGAATGATAATATTTTTTCGGACGAATTTTTTTTAGAATCAGCCTCGACTCTTATTTGATTTGCATTATTCGGACAAAGGAAAAAGATTCGCTATTTTGGACTGGCCTTTTCCCTCAATAACTTTCCAAACACTCGAGTCCCTATAGCTAGCGACAATAGATGGCGCTCAGGCATCTTCTATTTTCCTCATTTTGGTCAGTGCCGGAGTACAGATATATGAGGTGTGTCGTTAGGCCTACTGGCTTATTAGGCCGCTCACGCTGTACTGACGAAGAGCCCTTTGTTTTCCAGAATGATTTTCATGTTTCTTCTTGTTTGTTAGAAATAATAAATTATAAAATCTTGGTGGTTATTCTGTGTGTCATTTCCGCGGTTTCGCAGCAATGCCGAGAAAACACATTCCACAAAAGCACAGCGTGCGGAAGCACATGCGAGTCGCAGAAAGCCATTAGGCTCTTATATTTTACGCATATCTAGGCCTTCCGCACTCTATATCGGTACTCGTACAAGTCGAGCAATGCGCTTCTATATAACACATATATACGCAAACGCATACGTATATATATATACAGCCTCGGCCGAGAGATAACTCGCAAGTGCTCGCACAGCCGGACATCAGTCGGTCCGCTGGAAATAATGACCGTGCGAAAGACTGGCAACAACGCAACCCTCGTTGCCGAGTCGTTATATACACCTACTGTCCTGCTTTTTCGTGCGCGCGTGTGTGTATGTATGTATAGCTCTCTCTCTCTCTCTCTCTCGGGTAGTCATTAATTCGTCGTGATTAAGTGCCGCGGGTATAGCCGGCTGAATTGAATTTGAGGAATTATTCGCTTCCGGGGAGGGGAAATGGCCTCTCTCGCATTGCGTGATGTCCTTTTGCTCGACGTGCGGCTATAAACGTATACGGATCGATTACCGTGATTGGAGTTTTCTTTTTTTTAATGTATACTCGAGAACATCCCCCCGAAAATTGTACGTTAATATTATGCGGTACGATGAGTTCTTGGAAATTAAAAGATTCGCAAGCTCTCAACGTCTCCTCCTTGTATAATTCACTCAAAGCAACCCCTAATACCCGATCACTCGCTGCTTGAGTCCTCAAGTTTCTTCCTCTCCCCTACGCTGCACATATTCCTTTCTCTTCGCGACGTAAGAACCGAAAAGCGGCGTTGCTATCATCGTACGTTTACCGAGAGAGAAAGAGCGGCACGTGGCGCTCGTCGGAAGAAAGATCACCGAGTGATCCCTTAGGGGGGTCGAGGCGGCTGAAAAACCAGCAGCTCCTCGTGTGTTTGCCCAAGAAATTTGCCAGGTACAAGTCGTGCGCGAAGCGGAATCGATGGGGGCCACATCTCTGCATCTGTGCACGTATAAGCTTTCGATGTCTGTGTACACTTATACCATACCCTTGTTTTCGAGAGCCTCGTGATTTTATATACGGCGATAGATCACGGAAAATGCTCGGCTCGGCTTAATCATTCTAATTAAACGGTGGAAAAAGTTGAGCGCAAAAAGAAGCGTAAATTTCAATTACTCTTCTCACTCGCGCTCTAGCCGTTAAAACAATCCGCCAAAAAACGAGCATCATCGCGCAAGCGAGGATCGAGTTGATTAAAAAGCTCATTATACGCAAGCTCGCTCGCCGGTAGTTCTCTCTCTCTCTCTCTCTTCTAACCCACATATTATTGAAAAACTTGGCGCGCATCCGATTAACGCGTGAAAAAGTTCGCCTATAATAAATTGGCTATACGGCGCGGAGACTACTCTTCCCCGGGGCACGATTAATCCTCCCCCGACGTAATTATGAATTTATCAGCCGTTGCACTACTGCAGCCCCTTTACGAGTACGCGTATACCTGTGGATAATCCTAGGGGCGCGTTTGAGTTGGATCGCGGAATCGAAGGGACTTTAGACGTCGTAAATAGGCGTGATATAGGGCGAGGGAGAGAGAGAGAGAGGCACAGGCTATTGGCAAAGATACGAGCCCAGAGGGGCATCCCAGCCGGTCAGGATAGATAGCGACGGCGACGACGACGAGGACGACACACAGGCCGATGAATGGCCCAGTCGACGAGTGGAATATGGCCTGTACTCTGTGCGTTAACGCCGTGGCTGGTACACCGCTGTTTAGGGGTTGGATTTTGAAGGGTCTATGCAAATGCGCTTGTGGCTATTGATTTCGCTGCAGTGTAGCACGGTGACACGAGAGCGATATTATTGAAACAAAAATTCGGTGATAAAAGCGACGCCCAGCGCTTCGAAGGAAAATAGCCGCGGAGCTATTTCTAATCCTCCATTCCAGCGTGCCTGCACTGCCGGCTTCTGTCTCGATCATCGAAGCGCTAAGCGAACGCGTGTAAGCTCGCAGTGTCCGATAAAGCTGGAGCTTTTTCACTCGACCGCTGCTCCTCGCTCGATTGTTTTTTTTTTATTTCACTGTGTGGAGGACAGGAGCTTTGACTATTTTTTCGATCGCTTTGACCGTAGGTTTTATTACTACTACAGGGCGTACCGGCTGGTGGTCGTTCTGATTTACGAATCGATATGGGGGGGATTAGGAATACTCTCGAAAAGCTTCCCGCGTCGAAAGCACAAAAACACAAGGGACATCAAAAGCTAAGGCAGCAGCTCTCGCGCGTGTCATCGAGCTATATACACACGTAATACACGTAGAGAGCGAGAGATGTACAGCAACAGCCCCTCGAAAGCCCAAGTGCAAATAATTTTCGGAGCTGCACTCAGGCGCAGCAGCACATACCGCAAATAACGTCCAGAGCAGAGTAGAGAGAGAGAGAGGACGAACAAATCCATTTTTGTCGAAGAGAGCGAGAGAGAAGGAGGACATCTCTTGGCAGCGTGTGTAGTATCGTCGTTGCGCTCTGGAGTATACGGCTGAAGTGGCTGGCAATGGCTGCACTACTGTCGGAGTCTTTCAGGGGAGCTGATAGCTGTGCAGAGTGAGATGAGAAATATCGAGTCGCTGCTGCTGCTGCTGCTGCTGCTGCTGGAGTGCTTGGCTGACACACGAGGCGAGAGCCGGTGCTTTTGATTCCCCGAGAGCAGATGTTTCGTCTTTAAGGATCGTTTTCTGGCTTCACTCTCTTTTTCCCTTATACACGCGGCCTTCTATTCCCTCAAGCTTTTTCTATCTACGTGTCATTCCCCTGGACTCTTCGAATTTTTCGCCCGCATTTTTGTATTGGATTTCGCTCGAGAGTAGTATGAGGCAGGGCTTCGCACGATTAAAAGCGACTTTTTTTTTAGCGCTAAGAGATAAAGGATATGTGCATGTGTGTGTGTGTGTGTTCTAAAAACTCGTGAGCTGGTTTAATATATCGCTTTCAGAGCTTTGAGTGTTGGCGCTCAAGTACCTGCATCATTAAAAGCCGAGGGCTGCGAGCTTTTGCAACGTGCGTATGTGTGTGTACATCAAAGCAAAATTTTCACGCGTTAAAACCCTTTGTGCGAGGCTATCTCCCTCTGGCAAGTCGGACGAGGATTAGAAAAATCGGGAGTTGGAAATTTCGTTGGAAAATTCGTTTGCTAGTATACGTGTTAAGGAAAAATAAAAATTATAAAAACAAAGTTTGATACGATTTTCTAGGACGAGTAATTTCGTGGGAGTATTCAAGCGCGATAAAGACTGAAATTCAGGCGGGAATCTTTGAATTAATTTATCGAAGTTTGAATATTAAACGTCTTGAAGTGCAGCGCATCCTTCTCGCTCTAAAGTGTGTAATTTAGTTTCTGCACTCCGTTCTCTCTCTCTCTCTCTCTCTCTTGAAACTTCCTTAGTAATGAACTGGCACACAGCATCTGCTGCTACAGAAATATTAAAAATTTTTCTTCTTCCTCGAGCTCTACTCTACTTCTCTGCCGCTGGTGCAGTTTTGAGGCTAGTAATGCGAGAATTAAATAATACGACCCACTTCGAGCTTCTGACCAACTTTAGCTACGGGAAGAAAAAATATTTGATTCGAAAGTTTAACACTGACTGCTAGGATGACTCATAAAGACCGCTTTAAATCTACCCTCTATACTATTTGTATAGTCGATTTCACCAAATCTCACAATTAACGCAAGCACAAAAACATCGGTAGTTCATTAGCTAGCAAAGCGCGCGCGAAAAACCCTCGAGAAACAACGGGAACGTTCGTTCGTTGCCCCCAATAAGCGGTGCTCCGTGGAAAAAGGCGTCCCTTTTTTTTCGGAGGCCACGCGCATTTTCCGACTCCTTGAGCGATAATGTTCTCGCGCTTGACTTTTGCACCCTTTTCTCTTTGCGTCGCTTTTGATGTCGGTTTCAGTTCCTTGCGTTATATGTTTCCGCTTTTATTCTACTTCTGCATACTGTGTCGAGAGTTAGCTTGAAAGCCACTTTTTACTAATAAATATTACCGCTTCTCTTTGTAACAAAAACGTCGAAATTCGATGTTCTTCTATGGAACAGCTCTTTTGCCTGCGTAAAACGATATACAAGGGAAATTGAAACGAGCGAGAGTATAACGAATTCCACGTAACAAGCATCGGACTATACGCTACTGGGCGAAATTGACGTGAAATCCAAACGAGGAGAGAAACTAGCGTCGAAAATTTCTAGCTTCGGGTTGCAGAATGTCGGTGTCGAATTCGGAGAAATAGTACACACATCCATCGGTATATATAATCTGGCGCCCAGTATAGTGCACTTTTCCCCTCGAGCTCTTGAAATTCCGAATAATAATACAGAGCGTGTTCAATCGGCAATTTTTTTTTTTTTTTCATAACGCAAGCTCGAAATCCCAACAAAAGCTCTCTCGAGGCACAAAAGAGTGTACGCGCGCTTCTTTTCAAATCAGCCAAAAAATCATGGCGATAAAGCCGCGAGCGATTCAAAGCCGTCCACCCCTGCAGTGGGCTTGCGCGCGCTCGAAAAACAAACGGTACGCGGTTTTCTGTGTGTGCAAGCTCTCTCTCTCTCTCTCCTCTCCCCCGCGATCATTCGAATGATTTTTCATTCGTGCGCGGTGCATATCCTCTACTCTCGTCCCCTTTTTTTTCCAATAATCGCGCTCGACTAGCCGCGACTCGTTGTATTTCGTGCGTGAAAAAAAAAGCTCGAGCTGCGTGAATGATAAAAAAGCGCTGCGCAAGCTTCGATTTGGGGTTAATCGATGAAAGAACCAGACTCTCATTGATACTTCCGTGCGTAATTAAGCGGCTTACTACTTGCGGCTGTGTAGTAGGTATAAAGTACTGCAGCTATGTACCTACATCAGGAGCAAAGTCGATTGATTGATTGATTGTGACGCTAGAAATAAAAACCGCTTGGGCTGTTTTTCCTTTTGCGAGCTTTTGAATTGCGTGCTGCTTTGTGCGCGAGGATTTAATTAGTGTTATTGACGGAAGGATGTGAATTTCGATGATTTTCGGCAGAGTCGTGAGAGAGGCAGTTTCAATGCGGATTCGAATTTTCATCGCGAGCTTTTTTCGTGATTTATGGCCTCTATACACGCACTTGTATAATGACCAATCATCCTTTGCTGTCGAAACGCGTATGAATGTTTGCTCGTATTTATTTTAATTAAAAATCATAATGCACGGGGATTGACGTAATAAGTCAGATGAATTCGTCGGATTAATTAATTAATTAATCAATTGCATAAACAGAGATGTATATTCTCTCTACTAACACGTTATATTCAAACAAAAACTTTTTAAAAATCAGGATATCGAATAGCTCGTTCGATGTAAACCCGCACCGCTGCAATTGTTGAAATCCGCAAATACAGCCGCGTGTATCGCACTGATGAAAAAAAGCAAAGTAATTGACTTTTATATACCAAAGCGAATAAACGCAGTTGCAGCGCAACCACTCGAATAACAATAACTCGTGCAGCCACATATATACAGATCTACATGTATCGCACGCACACAGACGCAGTCATCTGAGCTTGCGGCAAAACAAAGCAAAATATCGAGTCCCCACAGTCGAAACAACTTCATCCGTCAGCGTTCGCTCATCTCGAAATAAAAAGTCCAGCCGCGCACGCAGAAATAAAAAGCACACGCGGAAAATCAAACTCCGCGAAAAAAAAGCAAACAAACTGTATACCTATATATATATACGCGCCAAACAGAAACAAAAAATAACAACGACGAGCGAGTCGTACGTCGCGCCGTTACCGTCCATTTGCGGATTTACAGGTTTATTGCAGGTGCTGCGAGCGTTAAGCCCTGACTCTCGTCACTCGATACGCGTGCGAGTGTGCGAGTGAGAGAGGCGATAGTATCGCTGACAAAAGTGAGCGACTGCAACCGATTGAAAGCTTTCCCCGTAACGGGACAAAGCGGAGCCTCTACAGCTTCTTTGTATACGCGTCTCTCTCTATATATATATATGGATATACAGCGGGAGAGTGGGTGGATAGCGTTACATCTCGACTGCCGCTATTTCATCGATCGGCGATTAATGTCCATTTGGCAAATGGTCCCTCGCATGTGCGGGCTTGCGAGTGGGTGAGATCGCGCAGATTGATTTTCTCCAAGTTATGGACCGGCTGGGATTCTTTTTTCCGGTTCAATCTTTTACGAGATTGCCAGAGCGGGGGCGAGTGAGTAATACGCGTTGCTGCTGCTGCAGCTGATTGAATTTTCGATTAAGAGCAGCATTGCTTGGTGGATAGAATTTTTCAGAATCGTAAAGAATGATCTTACGATGTACTGAAAAATACTTAAAATACAGTATACACAGTTGTGCAGAGATGATGCGGTATGTATAGAATACTGTGCAAGGCGAAGAAAGCGCAGAGACAACATTTTTCAATTTCTCTCTCGAAGCATAAAAGTGTATATATCGCACGCGCGCATCACGAGGTCCTCGTAAAATCTCGCAATAAAACCAACGGCGGAAAAGAAGCTCTCGGTACAATCGACTGTGTGTTTTTGTTACTAGCTTGGCATCGAAAAATCATCGATTACTTATACTCGTGCATTGTTACTCATCATTGAAAGTAGATATAATAAATTCTCACACTGAATCTTCGTATTCCAACAATCACTGAAATCCCCCACAGCATCTCGGACAGCAAATATACGTTCGGCAGTAGACACCTGTGACTCCGTTTTGTAATTGGAGTTGGCCACTCATCTCCTCCTTCCTCGGCACACATATATACATACACACCTGCTGGATCCTTCGACACCTGTCCGCAATGATTCACGAGGATCGATACATGCTCCCGAGAGAGGAATCTTTCTTTCCGACTGCACCTGTTTATACCTGCCGCTAGCATACACGTTTGTTTTGCCTCTTCTTTTTAAAGGGACCGCAGGTCAGGACGGCTTCCAGTCTTAATTAGGGGCTTTGCGGTTCGAGAGATAATACGAGTGGTGGGTGTGTTTCCACTCGAGAGGATTATCGCTCGTAGATGATGAGTTATTATACGCATCTGCTGAGGGATTTGTGGACTACTTCTTTTTTTTCAATTTTGTAGAAAAAAAAAAGTTAACTCTGTTTATAGCCGAGTTTGACGGATAATTAACCGAAACGAGGTGAGCTCGAGGTTTATTCTAAGTTTAATTAAAGTTTCAGTCAACTGTTTGGTATCTGTTACTCGCGCGCGCGCGCAGCTACACGTAATTTAACGCGAGGGGCGGGTCTTTTACCCTCGTTTCGTACAAAATGCAAATGCACATTTGGAATACATTACTCTCTCCAGTTCGCAGAGAAAATATTTTCCTCTTATTTTCTCCTTGTTTACCTAGTAAGCACACACTCGACAAACATTCGCTTCGATTAAATACCAACGAGAGAGAGGCTTATTCCGCAACTTCCATCGGAACTATCCCATTACACATCCTCTCTTTTTCCGCTGGCGCGTAATCTCATTCCCGAACTTTGCAACTCCCCGAGCGAAACAAACAAAATCTGCATAACGAAATCACGGCAAGACCAACAGGTCTCTCACTCGCTGGAAGCGAAGCTCTCGGATCAAAAAGCGATGATCGCCGCAAAACGATCACCCCATTCGAAAGTTTTCGCTCTCGCGCATGAAATCCCCCTTCGCTTCTCGAAATAAAGCCGCCGCCGCTGTTCCATTATCAATCTTTCCTCTTTCGCGCATGCATGCATACATGCATCGCGGCCCAATTCTCGTGAAAACTCGATTCTACGCCTCGGGAAAAATCGAGCGAGAGAGAGAGAGAGATGCATTATGTTGAGAGAGGAAAATCCAGGTTTCCGTGCCTCGGGCTACCTATATCGCTAGCGACATCGAAACTAGAACTCGATATCTTGTTATAACGTTCTTTTGTTTATAATATAACGTCTGATTTATGCGAGATACGCCGGATGAATCATTAGTCGATTTTCAAACGAGAGTATAAGGCGTGATTTATTCGCGTCTAATACGGCGCGAGAGAACTTCATGTCCTCCTTTTGTGTCAGCTCTCTTCGCGCTTCTCTTTTTACGCGTTGCTCCTCTTCCGGAACATATATCAAACTCTGTCGCTCTTTTTCCGTGTCACGGTTTCTTCCTCGTATATAGAGCACGTACATTAATTTCCGACTCGCGCTTTTTTCCTATATACCCGTCGCTATACTGCCGCACACACCCGATCCTGGCTTTCAATGCGATCAGCTCTCGATCGTATAACCTTAGAAATTTGTAATTCTTAGAATGAAATTAATTACCTTTATTTCCACCTGTCTCCAACTTACACGTACATCTAATTTCCTCGTCTACTACCACTGCTACCACTAGTCTACTCCGCCTCTAGAACGCTTACACACGCAGCGGAATATTTCCCTCTTATTCAACAACTCTGCCTCTCTCTCTCTCTCCGCCCTCTCTTCTGTTTTTGCTCTCGCTCGACCTTCGCAGTAGCAGCAGCAGCAGCAGCAGCACAGGGGCAAGATCGAAGGCTGTGTTTGCTCGCGCTTTCCCTCTTTCTCCACCTGCTGCTGCTGCAGGGGCGGATTTATTCGTGCATACACGGAACGGCACTCAGTGGAGAGTTTCGCGCTACTCTCTTTCCCTTGATCATCGTTTCGCGGCAGCGAATGCGAGGGTAGAGCGAGAGAGAGAGAGAGAGAGAGAGAGAGTAACCAGTGGCCGGTACGTATAGGCTTCTCTTTGCGACGGCCGTTCAACATTTACGAATGCGCCTGACGAGCTTTTCCGACTCACTCTCTCTCTCTCTCTCTCTCTCTCTCTCTCTCTCTCTGATGTGTACAGCGTACACTCGCGCTTTCTGACGACGTACAGCTTGAAGGTTGTGAAGGGAGAGTTTGAAGGTTAACGGACTCTTTTTTTTTCCACGGAGCGGTATATAAGCCTGAGCTGACCGTAATAATGGACTTTCCGTCTATGTGCCCTGCTGTCGATGCTACTGGTATATATACGAGTGTAAGCTCTGTTTGCTTACTCGTGTTTCTTCCGCGGGGAGAAGCTCGTCGGGATGAAAAATACGCGAGATGTTCGCGGAGAGGGTATGAGAAAAAGACCACAGAGAACGGATTCTCTCTCTCTCTTCGCGAGAATTATTCCGAAATTATACTGCGGGAGTGCGAGCGAGAGTATCCCTTCTTTTCTTCGCTCTGTGCGCCTCATGAATAATCGCGTCATAATTATACTAAGTACTGAGGTCTCGCCGGAATTTAGGAGCCGCGGGGTGTAACTTTGCTATTCCCCGGACTATCGCTGTAATTTTAATAATACCGCGCTATTGTGGCCCTGATGGCTTCGTGAAATTTATTTGCAAGTGTGCGTGCCCTACTGTTTGTGTATAAATAATCGGAGAGGCATTACTTTGGGTCCTATGAAACAATAACGAAATAATTCCACCTCGTTACTCTTTCACTTCGTTGGAGAGCGAGAGGGGAAATTCAAAATTCAGAACCGAACCGCCAAACCAGCGACTCATATTCGAGATTTTTCACCCCCGCAGAGAATAATTCAGCCGTTACGTCACGGCTTCGATATCTCGAAATAATCTATACCCGATGCTTTCTCTCTCTCTCTCGGCAGTAGCTAAAACAAAAGCTGCTCTCGGTTTCATGGATATTTCATGGACATTTGGTCAGGCAGCGTGACAGGGAAACTCATCGGTGATTTCGCCCGTCGTGTTTCCAAACTCGAGAGAGATGCATAACATAAACAGACTAATGGTCGTATGCGTCTAATGGAAAATTTTTGTTCGATTTTATTTTCCCCCTTTTTGTTCTCTCATCGCGATACGTTAGAATCATTTGCATATAGCTCGAAATTTCCAAACCCTCGTATACACACATTCTCCTGGAAATCGAACGCGCGTATCAAGACAAAAGAGACGCGCTGAAAAATTTACGACCCCCAATGCCGCATCCTCGTAAACCCGCTGCTGCTGCTGCTGCTGCGACACACAGGGCGTACTATAAACACACGTTGACGGGAACGACTGAAAAGCAATGCATTGTCGCATCGTGGAGCCAATGAAAGCTCACCGCCGTTCATTAGGGCGCGCGATTTCACGCCTCGTCGATAGATTGGCCTTTGAGCTTGCAGCCTGTGTATACGTGTATGTGTTTGTGTGTGTGTGTGTGTGTGTGTGTGTGTGTATACGATAGCGTAGAGGAGAGAAAGAGCCATTGAATTTTTAGCCCGGCGTTTTATGCGCTGTCGATGTCAATGTCGATATTCGGAGCTTTTACGGCTGTGTGCCGTAGCTTTTGTGCGGGTACGCCGTGCTTTTTTTTCAGGAAAAGAGGGAGTAATTTCGCAATGGCTAGGCTTTTTCCGCTCGATTGGATGTTTGAAACTTTTATGTATGTATGTATATGCTATACTCGATGGAATTAACTTTCGCGGTATAATTTTCACGACGTGGTGTAGTTCTCAAGTTCGATCGAATCCTACTCTCTTCCTTAATCAAAGCTCGCATTGCTCGTGCAAGCTTTGAAGTCGTGTGTATATGTACACGTTGCGCGCGAAAAGGCAGAGGACGTATTTTTCTTTGAGAAAGTAGTCGTCGTTCCTTCAGCCGCGCGTTTATACGCGCGCGTCTCGTCGTCTCTTTCTCTCAAAGGCCTTTGAGTGAGCTATAGATAGCGAAGTAAATTCGAAATTCGCGCGCGTTGCATTCGATCCGCGTAATTAATTCAAATACTCGACGCCGCCGGAAGAGTAAGCACTGCACGGCAGACTCTCTCTCTCTCTCTCTCTCTCTCTCTCTCTCTCTCTCTCTCTCTCTCTCTCTCTCTCTCTCGAAATACGTGTGTATCTGTGTGTATGGGAAGGAGCTTTTTACCGCTGCACATCCGAGCGCTGTTAATCTTCGCGTTCTCTGCAAGACGGAAGTCGCTTTTTCTGCTCGGCATTCTGCTTCGTTAAGTGTGTCCGGTTATACGTGAGCGTAGGACTTTTTGTTTGTTCTTTATACTTTGCTGCGTGTATACATATATAATTGAAACGGCGTCGTTCTATGCAAATGGGCTCTCTCTTTTCCGATATAATGTTGAAATTTTAATGGGCTACTGTCCAGCGTGGTTAATATACTGTAAAAAGATAATAGAGAAAGAAAGCTCGCGTTATTACGTGTATTATACACGCTGAAAGTATTAATTAACCGATAAAATTATAAAGCGCAATTCCTGCTATCAGTTCGTGCTAATCTATTTTATTTTTCATCCGTATACGCGAGCACCGCCGACGTATAACATTATACGGTATTATATAGAGCGTCGAACGAGGCCATCCATTAATGCCACTCCGAAATATTATACACATACACACGTGCATCTCATCGACGCGCGGCTTACATAATACAATGATTTATTTTACCGTAAACACAAGCGCATCAGTAGCATGAGCGGCCGGTCGAACATAAGCAAATGATAAATATAAAATCGTAATCTACCTGCTTGCTTGCGCATAACGTATTACGCTCAATATACTTTCGTATATAAACAATCCCCATAAATTTCGTCCTGGAGTATCATTATACTGGCCGCAAAAACAATATGACTTCGATCGAAGAATTTTACACCGGCTGTTACGTGTAAGCTTTACGCGCAATTTATATATTATACACGCGAACGAAACAGCAAACGTGCAGCGCACACTTGCGATAATTATGGAAACTTTTGTACGTATTAGCATCAAACGATCGAATGAGCTTACGTATGATATCACGTGGCAATCGAAAATACGAATATACAGCTGCTTTCACGAAATAAGCTCTCTCGGGTAGATGCAGGGCGCATCTTTACCAAGAGGAAAAAAAATGTAGGTCACGGTAGAAGAGTCCCTATCATCCTCCTCGGAAATCTGCTGAATTTTATCCGCGAAGCGAATCCGTGCGGCTAACGCGCCGAATTTTGCGCATCGCGAAATGCCAGAGAGATATCTGATGCACCTGCTCTGCTACTAAGGGCAATCGGACTGAGAGGAGCTGTGTATATATATATGTATATAGTATACACGAGAGGATGCGTTCCTCGTCGAAAATTTCTTTGTCGGCACTAACTGGTTCTCCTTCTCTTTCTCTCTCTCTCTCTCTCTCTCATCGTCGAGTATCGCCGAGAATGCCGGAATTCCGTGGAAAAATTATGTCTGCGCTTCGCTGCTGATCGTCTGCTCCTTAAATTGTTTCAGCTTGAGTTATAATTAGCTCTCGGTATTTTATTAGCTTGAATCTGCCTGGAAATGGAGAGCCGAATGAAATTTGTTTCTGTTGCGTCAAACAAGTATGATGACAGAAATGCTATTATAAAACTCGAGCTAATATCCAACGGTATGATCCTCCGCTCGAATATTGACTTTAACTCTTACCGGTCTCTCGAAGCAAGAAAAAAACGAGGAAGAAGACTACTCCGTGCGGCCAGCTGGAAAATCCGTCAAATTTTCCGACTGTCGTCTCTCGGAAATTTTTGCACGGCAAACGAGGCGTGTGCGCAAGAGAGAGAGAGAGAGAGAGGAATCGAAGAGCGCAGAGTCTCGTTAAAAACTTTCGGACCGGCCCACTCGAGACGACGACGACGCCGACGACGACGTCGGCAGCGAGCAGAGGAATTATTATAATCCGGCGATCCGTTTTCTTGACTCGTCGTCGCGATGATCGAATGAATTTATTGAGCGATTGGCTCTTGCGAAGGGAACTATTGGATTTCCCGCTGTAAAGACGCCGCTATATACCGCCGTCGATTCGATTCTTCGCGCGGAAACTTCAGGGAATTACTTTTATTACTTTACCCGCTTCTGCTGGATGGATGGATGGGAAAGGGTTGTTAGAACCTGTACAGACTTCTTCTCTCGTTTCCTATGAATAGCAACGACTTACGGCACTCGAAATCTCGATCCGTACAAAATACATCACGTATCCGCGACTATTCCTTCAAAAGGAAGCGCTTGACAAATGAAAAGCCGAGGGAAGAAAGCTTCTTGCTGTGTCTGTACCTCCTGGGAGTAGTAACAACACCGATACAGCTAGTGGCCGGCCGATGGATAGATAGTAGTGCTAGCTTGTAGGTTATTGATGGTCGTAGCGACGCGGCGTCATTTATATCTTCCGCACGTACGAGCGTAGCGTAACAACGCGTCCGCGGACTGATCATGGATTTCCTTGCTATACACACACATACATGCCGGGAAATTCGGCCCCTCGGGGAGATATCGAGAGTGTTTTCGCATCAGCCAGCCGAGCTGTCTCGACTTCGTTAACGACGCTTGCGCATCGGAATTCGCTGGCTGATGTTATACGTTTGAACTACATCAAAAAGCTTATACTATTGTGTGCTGCTGAATAAAAGTATAAAATTACTTCGCGGTAATCCTCTGCGGCGGCTTTGTTCACCACGATTCAGGTTGTAGCAATATTTAACAGGTCCTTTTTTTCCAAAACTTTCTTAATCTTATTTCCGCGCGGTGCTCTCATTGTCCCGGTTACTCGAACAAGCCTGATTTAAATTATTTATAAACGGCTTTTATTTTAAAACTGCGCGGATAGCAAGCTTCATTGTTTTCGAGACGAAAGAGAGTGAAAGACTTGAGGCTGGCCCTTAACGAGTCGTGATACAGCCTGTGACGAGCGAAACTGATACACGAGTGAGTTATACAAGTGATATTTATGGACTTGGCCCCTTAATAAGGATGCAGCGTCGTACATGATGTGCGCACGTGCTCAAATAATAAACGCCAATCACTGTTATTCATTTTCGGATGGGCTCGTTATCGACGAGTCAATCCTATAACGTAGCCTGAGACAGCGATTATTTATAATGTATACTAACGATTTGGATCGCACTCTGAGAATGCGTGTGATAAATGTTTAACATTGTATGAAAAATATATTAATTTTCATCGGAAAAAGAGAAATGCCATCGATTTCCCGCCCGACAAATTAATAACGCGCCATTTTCCAGCCGGCGTTAAAAAGAAAACTCCCCGGCCTCCATCACCGATCATCCGCCATTAATTTCACCTGCCTCGGCCACAATGAAGACTCCCTTTCTCAACCCCTCTGCGCTTGTTGATATTTCGCACAAGCGAGCCTCCGGTGATTTATGTGGCCGCCGCCAACGACGACGACTACGACGAGAGAGAGAGAGAGAGCGAGAAGCACTACCGCCGTAATATATTTCCCGCGAAAAGCTCTCTCTCTCGCACTCGCCTGTATCGATGCTTCTTCCGTACTACGGCCTGTAAGACGGGTGGCCTACCGCCTGGCGCTCGCTCCTCTCTCTCTCTGCTCTCTGTCCTCTCTGCGGCGAGCGAGTATAGTCGCTCGACAAAGGAACTCATTTCGCGCTTCTGGGCCATTGTGCGCGCGCGAGCTTGTGGTCCTTTCAGCGGGTGAGGCCAGGATGTAAGGTAAATAAAATTATGCGAACGGCCGCGATTAATCATCAGGGGGTGTATTGATTGATAGCTGTCTGCCTTTGGGATTACGGAGTGTGATATATAATATGATACGAGCCGTGAGCGATTTTTCATGCGTTATATTATGGGAATTAAAATAGTTGTCGCGTTATGTAGCGGCGATGTGTGAGAATTGAAGATTAATCTGTCGGGATGTCGCCTTTCTCCTACAACTTGAACTTTCTTCCTTACTTTCTTATTTTAATCAGCACCGAAAGCTGATATAGCGGTCTGCAACCTTTATGCCAAAATAGCCTCATTTGCCCTTCTCGAGCCGTTTATGCTAGTATTTAAATCTCTTATACTTATACTTAAATCGGCGTTTCTAAATTTTTATAATATGCATGTTTTTATAAAAGAATAGGGATGTTACTATGAAATAAAAATTATGCCAGAACTAGCCTTATTTCCGACCTGTCGATTTACATATGTTTTTGCGAAACAATTGTGCAAACATGGTTCGAAATGAAAGATGCAAACCAAATGTAACATATTCAAGAGATTCAGACGCGAACTGAAGGGTAAACTTACCTCCCTATTATTCGAGAGAATATCGAAGATCGAACCTCGCCGCGTATTCGTAAAATAGATTCTTCGTTAAAAATAAATTGAAACTCGCGCGAAGCACTTAGCTAACGCTTATCCAAATCGGCCACTCCGAGAGTACACCTACATAGATATACATAAGGGTAAAACGTCGACGGCGTTAGCTTCAAAAGAAAGCCGACCCTCCTAATCTCCGACTTGCCAACACCCCCGGCAACTCCCTCAGCGTTAATAATTAAGCGAAATAATGGGCGCCGGCCGCGGAAAAAGTGCAGCCTCATACCTTATTCAAGGGCGGAAATGGACGCGACATTTCTCTCTCCAAAATCGAGGGAAGGAAAAAAGTCGACTCTCTTCGTGGAAAAAAAAAAAATAATACACGCAACGAAACAGGCGTATACAACATACGTGCTTACGTATATACCATATAGATATGATACAGAACGCGCGTTATTTACCCTGGGCGAAGAAAACCCGTTATCCGTAATGATGCACTCTGGCGCTGCTGCTGCTGCTGCTGCTGCTGCTGCTGTGCTGCGGAGGAAAACTACGTGTGCATGCATCTTCCGAGCATTTTTCTTCCTCTCTCTCTCCGCTTTCGCGCACGTATAATCCCGGCCTCTCTCTCTGCTCTGAAATATGAAAACTGGTCTCGTTTGGAAATTATAATAAACCTCTGCGGAATATGATTCGGCCTGGATTTTCCATAATGTTTCGGATTATGCCTTATAACTGGGGGAGAGATTGAGGAGAAAATAATTCAATACAACAGAGCAAGTGTGTTAGTATACGGTTGATTTTTGTTTTTGTGATTCGAAATGGTACAGCAAACCATAACGCCGTTAATTTTTCACGACGCGTTTCCTCGGCATTGTTCACTGCAAACGCCTGTGTCCTTGCGTACATACAAACGACCCCGGGCGTGATTCCTTTGTCGAGGAATGCGAGCGAGCATAATTTACACAGACAGTCGTGCATAGTCGCGCGCGTTGTAACCATTGCAGAAGAAGCACAAGCAGACAGGTGTTTTTTTATTGTTTTTACACTTCCAGTGTAACGAGACTTACACAATCATTTTTACAGCGAGGATTTTTTTATCAGGGCGACGCTTAAATTTACGCGCTTAAAATACGAATAATTAACCAAACCTTCGAAACGAGACACTTTCTAAACAAATCACCGTCAATAAAGCTCGGCGCGGCAGCAGGATGTCCATCATTGGCTCCATTTATCCCACACCCCTGTAGTCTCTCTCTCTCTCTCTCTTCCACTTTCTCACTTTTCCCATCCAGCGAACCCCTTCCTCTTTAGCTCTGTATAGCCACTCTCGAACACGGGTAAACCTCGCAACACATTCACTTTGAAGGTGTACGGCGTACGTACGCGTGGAAAAAACGAGGCGGGCAAAAAAGGGCCGGCAACGAGGAACGGATAAGCCCGGGACGAGCGAGATGAAGCGCGAAAAAATCGACGACGACGCTGAAGAAAAATGACGCAGAGAGTGAGAGAGGATGAGGGTACGGGGATGATGGCGCATGTGTGTGCGAGGATTTTATGCCGTCGAGCTTTTTCGGCTGGTGGATGTGCGGCTTAGCTGATTTTTCGGAGGAGCGGATATTGTCTGCGTTATGTAGTTTCGCGGGAAATTTAATATTTGTGCACTGTACGTATATAGCTTAGCATGTGTTGTAAACTGGCGCAAACTTTGCTATCGATCTATCCGGAAAATTGCTTCGCCGGGGATACAGTGACGTCGAGAGAGAGAGAGAGAGAGAGAGAGAGAGACAGAGACCACTATAGTGCGACAAGGTAATTTTATTCCAAGTTCGAAAACGTTTCCGCGCTCGCGCGAGAGCGTAAATCACATTAATTTGAAATTGCCAGAGTTTCACTGGAGCTTTCGATTTCGATTTCGAAAAATATCCGTCATTGAATTTGCCGCTGTAAACTCGTTTGGACATACACAGAGAGGAAATTTCATAATCTATTTCCGCTAACGGCCGCGCACGACACACATTTTCCTAAAACAATTTTCTCTTTTCGCGGAAAATAACTCAATTTCGCCATACACTCCCTCAGTGGAAATTCGCGCTTCAAATATATCCCATCAAAGCAGTTATTACGAGGAAAAAGTTTATGAATAAAAAAGCAAACATATTTGAATACGAAAGAGAGCGACTAAAACGTCACACAGCAGCCTGTCGAGTATTTTAAACAATCCGCGAGCTTGCAAGCTCGCTCAACAGTGCTTTATTTGAAAAATGCCTCGATCCTGCAGCCATAAGTCGCCGGCGGCGGGCAACGGCTTCGCCGCCGCCGCCGTCTAGCCGGTTAAACTACAGCGTCGCGTGCTTGCAATAATCGACTCGAAAGCAAAAGAGAGATTGAAGCTCGTCGACCCTTGCAGTACAGCGCAGCAGCAGTAGCAGCAAAGAATCGCATCTAAATGAGAAAGTAGGCAAAGGAGTAGTAGCCGGAAAAATGTAATAGTGTCAAGTGTACTCTTCCTTTTGTATACGCAACGAAGAGATTTCGCTCTTTTGCCTCTCTCGTAGTCGAGATTAAAAAGATGTTAGGACGCCAGCGCGCAAGCGGGAGCTTTTTTGTGCTTTGTGAGTGAGTCGAGTGTATAATTAAAATTTATCGAGGCTCAGCCTTTCGAGGCTCTCGCTCAAATTGAAGTTTATCACGTTTTTTATTTGCCGCTTGCTTGCATATACATTACGTTGAAAAATTGCGACTCTTGCTTGCGTATGTAATTTGCATTTAAAAATATTATTAAAATCTCCCTTCTTTTCTACTGCTTTCTTTTGATACTCGGAATCTCCGAGCCGTACTTCACTTTTTAATTTTACCTTCGTTATCGCAAATAACTTTAGAGAAAAAGAGAAAAATGAGCTCATATTCTCTCTGACTCGAAAAAAAAGTGTAAAAAAATAAAATAAAATAAACGTAAATTTTCTGTTTCAGCGGGTGCAAATGGCCCACGCGTTGAGGCGCATCTCGTACGCGACCTGTGAGCCGAGCTACGGTCAATTCAGTTTCCTGGCTCGTGAGCCGAGGGCCCACTTCAGTATCCAGTACTGCCACTCCTTCATCACCGAATCTCCCGAGCAGGTGAGTTTTATCTTCAGCTCCTTCGTGCTTGGCATTTACGAGCAGTGGTCAGTATAGCTCCGCTGTGTGATGTGGCTCCCTTGAGGGGAATTATTCTGCGGTGAGCTTTAGCTACATACACGCGCGTTGATTGTTTATAGGGGAGTAAGTGATACGGATGGATTGTTTTTTTTTTTTTTTTTTACGGCCAATTTCCCATCGATGATATTTAAGCAGCTTAGGATTTACGTACAAGTATATATAGATGTGTGGCAGCGATATTTAATAATCCTAATTATGCGGAATAATGTCCGGCGACGTAATCTCCGTGGCTGTATCGTAAATCGTAAATCAAGCGGATAGCGCGTGTAATTCACGCTAAACTATTAGCATATCTGCTCTTATAATCCGCCTCGCTGCTGCAGCGGTAGAGCACTTTTTAAAAGGGCTGAGTATTAATTCTGGAAAAAAGGAAGGGAGTTTCCGCATAACTACTATAAAACGATGCTTCTGTACTCACGACGACGTCACCGTTTTTTCTCACATGCATAGAGCGAGAAACGTACAAATACGAGCTTAATCTGCTCAAGCTCGATAAGGCGCACATAACGTGTGCGGCCGTATATACACTCACAGCTCTCTCTCTCTCTCTCCCGGGCTAATTCGAAAAGTAATGCGCCGCTCGTTGGCTTCTCGTCCCTAAATGCGAGAGCATCCTGAGGGAGGATCCGCGAACTATCGCGATAATTCAAGCGCAACACGCTGCAGTCGGAGGGAAACAGCGTTGCAGCCGTGCCGGAGCTTTTATACGGGCTGTATCAGAAGCTGCGATCTCTGAGGGGGAGTGTTATATACAGTGTGCGGGTCGGTCCTTCGTGTAACGCGTAATGAGAGCTGTAGCTTTGTTTTATCTCCTCTCGTTGGCTCCTTGCGGAGGAGTTTTTGGAAAATTGATGAGGGGCAGTATACAGAAAGTGAAACTTTTTGTCATTATACTAAGCTTCCGCCGCAATCATCACAAGCGCGCTCTTTAACGCCTTGGCGTTGAAAAAGAAAAAGCAGCTTGACAATCCCAGAACGAAGACTACGCGTCCAGCGATGGCGTTAAATCCCCATTGATTCCCTTTTCTCTTTCGCTCCAGTGTGCGGCGGGGAATTGTAGACACCCTGTACAAGCCGACAGCACGCGCCTCTGTGCAGTTTCTCTCCTCCCAGGCATTTGTTGTTCGGCCCTCTCGGTGTTGCGAGTCGCGGAGAGAAAGCCAGTAACATAGCAGCTCTGTGTGTGTGTGTGTAAGTACGTGGAACATTACGCGCGCGCTTCTGACCCTGTTTCTCTCTTGGTTCTTGCGCTCTATACACAACAGCAGCACCACGTGCCATCTTCAGTTTCTGTTCCACTCGCTACGTGTCTTCTCTCTCCTTTCTATACAGGCGTTGTGCAGAGAAAGCGAGAGATGTAATGTATACATCTGCTTGCGAGTTTTCGTCTGCTGTTGTACACTTGTTTCGCGTTTATTCTACTCTGCCTTGTTCGAGTCTTTGTCTCCCCTGCGCTATTGCGTTCGGAGTTGAGTTTGATTATTTGTTTTCCCGCGTTTAATTCGAAGCGAGCACGCGCGCGCAGAGCTTTGTTCAAGTTTCGAAAGCTGCTGGCTTTTACTTCCACGCTGCTATACGAATCTCACCGCAATGATTCAATCGGAAGCAATACGGATTTCCTCTTTCGCGTCTCGATTCGATCTGGTTATTTCATTGCGGAATTTAGAGTAACGCAATAATCCCTTATTCGCTCGTATACGAATTTGCTGCGGATAATCAAAACCTACACCCTCCGCATAGCTCACGCACATATAATAAGTGAGCTTTTGAGTTATACACGCTATATGCTGTATATTCCTTTATACACTGAAGCCCATAACATTATCGTCCACATCCATCTGCATTTGATTCGCCGCACACGCACACATCGTCTCCGCATAATAAAGCCATTTCTCGAGAACAGCTCGACGAGTAGTACACAATGGCGCGAGACAACTGTGACAAAGTCCCTCCATTGCCTTCACGCATAATCGACAATTATGCAGAAACCAAGCGCGAAAGAGATACGCTTGGCTGAGCCGATGTGTATAACACTGAAGGGCTAATGCCTTTCGACGGACGGCGACGTTTTCGAGGGTTGGTTTATTAAAATTCATACGATGCGCCGTTTACATTTCCTCGGCTGTATTTTCGAGCTAGCAGTGTTATCTTGAGCGTGAATTAAACGCTGCTTTTGTATAGGTGTTGAGAGAGTATAGCGTGTGTTATATACGTGGCTGTGTATTAGAGGAAGAGAGATCGTAGATTACGGCATAAATAAAAAGCGGCAGCGAACTGGCTCGCGACCTACTTGCACTTTAATTCAGAACGGTAGCAGCCTCGCCGAGGATTTTTCGTTCTCTTCGCTTCTTTTTTTTTTTCTTCTAAAAATAGACCCGCGCGCCTCGAAAGACTTCTTCCTTTTCTTTTTGAATAGACGGCGTATGAAAGCGCGTATATGTATATTTATGCAATAATTACATCATCGAGTCGTACGACGATGCAGTGTATATAGTTATAAAAACGCTTGAAAAATTAATTCTCGCGGTAAATATCGACTTTTCAGCGGCTGCTCTCAAATTTCTCCCGCGAGCAGCCTTTCGCCTCTTCATGCATTATGCAACTCAGCTGCATCCCTTATTTTCCCACCTCCTCCTCCTCCTCGTCGGTGCGAAAAACGCGCTCCCGTTTTTCGGCGTGAATGAGATGCATCGGGAAAAAAATTCATTTGTTTCAAACGCTCGCGCGCGAGTTGAATTAATTCCTTTTTTTCCGTATCTCATTCGTTTGTCGCCCTATCGCTGTATTTATTCCTCGTTCACTCGTTTATTCATGTAAATTTTAGTCATTTGGTGTTTGCGCAAATTTGGATCGCTAGCGAGAGAAATTGATACACGTATCGTACTATAATATACCGGATGGTTAATCGAAATAGAATTATCCCATGAGTTTTACGCGACGCTCGAATTAAATCGCTTTATCGTGCTCGTATCGTATATACAACGACAAATCGAATGGATAAAGTACAGTCGGCTCGCTCTAACACTTGTACAGCCAATTACTAGAGCGCGGCGGATCGAGAGACTGGCTCTCCGAAAAGGAAAGGCACGTATAGCGGAGCTACAATTACGTAACTGCGCTGCACCATGTAGCAGTAGCAGCACAGGTTCGAAATTAAAGAATCTTATCAGAGAGCAGCGTCTCTAAAAAGAGCCTTCGACCTTTTCCCCGATTGATCTTTTTACCGTATACAGTAACACACCCACACACTCGCGATTGGACGTATAAACTACGATGGCGATACAGCTGGAAAGAGAGTAAATTGCGCTGGTGAAAATATCCAGGCCAACGTCGTGGAGCATAAATTGAACGGCTAACGTTGGATCTGTCCTCGCTCTCTTGCGCGCGAGCGAGCGAGCGAGATTTTTACGCGCCTTTCGGCTAAATTGTTCGCCCGGGCTTGTTTACGTGCTACTTACCCCGTAAACTCAGCTTTCTTACTAGCTACACGTGATAATGAGTTTCCGCGGCCCCGTTTTTTTTTTCTCCCGAACTCTCGACGACGAGGGCGTATAATATATATACTATACGCGCGTCGATAATCCGATTACGTATGCGGGTGATGTAAAAATACCAACGATGAAGATGCTGAGAGAGAGAGTTGATGCACATAATCAGTGGGAGAGAAAAGAAGTTCATAAAAAAAAAATCTTCTTCATTCTTCTTCGTCCGCGCGCGCAAAACTTTATATCTGGGACGAGTTGAACAATTTTTTTAATTTGTAGAGCGACGCGCGCAGCTAGCTTGCGCTGCCCGACTGCGAGAACTTTTATATAAGCTTTTAAGAAACTTTGCCCCCTTTAATACGTGTGTAATAACTCCGCGGCCTTCTTCTTGGCTAATTTTTACGCGCGGAATCTTCTTTTATCGTTTGTTTGCGCTGCACCTGTCCTATAATTGTGCGCTTTATGCAAATCATTGAAGAGAAATGCAGTCGAAGATATACGGCGGAAACAAAGTGGTAATGATAACGAGCCACGTCCGTACGATAAATATCACGCGGCGAAGTTGAAACGCAAGCGCAACTAATTATCATCACGGCTCGATGGAGATTAGCCGCTTCTCTTGGGGTAGTTTTTCAATTAATGAATCGTCCTCGCCGTTGGGATTATCATGACGGGGACTTTTAACGAAGCGCGATATCTCGAGAGCAACGAGTTTCATTTAATTTCAATTAAGAGCTACTCCCACCGACGATAGCGTCTTTCAAGCAAGAGAGACTCTCTCTCCCTTTTGTTTTGCGCATAATGCGCTTAAAGGTATATAGGAGAATCGATAATCGATCGATGCTGTGTCTATAAGAGTAACGAAATTTTGCTTAATTTGATCGAAGCTTTACGTAATATAGCTGCAGAAAGGAAAGAAAAATCCGAAGAGAGAGATGCATATCCGGGAAGCCGCAGAGAAGACCTTCGATATATCCGGCGTGAGCAAAAGCAACGATAGGTATACATACATATGAAATACGAGGATCGGGCGCGCAAATCGCTAGTCCTCCGTATAGATGCGGAAAGTCTGCAGCGGGCTTTCAGCTCGGGGGATTTTTCGCGGATTTTCCGGGAAGATCGACTTTTGAAATTTATGTCCTCTGCAGCAGCGCCACCATCCTGTCTCTCCCTCTCTTTCTCTCTCTCTATTGTATACGCAAACGCAAAAAGCTCTCCTTCCTCTCGATTTTTTCTCGTTCGCATTGATTTCCCGCTTCTTTTCGACGACGCTTCGCGTTTTTGTAATTCAAATGGCGAGTTTCGCTAAAAACTTTGCCGACCTCGTTCGGCTGAACGCCTCTTCCTTCGGGAAATGAGCGTCGCATAATCAGAGAGCTAGAGAGAGAGAGAGAGAAAGCTCAACTTCATCAAATTCTTCTTCTTCTTCTTCTTTCTTTCAGCGCAGTTTCTTTGTCTCGCGCGTGTGTCCCGTGCGACATTGCGCGAACAATTTTTAATTTGCGGAGAGGCGCCTCAGCCCAACTTTTATAAGCTCTTAAGAACTTTTCCACCCTCCCACTCTCTTAATCGTCATTTTTTTTTTCGCGACTCCCAGGCGTGCGTTGCTAATTTCCGTCTCGCGTGAAATCTGCGTCTCTTTTGTTAATTAAAAGCAAGCCAACGACGCTAAGAGGAAAGAAAAAATTCAGACGCTCTGCTGCAGTGCCATCAATCCAGTTGCGCAATGCCGTCCGGGAGGTTAAAGGTAAACTCGTACCTGTTTACTCGGACAATCAGAGCCGATGATAAGTTAGCCTAAAGGATCTTTAGCTGACGTTAGCCCGAGACGTCGGGAAAAAAGGGACTAATTGCGGCTCGTTTGTCCCGCGCATAAAGCTGCTTTGTCTGGTTAAATGGGCCCCGACGTAGGAGGGAGATGTATTTATGGCCGTTGCGATGGTCAACTCTCGGTGCGACAGCGACTTTCGTCACCCTCGTCCGGTTGGGCTATACGTGACCTCGACCTCTGCAGGGCCTCCCGGCTGTACTGAGGGATACGAGAGGATGAGAGGAAAAAAAAGGAAAGAGAGACGTTGCCAGAGTGGAGGAACAATGGGGAACAGATGTGGCGCAACGAGAGAGAGAGAAGAGACGCTCTCTGCGCCACACGCCTGATGCAGCCTGGAGGAAGATTCTTAAGGGAGGTTCACAGTGCTGCAGTTTTTTTTTTAAATAAGCGTTAGTTGAAAGACCTGATTTATGTGTTGTTTGAGCAGTTTTTTTTTCTTTGAGTAGTTTAGAAATTGGCAATTTATCATCGGAGTTTTTTATTTTAGAAAAGGCGATTATTATTTATAGTTAAACAAATTTCAACAAAACATTAAACTAATCCATCGTGTTATCCATCCATCCACTTCTTCCAAAATTCCAGTCTACTCTCCCCACCAAACCTTCCCTAGTACCCAAAAAACCGTGTGAACTCACCTTGAGCCGCACGCGACCATCCAAGTATCCTAAGGTGCTCCTCAGAATTTCCAAGTTTTTCAGCATAGCGCGCACGCCTCCAGTCGTCGTCGTCGTCGTCACCAGCCGTGTCCCATCCGTTTTTTTTCTCTCTCTCACCGAGCTCTGCGTTCGTTCTCGAATACCAAGGGTCTCACCGAAGGTCTGGTTCGCGTGCCGAAAGACGACGTGATTTTTATAGCCAAGCGTAAAAGGAAAGAAAGCTTCCCGACGTGCGCAAAACTTTCACGCTCGTAAATAATCTTTCGAGCTTTCTTACGCCTCTTACGCTCTCTAAAATACGCGGATGATCGTCTACCCTCTGTGTTGCGCAGTTACAATGATTTCATTACAGCTACTGTATAATATCCCATCTCTTGAGAAAACGTCGGTGAAACTTTCGGCGAACGAACCTCATTAAAATATCGCCCGTTACAACAACGGAGGGAAGAGCGAAGAAAAGGAGAGCTGTGTATAGTATAATGCGTCATCCTGTGCGCGCTCGAGGGATTAATTTAAGCGCGAAATTAATATTCCGAAATACGGCGTAATCACCTTTTTCCATGTATATACAACACAGAGAGAAGCTAGAGCAACCGCTAGACTATATATATCCGCGCTGTGTAATCCCCAAATTAATCCGAAAGAATTCCCGGAAAGGTGGCGCCGCTAAAAAATACCGCGCCTCGTGAAGGAAGCGCCATTCTTCGCCTTATCTCTCGCGGGCTTTAAAAAAAAAAAGAAGGCGATGTGAAGCTGACGAGCCGGTCTTTCTCGTGTGCGGTGTATAGCGACCCCTGGAGATTAGGATCGGCGCTATATAGTCTTACACTTAATTTTGTCTGCTGACATTTTTTCGGCGGCTTTGAGTCATTTACTCGTGTACTACAGGTTATATAATACAAACTCACGCGGCGAAACAGACAAGTTCGATTCCGAGGTGCAGCTCAAGACAAACGGTTCTCATCGATTCCCAGACCACGGCTGCTTTTCACACCTATACCTCAAGAAAGATGATTCGAGCGTCGAGAGTCCAGTGAAGAAAGTAGGCCACTTCTGCAGCCGCGATCGAGCGGTTATTGGCTCGGCCTTATCGGACGCCGATAATTTACACCGCTGCATCTCTGTCTTTCGCCCAACTCCTTCGTAACCCTTGGGAACTGAATGCAATCTAGCGCCGGCAGTGTATAGCATCGATATATAGCTTCGGCTTCTATTTTCCAAGCTCGATGCCGGTTAATGATGTGCTGCTGGGGTGGCTGCAACCGAGGCGATAAGCGCCGACGCCGGCGTCGATGGAATTTTTTTTTTAAAGTAATTAGTCGATGCTCGTCTCTTTCAGCTGGGATGGATATTATAGAGCGAAGATTTTGAGAAATGAATATTATAGATCAAAGCGACCTGATGTCGCAAAGCCGACAAAAGGACGCGTATTCGCCCTCTTTAATTCCCGATTTGGGGGCTTGATCTCTCGCCGAATAAAGAGCTCATAACTTTTACATTTTCCATCCCCCCCCCCCATACGGAAGCAAAGCCCCTTATTAATTCCCAACCGGTCCGTCGCGCAAACTCCTGAAATTTCGCGCTCTAATCCCCGGCGCATTACCGAGTATTAGGCCGCATAATTCAAAAGCCGACCGCGGTGCCCTCTTCGTCCCTTATTTTATACACTCGATTATGATGTGTATGTCTTCAATCCCTTCGTCTCTCGCGATCATCGTGATCTTCGCATATATAATCAGTTGGAAAACCGCGAGCTTTAATCACCGTTCGCTCACAAAAGAGCCATACGGCAGAGGGCGCTGGAAGCTGCTGTCGCGTCGTTAAACGAAGCTGCAGTGGCGGCGTATAGGCCGGGCCTCGCTTTTGACACGGCGCATTTAATCAATCGCTAACGAGACTCCTGCTACTCCTGCTTTGAGCCAGATTAAGCAACAAATCTCCGAGCCAAGATACATACGGAGGAGAGAGAGAGAGAGAGAGAGAGAAGGAGAGCTTGCAAGCTCTGCCAGGGGGTGGAATTTGCCTGAGAGAGATGGATAGGAGGCTGTGCCGCAAGGCCGGTATAGTCGTGGGGGGGCTTATCAGCGAGGGGCCATCATCGAACGACGTATAGTGTACACCTCGAAAGCGCGAGACTCCAAAGGAAGGGGACAGGAGCTTTGTCGACAAGGCGACAGCCGGAGCTACGGAGATATTATAGTTTCACCGGCGGGAGAGATTGCACGTGGCTACTGGCTGTTGGTCGAATGCATCTCGCGGATAATTGAGCGGCTAATGGCTCGTGGAAAGTGCCGGCGTCGTTCGGTTACGGAGGGAGAGATATCCAGCAGAGAGCTACTCCCAAGGTCGTTGTCCAAGGATGACCCGGTCACCTCAAGACGCCCCGTCGAAATCTGTCACAGAGGCTCCTCTGACCCCCCCTACTGTGCACGTCAACCCTTTGGCCGTATATATACACCCTCGTCAATTCATCGACGGCCAGTTTCCATCAACGACATCTATTCGATTTTGTCGTCTATACGCAATATTGCGTTTTACTCTATATGAAACTCGTGCTGCACTTCCATCAAACTCGAAATACTTGTTTCCGAGGTCACATGCACAGCAGAGCTTCTGACCCAGTGTCGCTGCTGCTGCAGCGCTGCACATTACGGGCTTCGCGCGTCACGGGACAAATTTTCCAACAACGCAATGGGAGTTGGGTAGAGGAAGTTCGTCCTGTAGGATGACGTTCCACGTAGAGACGCATATATATATAGACATAGACATAGGAGCAAAACGCGCGCGCGCGCGCGTCTTAATCTCGTTGCGAGAGACGCGATTCTGTTTGATGTCGGATGTAGCGCGCCGCGAGAGATGAGATTTGGGATTTGGCCTCGAGAACACCGGAGAATATATAGACACAGGGATAGAGAGGACACCGCATTACATTCAAGGCTTTGGACCGACTGGTGATTGGCTCGGAATTGTCTTGATGAGTATTGTTGTCGCGTTCTCTATATACTATGTCCTCTGATTGCGGACTCGATTTTACCCTCTCCTATTATATAGGATTAGATTGGATCAGTATCCGTTATACGATTGACGCATATGCATATATATGCGTTGCACACAATGAGACATACGGACTCTGAACTTTTCTCGACACTGTTAATAACGTCGTGAAACTTTGATACGCGTGTACAATCGAGCTCGCGGGTGCAATAAGGGAGAACGCGTGTATATCGATTATTAGTTGGCCCCTGGAGCAAGACCCATTGACGGCGGTAGGTATAGGCGGCAGGTTTCCCTATGTATGATGTACGTACATGATCAATATGTGCAGCCCTTACGGCCTGATTGCAAACCATTGCCTGCGCCCGAGTAAACATAATGAGCGCGAGACTGATGAGAGTATGCGTGCTGGTATGTATACAGTTTAAATTCGAACCGATGGATTTCTGCATCGGGCCACTGTGTCACAAAAAGACGTTCTCACCATCAGCAGCAGTCACGACGCCTTATTATTCCGAGGCTCCTAATACCTCCAACAAACAGCGACGCTACTCGTCTTACTCTCTCTCTCTCTCTCTCTTTCAGTTTTCCATCCGCGCGAAGGAAACGAGTTTCGCCTACTCTCCAAGAGCTTCGGCAAACTTGGCCTTTTTACACAGACACACAGTCGAAACTCTCGAGCTAGCTCGGCTTCTTTTTTCTCTCTCTTCTCTTCTTGTTGTCTCGTCTTCTCTGTAGCTTCTTCTTTTTTTTTCGCCGCGACGACTCCGCCCGGCCAGGCGGAATGCGCTAGATAAACCGAGTAATAAATGCTCGAGACGACGACTGCTGATCTCTTTTTTCTCTCCCCCTGATGTTGACGACTGCATTCGCCGACATTATACTCCCCCACTCTCTCGAAGTCAGGAATTCAAGGGAGCGAACGATGAACTTTGCATTCGCGCTCGAGCGCGTGCATCATCGCGTCCCGTATAATTATACAGAGTATAGAGCAAAAAACTCAGTTTTCTAATTCTCGAAAATTTGCATGAACCCACGCGCGCATCGATTTCCTATAAGCATAAAACACGAGACAGGAGTATATTATATACAGAAAAAAAAACCGTGGTGTGCGTGCCGTCAATTATTCGTGGCTCAGTTATCGCACCCGGGACTGCATTATTCATCAGCGTATCGGAGCGCAGCACAACAGGTTGCTCGCATCGTCCTCGATTTTTTTTTTCCCTATACCTCGTTCACGCGAAAGGGAGAATTATCCGATTTTCCAAACGGCCGCGAGATGGAGAAAAATTACTCGCTATTGAATCGCCGATGGGTTTTGCATATACATTGACCGGAGAGCAGGAACTTTCTTGGGATGTATATAGTAATGCAATTCTGCTCGTCGGAGAGATTATTTCAGGATCGAGAGTCGAATGAATTTTCGATGCGTCCCTTTTCCGAGAGAGATTATAAACGGAGGGTTGACTCTGATTTCGGCTCGGTTTATTTTTGGACAGCGCGGGGTTGTAGAATTTATTTATACGAGCTTGAATTTGATACAGCAAGATGAAGCTAAAATCGAACTGTTATTGTATTCCAAAAAAGCTTTATTTATAGACGAGAGGAAAAAAAGGATCGAAGTTCGGTATATATTCCCTCGAGTTCCTGCAACAAAATCTCCCTCACATTAATCAAAGCACACATATATACAGCACACTCAACCGCAAACAAATGCCCCGAAGCGGCGCAATGTATACATATGTGCGTATACAAACTAGAAAAGCGAATCCCTGGCAATAACAATCAGCAACCGTGGCTGCATAATTAAAAATTCCTCTCGATGAATCTTCCCTCTTTCGCTTACACACATTAGAACAAATTTTAATATCACGCGCTTGCGCGCAGGTTTGCGTGAAATATGAGGAGCTTGCTGAGAGGCAGACAATGAGTAAACCACAAGTTCCGCTCTGTATCGCGGCAGCATCGCCCTGTTGCAAAGAGAAACGCATACACACGTCTTGCGCACTCTGTAACGTCTCTCGAGCAGCAGCAGCAGCAGCTACAGGCATTGTTTCCGAGAGACGTGCAAACGTTAACTAAACTCTCTCTGTTTTCTTTTCTCCTCTCTCTTCTCTTTCGCGCGCGCACGCGAGAGAGAGAGAGAGAGAGAGAGCCGAGATGAATCTTCAAGTCGGCTAATTGAATGAGACGCTGCGCTGTACTTTTTTGCGCGTGCTCGAGAATTTCCGCGTCGCTGCCGCGTAGTTTTCGCGCTCCTCTCTCTTTCTCGGATAGTTTAATTTGTTTGTCCCTGGCTCCCTTTCGTTCTTTTTTTTTCTCTCTCTTCATACTCTTGCGCGAGCTTTTGCTTTATGCTCTTGAAAAGTAGAGTTTCAGGCCAGTGTGAGAAAACTGGACGACTCGCTTGCGATCATTATAGTGCGTTATGTTATATATTGTTCGTTTTTCTCTTGCGTGTTTATTTTTAAAATAAAAAATTCGTTTCGACACTTTTCGACTATATACGGGATACACGCGCGCGTTTGTTCGTCAGTCGCTTGTATATGCAGAGGGATTGAAAAATATTCATCGAGCCAGCCGCAACTGTCGAGTGAAAAAAAAAAACAACAGCAACCGCAACAAAATTCAAAATATCACAAAGATCAACAGCAGTAGCGACGGATCAGGAAAAATTTGCAAACCAAAGCTACCGCTCACACTCTCAATCCACACACTGCAGTGGAATAAACGAGAGCGAGACACGAACTACGACAAAGCACTGAACACACCACAGCAGAAGCAGAGTCCGGCAGAAAAACTTTAATCCCCGTGAGTACGCGCCATTAAAATCGACTCCCGCGGAAAACTAAAGCTCGCGCGACTACGTCTCTCTCTCTCTCTCTTGCTCCCTATATATATATACCCCCTCCGACACATAAAGTTCCGAGTGCAAAGTCTGCTCGCCTGTCCTGCCGCCTTTTCTTTCTTTCTTTCTTTCTTTCTTTTTTTTCACCCTCTCTCTTGCCGCTGGCGGCCTCAGACGCCGCCGGTGTATCTCTTTCAGCGCAAACAGGAAGAGGCTTTTACAGGAGGAGGGCCGACCGAAAAGCCGGAAGAGAGAGGACAGGGCGAAAGTTCTCTCGGCCGATCGCAGCCGTCTCACGCGCGACTTTCTTTCTTTCTTTCGGGCCTTGCGAGTTTTCCTTATCCATCTTCACGAAATGCCGACTGTGAGGTGCGTGTGAGAAGAAGGACTTTTGTTACGACACTCGGTAGAAAAGGAAGTTTGCATATGTACATAAGCGAAAGAGGAATCACAATCGAAAACGATAGTATGAAATCCATAATAGTATAACATCAATGCTACCACAGTTATAGCATAATCAGCTCAATTAGCATGCCCAAGAAAGAGCAATCTTAGCATGGGTGTCGAACCGCTATATATCCACTGGATTAGCATTATTTATCAATGTGATGTAGAAAAGCGTCTACGCGCCACCTATACCTTCACTGCCAGAAACCTATGAAGAGTTCAAGCGGTGGGGTAAAGGCCAATGTCATCCAGTCCACACTTTCACGCGATCCGAAATCAATAGTTTACTTTCAACGCTCGGCAGTTTAAAAATAAAATTAAAAAAAAATTCAACTAAAAGAAACTTCTCGAAAACTCTCTCACTCCACATAATTCTATCAAGACCTTCTATTCGTCAGAAAATATACTCTTCTAAGCGGTAAACGCGCCGCGAGGCAAAACGAAAGCTTCCCTATACTCTCTCGCGATACACATACCGGCACTTTCAAACCCTCCGACTTTTCGTTCTCCCTCTCTCTTCGCGTCTCGCGAAAAGTATATCAAAAGTATACGCTTACAGGGGGACGCGGCGATGTGTTTTGCATTATACGTATATACCACAAGCGAACTTTGCTACTCGCACCCGCTTCCAAATTCATGAATTATCGGCGGTCTCGACGTTGAGGATCGAGAGAGCGCTATTTTATTTCTCCACGAGCGTCTATTTACTTTTTGATTAACGAGCCTAGCTCCCATCGCGAAAAATAGAGATTGATTCTGCGGCGAGAGAGGCCGGCGAGCGCGTTTGATGCGCGCGGTATGAATAATGTTGTCGGGACTGATTTTATATTGAAAGGGTTGATTTACGATCGAGCGGGAATTTATTGCCAGGGAAGAATGTGTATAATATACGAATATAATGTAATTCATCGGAATATATCAAGTGGATATGGGTATATACACAGTCGCAATTAAATGCAAGCTCGATCGGGTCTTATTCTCGCTCGGTTGGAAAATATTTGAACGCCAGATGACGCGCTTCGGAAGCTTCTCTCGAGACGGATCTGATTACCGTACGGCTGCTGCTGCTACTGCTGCTGCTGTGTATAGTCTCTCAGCTATAAACTTTTACTTCCGCCTGGCCGATCAACTCCGAGAGAATGAGACGAGAACTCGATCGCACTGCGCGCAATAACGAAAAGCTCGCGCTCTCTACCGCTTGTTATATATACCTATATATACCATATATATACGGATGCGCGCTTGAGATGAGAGTAAGAGAGTGAGGGAGAGAGAAAGTCGTTGATTAAATCGAGGCAAGACTAAGGAAGCTCCTCGAGAGCGAGAGTATAAGATAGTTGTGGTTACGCCCACGGTATAGTATAGTGTGTCTCGTGGTTTGTGTATATGGAATTGCGCGCAGATTGCTTTTGGATTCTTATGGCATTATATACGCCACCGAAGTCCCGAGATTGCGAGCGGCTTCTTTTTTGCCGAGGGTTCCATACTAGTGCGCTGCGATGCGATTAGTTTCGCGGGATGAACTTTGTTCGGGTGATTTCGAATTCGTATTCGGTTGCGATTGTGCGGTTGAATTTGCGTAGGAGTTTACGACGTCGTATATCTTATCTGGAGATAATGTATAACTATTCACTTGTTCTTTAATTGTACTTTAATTCCATAAAAAAAAAGTCACCATAAATTATTAATCCCACAAATATCTTGAATTCTACATGAGTATTACATCGCGTTAATTCCTCAGCCGTAACAAATCAATAGCATCAACAGCATAAAGTAAAAACCGCGTGCGACGCGCATTTCCAATGAAGCGCAGCCGCCGCAGGGTATAAAGCGCGACGTCGCGCGCGCGAACTGAATTTCCCGATGACCGGATAAAATAATAATAATTCCACCGGAGCTTTTCACTACTGCGCGCCATTGTGTCCCAGGCCGTCTCTCTTTGATTTCGCTAATGTGATTTCCGAAATTCCACTCTGTTACTCGAAAGCTCGTGAGCCAAAGCTAATATTGTAGCAGCAGTGTGTTCTTTTATTCGATTGGCTTATTTCGACGTTCGTTCGTGGAAATAATCGAAAGTGTATTAATAGCGATTGTCGATTTATTATTAGATAACCTTTGCGGAGTCGTATATATGTACTATCTATACTAACGCGAATATAACGTGCTTTCGAAAGGAACTTTAATTATGCAGAATGACGAGGTTAACGCGTGCGCGCCGATCGAAGCGTGTATCTTTTAATTGAATATGTAATAATCGACTACAATTATTAACGCTCGTATACGTTACACTCGAAATTTATGCAGATCGCGATCCCGAGCGCGCAGCATAAATATTTATGAAGTGTGATAATTTTCACTGTATATAGAGAGGAAGTAGCCGCTACGATTGCAATGCGAATAATATAAATGAAAACCTTCGCATATAGCTATTGAGCTTTTTTAAAAATCTAAAAGAAAATCAATTATAGAGCGTATTATAATCGGGCAGGGTTGACCATCGTGTCCTAATCGACGTCGACGTCTGCATAACAAGCGCTTGGGCGTCGGATAGGATACACCGCGGCGTTGTTATAGAACGTGTATACTTTGCGGCGCACCGCGACACGTGGGCTTCGCCGCTGCAAGCTCGAGCTTCTCTTGGGGCATTAAGCTGCACGCGCGCCCTCAGTATTATTATATACACTTTGAAAGCGGATATATAGTTTGAGAGAGAGAGAGAGAGAGGCTGCAGCTATATGCGTTGCTCGACTGATGCTGCCGAGCTGCTGGTGGCGAGGTTTCGGTGTAGTAGCGGCTGGTTTCGAGTAGTTGGCCCGTTGTTACTGTCGCGGTGGATGCTGTTTGCGTGTTACCGGTTAATGGGGCTGCTTCCCGTGATTTGGATTATTACTCCCGCTACTGATTTACGCTTAATTCCGCGACGCTGTTTTTAAACCGACGAAAGTTTAAGTATAACACTGTTGACCTACATAGCGGAAAGTTCTCGTATAGATAAATCTTTCAGGCTCGTTTTGCGTCTAACCGTACACGCTTAGCCGCAGAATTTCGCGCAAGTTTCAGCCACCGTGCCGGGCTTTATTGCTCATTTTGCGGCCGATTAATATTACTGCCCGGTAAATTTCGGTGCGAGTTATAACTCCTGCGATTTTTGAAAAAAAAAGTTCGTTAAGTAATTCACGCGATTTTCCTTTAATTCGAAAAACCAGAACTGCGAAGAAGCGCTATATATACGTATATAATCCGCAGAGAGCGTACATAATTCAAGAAAGGCAAGCATCCCTCTTCTCAGCTCATCTGCATCCGTTGAGCTCTTGGCATTTTTGGTTAACTCGGCTGCATAATTCAACTGGCGCAATTTTATTAACCTCACTCTCGGCGTCCCGCCGACTACGCTGATTTTCATGCGCGCACGGATCTTTCGCAAACATCGCAGCCAACTGGAAAACTCGCGTTGCAAGCTTAATTTGAATTTCGCGCGCGCGCCCCGCTGCTGAAATATCTGTTTTTGACTCTCGCTCTACCGAGAAAGCGAACCCGCGGAATTTTTCAAAGGTATTATTCGTTTGAAGAATACACACAGTGCCGCTGACGGTTCCGGAAAGACCAATTATCCCAATTTCCCGTAAAACGACGCCTCGCGGGAAGAGAAGAGAAGAGAAAGAAAAGAAGAAGGTGCCACACGCAGTAGATCGGTATCTCTCTGTATATATATACTCTCTCTCTCTCCTCTCCTCTGTCTATATACGCGCATAATACGCCGAGATAAGATGAGCGTCGGCTCCTCCTTATTAACACCATACGCTGCCAGGCGGTTTCCGTCTTTTGAAGAAATTCCCGGCCACCCCCTGAGAGAGAAAGACCGGGCTAACCGAAAAAAGACAGAGTCGTTTTATCCGAGCGCTGATCTCGTGCTGTATTATATATGCTTCTTTGGGGCTTTTTTTCCGCGCGCTTGTACGTGACGGTGTTTATCGGTTGGTCGGATCGCTTGATAAAGCAGAGGTGGTCTCTCTGTCTTATAACCACCCCTTTGAGATACGAGATGCGATGCGATGAGTCACTTGCGCCCTTGCTCGAGTTTCGCTGAAGAGAAGCTTTTACTTTATCGCGTCGATCTATGTTCGAGCAATCGCCTGGAAGGGAACAGCTGTGACTTGGTTTTGATTTTACGGTTTCCGTAAAAAATCGTGTTTAACCACCCACTGTTCCGTGTCTACCACAACAGACGGCAAAAAAACACCCCTTCAACCCTTCGAAAATAAATAACATCAGCAAAAAACTTTTATAGTAAAACATTTTTTCAAATCTCAAAAAACACCGACTCCTCGTCTCAGCGCAATGGTGGCCCAGAGCGAAGGCTTCGTCCTTGAGGGGGAGTAACCTGCAGCGCGCGCTGTGCGTCGAGGGCTCCCTAAAAACTACCTGTTACGAATTCTCCGGGGGATTAGCCGACTGCAGGCGCGCGCGCGCCGGTTTCCCCTACCACACTACTACAACAGCAACCGGCTGTTACTATAAGGTCGCGTATATATATATAGCGCCTGCGGAGCCGATTTAATTTTCCCGGTGATGGGCCGAATTTAACTTCTGAGGGATGGATGCGATATACAGTAGCGCAGTGCTGCTGTTCCCATGTTTTGAGTGGGATTTAGAAACGCGTGTAATTAGCCAAGTGATGGATGATGGCTTTTTCATGTGTCGTTATCGCGCCAACTCTCTATAGTATTTCTTTTTTTCTCTGTGTGTTTCAGGTGAGTCATCGCGTCGCGATGCGTTGAATCTTCGAGTGTCACGTAAGTTTGAATTCCTGTGCACACGAGAGTTGTTGCACTGCAAAGTTTCCGCAATACAGAGTTGCTCACATAATACTCGAGATATATCACGCGATGTCCAACAACTGTAACACGAATAAATCCTCTGGCTCATCCGCTCTCTCTCTCTCTCTCTCTCGAGTGTGTGGATATATACGGGCGACGCTTCTCTCTCGAAACTATATACGCGAAAGCAGAGAGAGAGAGAGAGAGAGAGTCATTGGTATACTGTGTAGGAGAGATCTTTGGTACACGCGGCAGTTTGTCTTTACGCGTTCAGGCTGCGGAATGAAGCTGACCTTGGAATTCTATACAGTCCCTCGAGGCGCGCGTGTGTCATACTACGCACGGTAGCAATTTCCTTCTTCTTCGGCCTCGTTTTTTCCCTTTGCCATTCGACTATATGCTGCCTCTGGCGGGGTAATTTTGTTAGAGTATAGTATAAAAGCGAAGAAGGACTAATTGCCGCTAGTATCTCTGTTTTGACGATTCGATCACAGGGGGACGAGCTATGTAATGATCGTTTACCGTTTTTTCTTTTTATTTTTGCAAATGATTTCATTCTCGGAAGCACGGAAGTTCTCGAAAAAAATTATTCTCGTTATATATCTGTCAAATCATCCTCTCAACCGTCAATAATCCGCTTTCGCGGCGACACCTCGAGAAGAAGCGTCAGGACGTCTATACACACGCTCTGGTTTCTTCGGCATCACCTGTCTCTCGTGCGGCTAACAAAGTTTCACCTTCGTCGACCAAAAAATCGCCTCGACGCGTTTGAGGTTTCTCGCGCGACGTTTTGCGGCCGCAGCGATTGAATTAAGCGCGCGCGACTCGTCGCGGATATTGAATTTCCAGGGTATAGACACGTCGCTGCTGCTGCTGCTGCTGCGGATTTCTCTTTTCCAGCGGCATGTGTGTTATATGTGTATGCGAAGGCTTGCTTTCAGCAGAAGAGAGTTTTGACGAGTCGCGTAACTGGATAATGCTGATTTCCATAAGTGACTGTCGAGCTGAGCTATACGTTAATGATCATGTACATCGAGTCTGAAAAAATATACTTGATGCTGACTTTGCGGTCGCCACATACATTGCGCGACGACTTTTTGGATTATGCAGTATATATAGCCCTGAGAATCGGAGAGCTAGTGAGTTTCGATAAAAATTTCACCGATAGACCCCCTCGGGAAGTTGCGAGGAGCCGTTAAAGAAGCGCGCCAAGAGTGCACAGCTATATAGCTATATAGACACTGCTGAGAGAGAGAGAGAAGACAGAGCTCATGATGCGAGTCGCGTGGAGGCGTGCGACTATGTCAGGTATGCAGGCGGCCCGAGGCTGCTTTTTGTAGCCTTTTATTACCCCCTGTGTGCCCTTCGTCTCTCTCCTTCTCTTTCTCTCGTTTTCTCCTTCTTGGACAGCGTGATGTCGCTTTTGTGTTATGTCGGCGCGCGCTGCCGGGGTCTATTTTTGGACTTTTCGCTTTCGTCTCGCGCGCAGGCCCGCCGTGTTTGTTTGGACGAATACTTATGCGTCGAGCCGGGACTTTTAAACGAGCCATTTGTTTTTAACAATCCTCCGGATCGAGATGGAAATAAAATTATTAAAGATCCTTTTTTAATAAACCCCCAACTTTAACGATAACTCATCAGCCCATTCAATTTCACTATATAATACGCTGTAGACATCCCGCGTAACACACGGTGCTTTTCGTGTAACAGCCGTAGTGATAACAGTATACAGAGTCCAGACTCGAGAGGAGAAGCTGCGTTATATAGCTTCCCCTCCTGAATCTTAACCGCTAATCTGCATAAGCGATTAGACCCTCGGCGTTATCTCTTAATCCCGCGTGCCCACCGACCTTTCTGAGATTTATCGGTTCGCCCGGGAAAAATTAGATTCCGTGTGTGTGTGTGTGTGTGTGTAGGCGCACACGCCGGGATGGTTATGGCCAGATAGCGCCGTTATTTATACGCGACGGTGGCTATATTTTTTTCTCTTTCGCGGATACTTTATATACCCATATACACATCGATCCCAATAAAACAGCCGGTTTATATTCCGGTAGCTAGCCGAAATACACTATACAATACAGAGTTTATCCTTCCGTTCCCTAATTATAGAATATGCACTATACGAGTTCAAAAACGGCTTCGCAGAGCGTAAACGGCCTACATACCACCGCGTGAACAACGTCGCCGAAGTTTATGTATGCGCGCCGAGAGGTAAATTGATTGCACCGCTTCGCAACATAAGCCACGCGCGCGTGCACACTCGAAACTTTGCGTATGTACACTCGGTACGCGTCTCCTGTAGAGAGAACGAGCTATCAGCGAAAGTTCGCTCACGGAAGACGTGGCTCGTCTCGTATACATATACACGGGCACAAGTATGCGAAGGTCGCGAAAAACGAGTCATGCTTGCTCTCTCTCTCGGTTATAACAATTAACTCGCCAGGGATAATTTACGAGCCAAGGAGAACGAGAGAGTCGAGCGCGGCTAATTGAAATTAAGAACCGGCGGGTCCATCGCTTTTTTTTTTTTTCTCGTATGCTGGTGGTGGGCCTTATACGAGCAGTATGGAGTCGTCTCGGGTGACATGCACGTGTGTGTTGCAGCGTAAGATTTTTCAGGAATATCCCCCTGGGACAATATTGACCACGAGAACCTTTTCCTAAAAACACATCAGGACACCCATAGTGTGAGGCACCAGCTGTAATAACCCACATTTCGCGAAGCCACCCCCTCTCTCTCTCTCTCTTTCCTCTAAAATCGTCAAGGGTGGTGGTCCCCAACGATGTAGTCACCCTGTGAAAAGAAAAAAATCGTATACTGCATACGCAGAAACGTGCACAAGTAGACGTCTATCAAAGCTGCAGCGCATACACATCCAAGAGGCCTAGAGCAAGAGAGGAAAGGGTCAAAGAACGCGAATATCGCGTCCGCGTATATACGATCACTAGCGAAGCCAAGAGAAGGAGAGAGAGAGAGAGAGAAAAAGAGGTGGTATTCGCCAGCTGCCGTTGAACGTGTTCAATGCCGCGCGCGCCGGCAAGAAAGCGGCCCCTCGCTCTCTCGTGTATACAGTATACACGCGAGTAGTAGTGGGGGTTAAGACTCTGTGGCTATAACGAACTAACAGAGGGAGAGAGAGAGAGAGAGTCGTGTGGGCCGCTCTCCTTCCGAGTCTCGCCGTTGTAGCTCGGCAGTCTCTCTCCGCGCTTGCTGCCGGATCGGCCGACTTTCCGAGCGTCGGTGTTACCGATCATCATCACACTGTGGTTCACGTCGCGCGTATATTATAATCGCCAGTGTGTGCAATTGTGCATACGCGGAGAAGTGTCGATCGTTCACAGTGCATATATACCGATCTCGCGAGTTCGTTCATTCACAGTAGTGCTGCGCGAAGAGAATCGAAATTCCAACCGGTTCGCTCCGCTCGAAAGATCGTTCGCAGAGAGAAAGGCTGTGCTAGCGCGAAACATCGCCGTCACCTTCTAGTCTCCCAGGACCAAAATCGTAATATCGGCGCGATGATCAGCTTGTCGCGATTTCGATTCCGACTGCACCAGTGAAAGTCCCTCAGAGCATTCCTATGTCCAGAAAACTTCAGAAGAGGACTTGCAGTCACATTAGCTTCAAGAAAGCTCCACTACCACATCATCACAAGTGTAGTAATGCTCGGCGATCATCTCTGAGTAATAACCATTACCACCGCGAGTGTATGTGTCGACCGGAGCACGATTTGACGTTGAGTTGTGCGCTCGAGTGCAGCGAACTGCCGCCGTCTAGCGTAAAGGCGGCCCGCCAGCAACAGCGCGGAATGAGGAGGTTCGCAAGGCGGCGCCGGACCCTCGCGGCCTTCACCGCGATCATGGGTCGGATTGGTAGGGCTGCCGCCGGTGGTAACAACAATCTTGCCTCCACTTCATCTCAAAACTCATCATCGTCCAGTGCCAAAACTAGCTTCAAGGTACACTACAGAAAACTCGTTGAGGAGCACAGTCCAGCTAAGCAACAGAGGAGGGATGAAGGTAGACACCAGAAGGAAGCGCAACAGTTACAGATAGTACCACCGCTACCGGATTACATGTCCTACTGCTGCTGCAGGTGCGGACATATGCAGAAGCTCAAAGTAAGTGCGGAGAAACGATATACAGCGTATATGTAGTGTCGCAATCTCGACACGCTGTATATGGTTGCGGAATGCGCGATGGAATTTTAACGAGCTGTGCCGATAAACAATGAATTTTTCGAATATATTATAAGCGGCTTAATATTATACACACTGAACTCTCGAAATCGAAGAACACCCGCGTTGAGACTCTCAAGCTTAATGCTCTCGAGTGTCCCCGGCTTCTTAAAATCGATCACTGCTTCGTCTCCGCTTCTGGTGCTTTAAAATCCGATAAAAACCATACGCTCGCACGACAGAGAGAGAGAGAGAGAGAGAGAGAGAGAGAGAGAGAGAGAGCACCAGGCCTCGCTTTCGAGAGGAAGAATATAGACTACCGTATAACCAACGCAATTTCGAGTAGCGTAAAACGTTCTTTTTCTTCTTCCCCGGCGTAGCTCGCATAAGTGCATCAGAGGAGAGAGAGAGAGGCGCGGAAGTCGGCCGCATTTACGACACTGCTGCTGCACAGGCGTAAAAGGCGAGTGTTCGACGCGAGCTGAGAGTATGGAGCAGCAGTAGCGTAACGAGCCTCTCTATACGAATTTACGCGATGGAGACGTTACGAGATTTTTCGCGTATATTATTATCATTACATATGCACACCTTATAAGTCGTCGTCTACCCGAAGAAGCCATAGGAGCTACTCTCGGAAGCAGGCAAAGTAAGCCTCGGAGAAAAGCCTCACCGGCGAGTTAGAGGAGCAGAGCAAGAGATACTTGCTATGTCGTCGTCTCGTTCGCCGTCGTCGTCGTCGCAGCCGCAGGGGAGGGGCGGCCACCGCGGCTCTCTCGCTCAGTGTTGTGCAGAGAGAGAGAGAGAGAGAGAGAGAGAGCGAGCTGAGGGAAGGGGGGGGGGGGCAAAGCCGTGGGATCGGACGAGCGCATTCCTCAGGTCCGTATACCGAGCCGCTGTGGATGCCTCTCCTCTCTTATGTACCTTCTCTCTCTCTCTCTCTTGCGCGCGCGCGCTTCCAAAGAGTACGATCAGCAGTGGCTCTCTCGAGGCAGCTCTCTTTCTCGATCCGCTGCTATGTGGAGAATCGGGATGTTCGACGATTGATACCTTGAGTTTTGGAGGGAAGAGAAAAATTTTGGAGGAAGGGTGATTAGCCGGGAGAAATTAGCGCCTCGATCATCGGTATAACCTCGGAATTCCAGCGCGAAAAGTGAAACCATCAAACATAACGTTCCCACTTATTACAATGCATCGGTCTGCTGCATCAACACTGCAGCAGCGTATACTCCCTCGAAATTCCGTAGGGCAAGCCCGCAATTAAAATTCATCCTCTCGCGCGCACGAAAGGGTGGAAAAGCGCCTTCTTCCCACGTCATTACAAAATCGTCGAAAAAGAGCGCATACCTGCGCTCACTTCAAATTACACAGCAGCGGGAGCAATCGATCGTGGATTTCTTCTCTCGCGTGACCCCTTCATCATTTCAACGATGAGAAAAGCGCTATGCTTCTGACCTCTCTCTCTCTCTTGCTCTCGAGCTCGTCTGATTCGAGGTCACGAAGTTCTCACTATCTCTCTCTCTCTCTCTTCGATGCGTTTTGTTGTGCCGTGGCCATTTTTTTCTCTCTCAATCGATGCCGAGGTCAGCTACTGGAATTTCCGCGCTGATGCTCGCTCCAAGTGCTCTTTCTCTCTCTCTCTTGGCTCGGTTTAATAAGCGAGTGTAGAACACGCCGAGTGGTGTAGCCGGGGTCAGGTCTACTCTCGTCATTATGAAAGATCGCTTCGCATCGTCGAATCTACGTTGAATCGAAATAAAACACTGCTTTGCTCTCTCTCTCTCTGCGAAAAGTGTACGTAGAGGATGAATTACCGTGGCGTGAGCGTCGCAATCTTCTGGAGTGCAGCGATAATTCTCTGTCTGCAGTGGCGCTAAAACTAATGCGAAAATTCTCTTATTCATGCGGAGATTTCAATTTTTCCCGCCAGCGAGCGACGCGTATACGTGTGTCAGCAGAAGTCGCAATGAAATTCGAAGTAGATCTCTCTCGCCGTGAAATTTTTACGTTATACCGAGTACTATCGTCGACCTGTGTGTAGAAGTGGTAATTGAAGCAGTTTGGCAATCGGAACGCTTTTATACTTGAGTAATCAGTCTAATTAGAGTAATTTCTCTCTTTTTTCGAGCGAATTAAAAAAGTGTGAAGTAATGACGACGAAATTAGGCTTGATTAACCCACACACACCGGTATATAAAAAAAAAACTCTCGCTCTCGAAACGACCGCTCTTCCAAAATTACGAAACCGGAGCAACAAACGCAGTTCACAGAAGCGTCGCTGAAAAAAAAACTTCCGAGAATCATAAAGCCCCGAAAAGCAGCAGGAACGACCCAATTGCACCGGTTCTCGTATATACACCCTAGGCCCGTTATCTTATCACCTGCGCAGACACACACACGCACATGCATACGCACAGTGTCTCAGAGGGCAGATGCAGCCTTTCAGAGAAATCGGCCCCGCGGACGGTACTCGAAAGTCACTTTCTCACAGTCGCGCGCTCTCTGTTCACCGTGTCCTCGTCGTCTGCTGCACGTATGTGTATATATATATATATGTGGAAGGGGGCACACGGGAGTGATTAAGAGATTAGAACCAGCGCATAGCACCGAAGCCTATGCCAGCAGGAGCAGCAGCAGGGAGAGATTACCGAAACTCGAGTAGATATCATTGTGCAGTGCAGTGGAGTACGTCATGGTTTTGTAATAAAATTTAACAGCTGATTACGCAAGAGCAGCCGTTTCTTTTTTTATACACTCTCTCGATCGTGAAGCTCGTTAGACGAATAAATCTTCTCGAGCGTGTGTGTATACCTCCCGCTGACGCTATTTTACTATGTGTACGCGATACATCGCGCGATTCTCTTCACACGTTGTAAAAGGTAAAAGTGTTGGCTATGCATGCCTCTCTCGAGTCCCTGCGGCTGCAACGCGGCTGTTTTGAGGTGGCCACTACCAACACCGCGGGAAATCCCCCTGCGTGTACGCTGTGTGTGTATATCTTGTCGACGAATCGATCGAGTTCCTCTCCTGCTATCGGGCTTTTAATCTGTTTATACCTGCGGCGAAAGTTTTCGCCTGAGGTGTGTGTGGGTTATTCGAGAGAGCGTATGTGCAGCTGCGGCTGGTATAGTGATTTTCGGGGGGAATATATCGGTTTAACGGTTCTTCCTTCCTCTCTTTTTTCCTTAATTGAGTGTCGAGATTCTTAGTTGATGGTGTATCGAGCCTTTGAATATTTATATCGAGTATAGTCCCCGTTGATTTCTACGACAAATATACGGGTCCCTTGTATATAGGAGTTACGTGTGAAAAGAGAGCATCGAGTCCCGGGTAATCTTTCAATTAAGGAAAAATAAAAGACCCCCCGCATCGCCGAATGCGACTCTATAATATCCGATAATTTGTCGAGCAGCATTTTCCGACCCTTTTATAAACGCGAAATGAGATTTCGGAGAAGCGCTTCGCGCATTCCTAATCAATCGACTGTACGACGATGACGACCCTCTCGATTTCCCTTCGATTGGATTACACCTTGGCGTAGGATGTAAATAGCTCTGCGGATAAAAAAAGGAGAAGTGGGAGACGCCGAAAACGTAGCGGAACTGCGGCTAACCCAATTCTGCCGCAGACGCTTCCGATTGTGTCTCTCTCTCTCTCTAACGTCTGTCTTCCCTTTGTTTTTTTCCAGCTCTACCGGAGTGTGATTGACTCGAATAATCGCCGGTGTCGAGATTGCGGCTCTCGTAGAATATCGATTGTTTTCGCTCGCTCTCCTTCCTCCCCCGTGTGAAAACGTTATCTGTCTAATGCATTTTTAAAATCTCCTATATACGCGTCTCATGAATACAGAATGTATACATCTTACATGCCATTTAACAGCTTTTTCCGAATGACTCGAGAAATATTTTTCCATCCAAGCCGCTAGATCGATTGTAACTTTCCCTTTCTCCAAGTCATTCTCACCCTTGGAATGATTTCCACACTCGTGCGCGGGGATGAATCACGGTAATCCATCATTCCTTTTTCGAAAATCCATCCTCCTGCACGAGTTAATACACGGAACCTCTCAATAATACACTATACACCCTCGACTGTGAGGAAATCCAGTTCATTCAGCAGGGAGACACTATATACTGCGTTAAAAACGGGTGTGTTCTATATACAATACCAGTGCAGCACATCTCGCAAGTTCATCGTTCGTTCGATGTATATGCCTAAACGAAGACATTCCCGAACAGCTGAAAATCCACTCGACCGAGAGCGAGCTGAGAATTCACAAAGCCCATTGTCAAAGCCACTTCGTCTCGAGGGCAGCCGTGTGTCCTGAGATCTTAAAAGCGCGTATATGCAGCGGGAGGGCATAAGTTACACCTGGTAGCTCTTCAATAACGCATTAGTTCCTGCCGAGAAGTCGACAATAATGCGGCGCCGGAGTTCGAATCGTTTTCTTTTTTTACTCGTTTTGGGAATACACTTGCATATATATATTATACAGTCTAAGAGTTTCGAGGACTGCTGGGAAAGTCATGACTCTCCGGGTTTTACGAGCTATACGTCGGGTGTAGCCGCGTTTGATGTTTGATAACTTTATAGCGTATAGTGTGTATATTTTATATCGAATGTGTAACGGTACGCGATCGATTCACATAATATAACAAGGCAAAGTTTACCGTTCTCCAATGGAAATCGCATTAAAGAGCCACACAGGCTGGGCTGCACTGTAACCGAACACCACTTAAATGTTTACCCCCAGTGGGATAACGCGAGAGGGAGAGAAGAAAAGTATAGCTGCTGCAGCTGGCCGCAAAACCACGCGAGGGCATGTCCTGACAAAAGCCTCTTGGAAAACACAAAAAATCACTCTCTCTACTGTATACTGCAGCTCATGATCGTCTCTCTCCCGACACTTTCTGTCTAGCCAGGGGTCCTAAAAAAAAAAAAAAAGAAGACATGGAGTGTATTATAGAAGATTCTCTGGAAAAATACGTAAAATCGACGAGCCGAGTAGCATGAGAGAATAATTGGCAGCAGCCAGAGAGTCTCCCTACGGGACTATTGTCATCCTCGCTCATTCACTCTCCATTCGATCCTCGTCGTCGTCGTCGTCGTCGTCGCGCTCGCGCACAATATTCGGGACCCATGCCTCTCTGTCTCTCTCTAAGGCACATGTGTATACAGCGCCGCCGTTGTTCCCGGAACGTATCTTTTCAAGCGAGCATTTTTTCCTCCCTTTGACTCGCCTCGGTTGAAAAGCTCCTATTTCTCAAGAGGGTCCACTCGAGAGCCGCGCTCTTTCCGAAATCACCGCTTCTTCGAGAGCGTATATACACACAGCGGAACGAATATTCTCTCTCATGTGTGTGGGGGGTTCCTTTTTGGAATGACTTCTGCTGTGGGGGTGTCGCACGTGTACCCGGAATTTCAGTCTCATTAAAGCGCGTTTAATGGGACCGAGGGTTCATTGTGACCTAGTCTATGGTTTTTCTTGGATTGTGCACGGTTTAGCTGCGGCTTTTACGCGTTCAAGATTATTTATGGGCTATACGATCCTCTTAAACCGAACACACAGCGGTGTCATATTTTTCTTCGTCGCTTAAAGAGCCTAGTCCGATATTGTAATCCTGAAGAGGTACACTACGAGCTGTCGCTCTCTCTCTGTATTAAATTAATGCAAAAATATACATTGCTTTAACCCGTGGCGAGAAGTTACGGAGCAACTTGTGCTTTGAAGCAACAAAACGGAGTTTCAAACTCCGTTGGCGTGCATCTTATATTCGCGAGAGAGAAAGAGAGAGAGAGAGAGAGAGAGAGTAAAGCACAAAAGCCGCGAATTTCATGCTAATTAATCGTAAACTAAAAATTCCCTTTATCCAAGCGCAAGTTTTAACACAATACAAAACGGTGTAAAGCTTCTGTAGATATCTCTTTTATGCTTTACGTATAATTTGTCGACAGGCGCTTTAAATTTTCTCAAAAGCGGTTTGCAACGCGGTTTAGCTTCTCTACACGAAGAGAAATCTGTTGGAAACTGCTTATAAGTACTTATCCGCGAATTTTCACTCTAGCTCCTCTCGTATTGAATTTCTAATTAATCCCAAGCGCGCATCGAGAAACTCGTATCGCGAGAATCAACGCTTCCTTCCCCGCCCTCTCTTGCGAGCAAAACAAAGAGGAATATCAGACACGCGCTCTCGGCGTTGTCTAGTCATCGCGATCTCTCTCTCTCGTCCCTCAGTGTACAGTTGAAGATGATAATAAATACACACGGTGCGTTACTGCACAAAAGAGCGTCGCGCGATTTAATCGACGATCGGCGTTTATTACACCTACCACGCGCGTGGCTATTAATAGACCATATACACACGTGAGGCAGAGTAAAGATGGATAACGCGAAGTGGTTAATGGCTTCCTGGAATGCGCGTGGCTGTACTGTCTTTCCGGCGCGATTACATTACGCTATGGGAGAGAGGTGATTACGCGCGAAGATCGAGAACCGGTGCAACGGGGACACTCCTATAATATAGAAGACGAGTTTCTTGAAAATTAAGTGCGATATACACAGCTCGTGAAAAATTCATCGATGACCGTTAATTAGATATCCCGGAATATATATACGTATAGATCTACAACAGTCGTAAAATCGAAGCAGCCCGTAATAAAGTGTGAATCGTATTAGGGCTGTATCGTCGATTAACGACCGACACACTTGCTCTCTCTCTCTCCCCCGAAAAATCCAGTCGAATAGGAAAGGAAGAGAGCTTATCGTTCTCTCTTTCTCTCGACGGGCTTAATTACGCCGGCCGAAGGATTTTCCCCAAGCCGAGAGCACTTTAAGGTGGAGCCTCTCTCTCTCTCGAATTTAGGAGCGAGAGATTGTGCGGCTGCGGGAAATTTCATTTGTCGCGGGTTAGATAGCGCCGCCGCCGCTGCTGCCGGAGAGTAGTAGTCCGAGAAAATTTATTTCGAAGGGATTCTTCCGGGATTCTTGTGTGCTATAGACTCGCGAGCGGCCAGACCAGCTGATTAGGAATCCGGCTGGAGATTCAAATATGCACTTAGCTAATGAGTCCTCGACGCGAGACGGGATGTTCTAATGGAGAACGGATGCGAGAAAAATTAATTTGTATTATAGGGCTATCGTGAAGTAGCAGCTATCGATGTGCAGTGATATACTTGGGAAACGTTATGTAATTTTTATACGGTTCGATTGAAGAATTACGTCCGGTGAAATCTTTGCTGTATACAAAATAGAAAAAAACAGTTCCTGTGTGCTACAAGTTTCCCTGTTCGTAAAATGAAAAGATTTTAATTGATATAAAAGAAAATGTGATCCTTTTTAAATTTAGATTTGTTAATAATGCTGATATCTTAGGACTGCGACACTCGTCCTGAAGTGAATTTCATTTGTGCGTAGTGTATACAATATACATGTATAGACCTCGATATACTGTGAAAAGGAGCAGTTTTGGATTGGCTCACTGTACCCTTCCCTCACCGTTCAAACTCTCCTGTCTCTGACAAGCGCAGATAGGTGGCGCATATGCGCTTTCCTATTTCCTCCTATCGGTATCGGCGAGACTAGTGCATATACAGCGGTATGCCAAAACCTCGGCCAAAACTGCTTATACCGCTCCTACTATAACTGCCATGCATAATAATAATTGCTTTTCGTCCACTATCAGGCTACGATTTTAATGATTATTTTCATATGACTATTATAAGCATATTTTCGTCTTGCGTAATAGTACGCTACATACAAAATATTTTAGGTAGCATTTCCTTAGAACCTTGAATGATCGGCTTTTCAATTCGCAATTGCGTTTTTCTGTCTACCTTCGAAGAAACTCTGTATATCTCCAAACAAAACAAATGAATCCCCGATAGTATAATTGCGCATAACAGTCGTCATTATCGAAATATTACTCAGCAGTATAAAAGTACTCGTATAATAGCCGAAACCAAATAACAAGCAGCGCATCTTTCCTCTTTTATCAGACTCCGCTGCCGCACAAACACAGTATGTCGTTCGTTAAAGAGCGAGAGCAAAATAGCCGCGTAAAAGGCGCTGGCTCTCGGCAAGCTTTACGGCGAGTTTCCTGAAATTAAATTAGCGCTCATAAAGAGGCTAAATATGTCCGATGTAATTGAAAGACATTCCCGGCGCGAATTTCTCGGAACACTGCCGAGCTCGGCTGAAAAAAAAAACAAAATAAAAGCACACAGCAGCGTGTCTATATAAGGGTATTTAGTTTTGAAAGGCATCCTGTTATTAGGCTCGTGGCGGCGCTAACTTTATAAAAAAAAAAGGAAGAAACAGGCGACTGTTTGTCGTAATTACGGTAATCTCCATGAATATGCACACACAGGAGTGCGCGCTTTTCCGCGTATTTCCGTCCCCAGCCACGTAAAAATTTCCCGCCACTACCGCGATTCGGATCTTATCGGTGAATTACATCAGCCTGTGGAGAGGAAATCGTTATTCAGCAACGCGCTACTTTTTGCCGCTGTATAACGTAATGAGTAGCAGTGCACGAGTACATCACATCCGACACATTTTTGCCCCCGAGTGTATCGGCAGACACAGTAGAGCGCTTTGTCGTAATACACCGGATGATTATACCGCGGAGTACATTCACTTAGCTAATGCCCCGGCAATTTGTCTCTTTTGTATAAAAAGAAATCGTCTACGATTTAATAAGGTTCATTACACCTTATACCTTCCGCAGCTTATTTCCCTGTAGATTTTAATCACGAGAGAGAGACTTCGCGAAAACAATAAAGTCCTCGCGTGAAACCCCTGACCTATGCACACACACACACACGACCAATCTCGAGTCCAGCCGACGAAAATAAAGAAAACAGCATAGCATCAGAGACGAGGAGAGAGAAAGGCGCGCGACAAAAAACATGCGCAAGGATACAGAAGTCCCTGAACGTCGTCGCCCTTAAAAGGCTTCTCTTTCTCTCTCTGCGTGAGTTTGCATCCGCGAGAGAGAGAGAGAGAGAGAGAGAGAGAGAGAGAGAGAGAGAAAAGAAAACTCTCTCACACATTTAATTAAAATCTCCCCGAGGTAATTCCGGCATTATATCGCCCGCCCCGACGTGCTCCGCTGCTGCTTTTTCTCTCTCTCTCCTCCGCATATTTTTTTTCGCGTTTCCGGCATGTACAATCGTATCCACGCTGTGTTTTCTTGATTGAAGGGAGAGAGCTTTTTTCGCGCTCTCGCGAGAACCGAGTCTAATTAATTTGGAATTCTAATGTAAATGCCGTGCGGCAATGAGTGATTAAACGAAACTAGCTGTGTGAATACTTGAACTAAACTGGCTGTAAATATTTATCGACAAGAACAGCAAAAAGTTTTCTTGGTTGATTGTACTCTTTTTTTGCTTCACAGGGCCGCGGGGTAATCTCGCTTTTTGAGCCATCTTCTCGAGGAGGAGGAAGAAGCGGGTCAATGTTTTAGAATAGAATAGAGAGAAGGTCTTTTTCTGTCCGCGTACGTGCATGTGTGTGACCTACAGCCCTTGGGCATCTCTCTATTGTATCGCGTAGCCTCGATCGATTCTCATTCAATTTCGCATATCTGATCCTAAAGAAGAATTTTTGCTGAAAGTATACTTTTTCGCTGTTATATTCATCTCACTTTTCATTATACTATCGCATGTGCGCAACCATTAACGGTTGGCTCATCCTCGACGAAATAACCAAGCTTAATTCCAGCCGTTTACGCTCGTCCCGCAAAGGACACCGAAACTGCTGTTGGCGACTCTCCACTACGGCGAATATAGCCCTGTTTGCGGGACAATAAGAAGGGCCGTACTATACTGTACTGGATGCGCGCGAATCGCGTCGTTGTCCGGCAAACTTGTGTTCCGGTATGTCCCGTTTAGCTCGTTACGGTGAACTTCATCTCTGCGCGTATACTAAACGTTACGTTAAAAAATTTAAGTTTCTCGATTGGACACATCTCTCTTGATCTCAACAAAAACACTTGGTAAAATATAGAGAAAGGGATTGTAGAGCAAAGAGACTTGGTGAGCCCGTATTGGCAAAGTTTTTCCGAGCTTTTCTTTCGGGAGTTAACTCGACTGCACATGTGAGAGTCTCTCGATAGATGGACTATACTTTGCCGGTTTATCGGAGGAAAAACACTTTGGGCTCTCTGTCTCGAGTACCTCCGAAAGATAAATGGATGGTAAATTAACTCGCATATACTCTTGCAAGTTTTATTTTTCCGAGCTGTACCTATATAGGTATAACGAAATTGAAGCAGCTGTTTTGTTGCTGGCTGATTACGCTACTAAAGTTCCTATAATGTGTATAGAAAAACTGGACTTACTCCGAGTCAAGAATAGTTGCTCGAGTTGGTTGTAATCCAGTAGTATAGAGAACAAAACCGTTTTAGACTGGCTTCTTATAACCTCCCCACCGCTTCAACTCTCCGGCTCCCTGTTTTTGGCTAGCGAAGATAGGTGGCGCATAGGCGATTTTCTCCTTTTCTCTACTAGTATCGATGATCATAGTGTAAAAATATAGCTGTAAGCCACCTATATGCCAAAACTGCCTTGTTGAGCCTGCTCGAGCCGCTCATGCTATAACTGTCGGAGACGAAGTCTGAGACAACTAAGTGTCTCATCAATTTTGAGCTATACGCCAAGTCGATCCCAGATCCTAATGGAGAATCCCTCCAAAACTCCTAATATAGAAAAACTCAGCCTGCTCTTCTATCCGAGTCTCTGCAAGTTACCCAAGCCCATATTTACAATCTCGCTCTCAGTCTCTCGTGCCTATTAAAGGCAAACACGCTCGAATTCCGCCTGAGGCTCGCGTAACACGCCCGATCATCGGCCGATCATCTATATACTCTATACAACACATCCTCCTCCTTTACACGCGGTACCAGCTCGTATATAAAAATCCCTCGTAAAGCTGAGCGCGCGGCAGCGCAGATGCGCGCAGATAAGTTTAGTGGCGCACAAATCTTCGCGTTGAGCGTAGACCCCTTATCGCAGAGGATATAAACTAGTGCGAGAGCTAAGGCTTATCAATTATCTATCGTATTTTATTGAAATTTACTACTCGTCCCGTCTGGAGCTTCCTTTTTTTTCTTCTCTTTTTTACTCGGTGCAATCGGCTATAGCGTATAGTAGTAGTCGAGCATTTTTAATTTCGCAATCTTCCCCCTTTTATTATCATCCTTCAACCCTTTCTTTGGAAAATCGTGCGCCGACAGCAATGGCGCTAATTGCTGATCAAAGTCGAGCTTTCTCTCTCACTCCCCGTCGCCTTCTCCCTCGGCGAGCTTTCCATAAGGTCGAGCAAAGCGCACCGCTCTGTGGTCCACTCACTCGATCAAACGATTTTCCGGCTCTTGAACGCAGACACAGACGCAAGCGGACGATTAAAAAGTAGAAAACGACGCAAGCGCATGTGTATAGCTCTATAGACGAGTATGAAAAAGCTCTATGCTATACGAGAGATTGTTTTTTGAAGTAATAATGTTTATCCATTATTATTCGCACATCTGCCAAGAATCGTCGTTCTCCTCTGGCGGTGATATTACAGGGAGAGAGAAGATCCTCGTTGGCGCCGATTCGTTGCACGTGACGAGCCTCTTATACACCATCTCCAACGGCTAGGCTTTTACAGCCCGGATTAGAAAGGACGGGAAATTGCATAAATTCATCGAACTACGGGCTGTAATTTCGAGTTTCGGGCTGCTGCTGCTGCTGCTGCGAGAGAGTCGATTATAGACGAGTATCGTCGAGCGCGAACCGTTCGAATTTTACGGAAACGTTTTATCCATATTCTATTGAGAGCTGCAGCGAAATTCTTGCGTATATTACACATGAAAATCGGTAACAAAGACCAAGAGCTGCGTGAAAAATACACAACGTCGAATGAGACTCGGTTCGAATTAAAGTTTACCCCGACGAGAGAGAGAGAAACCGATATCGGCTATACAACAAGCGCTGCTGGCTATCGACTATTTTTTTCGTAAACCGTTCGTTTGTTTTCGGGGCTTAATTACTTCGAGGCTGTTATACGTATATATACAGCACGAACAACAAACGCTCACGGGTAATTTGTGTTTTAAATCGAACTGATAGCAACGGCTTTGTGATGAATCGTATTATTGAAATATCGTTGCTTAACTCCTCTCCGACCCAAATGACTCAATAATTCCATACGTCGAAGAAGAAAAAGAAGAAGAAGCAGCAGCCGATGCTCATCGCAGCCTCTAATCCGAAATTAATCGACGGCAATGCAGCAGAAAAGCCAGCTCTCGAGTATAAGAGCAAGAGAAAAAAAAAGAGTGGCTCATCTCGTGTTTTATATATAAGTATACACACGCGTTGGTAGGGGCAGATTGAAGAAGCAATAAAAAGAAGAGCCCTTCATTGCCCCCCCCCCCCCCCCCCCCCCGGCCCCANTCCCCCCCCCCCCCCCTCCAGCGCGGCACTAAAAGAAAAGATCTCACTCAAGATTTCCTCCCGCATATCCTATCCGGCCATTCACGTTGCCTCATTATCCAGCTCACTCTCCCCCATATATATATACCCCTCCGTGAATTTATATGCACGGACACACGTATACACACGGACCGACTCTTTATACGCATCTCTTCTCGCGAGCGCACTTTCATCCTCGCGTCTATCCACCTCGCGCGAGAGTCCATATACTGCGCTTCATCTTCCTATTTCATTCTCCTTTATACACTACACTTATATATATATACATAGGTGCCCGCGTATATATACGCGAGGAGGTCTATCTGCTTATATATACGCGCTTTGCTCGCGAGTTGGCTTTCTCTTTTATACGACTTTTTATGGAGCTGCCGGTATGTATATATAGTCGAGCTCTTTTTTTTCCATAATCCTCGCTTTGACGCGAGTGATTATTCGGTCGAGGTGTAAAGACACGCACATCGATATACGTCGATGTATAACCTATAACGCGACATTCGCAGAAGCTTATACACAAGAGAAGGAAAGAAAAGAGCCTCTCATAATCAGTGCAGCGCCTCATCCCCCTTTAATCTCCCTCCTCTCTCAGAGGCTGTTTCGCAGCGTATACTGCGCGCAGCAGTGGTGCCATTGAAGCCTTCTCTCTCTCTCTACTTCGCACACACGTATAACACACATGGTGAAGAGAGAGAGAGAGAGGAGGGGAAATCTGGAGAAACGGGAGATATGGCCGTGACCGTGCGGAATGCGAGGAATGTGGCCCGTCACGGCGCGCCGGCGCGCGCGCGCAGCCTCTCCTCTCTCTCTCTCACTCGTATCTTCTTCTTTTTCATCTGCAGGCTGATGCTGCCGCGTGCTGCACATCCCCGTATGTGTATGTGTGTACATACGTATACGTCGTCTTTTCTATCGCGCATTTTTTAGCGAGACTGTTAATCCTCCCTTTGCGTTTTTTCGAGGCTGAAATTTCAAAAGCGGTTATATGATCGAGTTCCGCCAGAAACAACCAAGATACTTCAGACGCAAGGTTAAAAACACGCTTTCGTATATCCCGCCAACGTGAAATAATCAAGCAAGCATCGCGGAAAACAAGCGTAGTACAGAGAGCATAATAATTCATCCCGATGTTCATCATCATGTGGCAAGTAAGAGAGATGAAATGAGATTCTTTGCGTCTAGTCCGAACTGGAATGAAAAATCTTCGGACGGGAGAAAAAAAAAGGGTATAGACACGAACTTGAGCGCATATGTGTATTAAGAGTAGGGGGAGATAGGGGAGTAGAGATAGTATGGAAGGAACTGCAGCTGCTGCTGCAGCTCGACGCAGACACACGGGGAATCGCACACATGGGATGCACATCAGCAGCAGCGGTGAGGAAGCGAAAAAAAAAAATAACGCGGCTGTTTTCGGCTTGGACGCACGGATTTTAACGGATTTTCAACAGGGGTGACTAGCTAGCGATTGAGATTGTATAGATTATACCTTATATACTTTTCGTTTAGATCATTCATCTTAGTCTTAAGTTATTTTGAATAATATTTATACATAGACCTGTATCTAATTGCACCTCTTTATTTTCTGTTCCAGGTAAGTCCCATTACACGCCACTCGATCAAACTGACTTCTCGCACGCACGTGAGTCTGAAAAGCTAAAGTAAAAAAAAATCTGAAAAAAGCCATACATTCAAGCGGTCACCCGATCATCTACACCGCATAAACACCCCACATCCGTGGGATCGCTGCAAGAGAGAGAGAGAGAAGTAGGCCCCATCAGTAGGGTATACGATTAGGCAGGTGCATCGCGGGCGTATACGTATATATATGCAGCCTATACTTCTCTCCCATCTCTGCACCTTGCTCTCTCTCTCGCCGGCAAATCAATCACGGCTCGGCCGCGTCGCCACCTGCGCCCATATGTAGCCGGATAGCTGAACAAAAAGTATACGTGTGTGTGTAGGGGGGGACTCGGATGCAACGCACGTGCGCATGAATTATACAGCCAACGGCTGCTGCTGCTGCTTCTGCTGCACTGATTTTTTTCTATCCTATCCTCCCTCTGTGTGGGAACGTTCGATTATATTTTTTCGAGGAGGATTATATTCCTATATACGAAAAATCGCAAATTCCCCGAGCCAAGAGGAACGTATACGTGTTTACGATGCGGCTGAGGAATGTTCACTCGTGGCGGATCAGCAACGTTGAAAATTTTATGCGTCCCTGGCGCGGTTTGGTCGCGCGCGATTTTACGAGAGGATGGCATCGATAGGCTCGTTGTTTGCCTAAATTTCGCGGTTGCCTAAGTGCTTGCCCCTTCGCCGCTTCGAATTTATGTCCAGCCTGTGTACTGCAGTGGTTCCGGTTTGTTTATAATTTCATTCCTTTTAAAGCTGCCGTTCTTCGATTAAAATAAAACTGTCCGAAATCAGCGTAAAGCACGCAATCTTCCATTCAAGCAATAAATTTAACGCAAATTTTACCCCATTAGAATGGAGCAATAAAAAAAAAGCAGAGAGTGGAGTAATTCGACGCACTGCGCGAATAATAAAAGGAAGGGAATAGACACGAGAAATAAAAGGACGCGTTTACGAGACGACGCGTGACACCGGAAGCTCCTCGGATTTATTGTATGCGGAGAGATGCGACTGTATAGGCGAAAAGCTCAAATTGATGCGAATTCCGCTTTGTCGTTCGTAAAACGTAATCATACAGCCAGCTCGAATTTGTGTAATTATTTTAAAATCGCACAACAATTTTCAGCAAAAGCTCGCAATAACAATCGACAGCTATATTATTTCGACGAACAATCCGCGATTCCTAGAGACCGAAGATAAGGCCGTTGGTATCCGGTTGCTCTATGACGCAGAGAGAAAACAAGAGGAATGCTCGCTTCCGAGAGAGAGAGAAAGAGTCGATCCCCCGTAGCGTAACTCGATGCCCGGTGTATATATACTCTCGGTTTGTTTGCGAACGCTACTGCTTCAGGAGAACGAGTGAGAGAGAGAGAGAGAGAGAGAGCGAAATAGAGATTGATGGCTTTTTTATTATGGCCGGGGATTTAATTTAGTCGCCAGTGCTTGCGCGAGGAGAAAACGGTTTTCGTTTATTGGCAGTCGCTCTTTTCGCCAGATGCGCTACTACTGAATTGATTGCGTTTGTTTTGCGTGCGATTCGACGGTTTATTTTAATACGTCTCACTGTGTATATCTCCGATTTAATTTACAACCGCACGACGAAAAGGGGGCCGTATGAATCGTTGTAAAACTCGAACGCATGGTGTGATTACAAAGAAACGAGAAGAGGATGTGGAAAGAGAAATAACGAAGTGCAGCTGCTGAAGAGATCGACGACTCGCAGATTTGGAAACAGGTGTTCACCGGTTAATCAGCTGTCGTTATAAAGAGCTAGCAATTTTGTGCGGAGATTTTTCGCGCGCGAAAGTTATATGTAACGCCTGAGGTGTGCAACGATTGCATCGCTGCCGCACTTTCGAAGACTCTCTCGCGAGAGAGGAAAAAAAAGGAGAAATGAAAGTCGAGAGTATAGAAGGAATATGCATTATTTATATCTTGGTCGTTCATTGAGCGTATGCAAATGAGCCGTGCGCGAAACGTCTATGCGATATTTATACGCGAGTCCAATGAGTCATACCCATACAAGTATAATATACACAGATGTAACGAAAGAATCGCATGTAACAGAACCGCTTAGTTTGAATTGTAAATCCCGTCGCGTCGTCTGCAAAAATTCGAGGTTGAAAAAAAAAGGAAGCTATGGAGAAACGAACAATTAATCACACAGGCACGTATACGAGTCTTATCGCATTGTAGCAGCCCGCTCTCTAAAAACACTCGGAGCGCGCGAGCATCGAGATATTTCAATTATACACGCGCTGGACGGCAGCCGGACATCGCGGGGGTCGTAATTGCTGAGCCGCGAATCATAACCTCCCACCCCTGGACGCCTTGCATTCCGCGAATCGCGTGGTGCAATTAGCCGCACGGATAGCTGGAATGTTTCGGGGAGTATAGTGTATACGAGTCATGCGCATCTCGCGATTGGAATATTAATGTCCGTATAGCAGCGGAGATTTGGTTTTAGAATGTTTTTAGAACGAGTTGTGTTATAAGAAGTGTGTTGCAAGGGACGAGGGACGATTTGTCATCGGTGATTGGTCGAGACACGCAGAGAACAGGGAATTAGTAGCTTTCGAACGTGTGTATTTTTAGAAGGACCAGATTCGTCTTAATTAACGATGTGTACAATTATAGGTTCGTCGCTTTCAATAAGCTTACGGAGAGTCTGCAGCCTTTGGGTTGCGTATAGTGGGAAATAATTTTTTAGTCAGAAAAATGCTGGAAGTCGTGGTTCAGCGTTTCGTAGAAGTTTTAGTTTTGGACTGGCATTTACTCCAGCGCTTACACTTTTTGGCACCTTAGTCTCCGGCAAGAGAATATAGGTGGCGTATAGGCATTATTCTCTTGCCATCATCACAATCTGCGCACTGAATGTTATACGTAGCAAACATGCCAACTGCCTTGTCAGGACTGCTACTTCGGCCGCTCATGCTATGTTTTCTTCAAATAATAATAAACGTCCGTTTATGACTACTTCAAGATTTTAAATTATGCGATAGAAATATCAATTTTACTTTATTAGTCATAGCAGAAAGTTTTGATATAATGATCTATAAATTCAGTATCGAATAATGAAGAATATCTATATCAAACGAAATCGGGCGAATTTTTCCTCTTCATCTCTTATTTTCTAGCATCACCTAATTAAGCAAGTCCACCCACGCATTGCAACTTCGCGCTCTTTTTCCGCGGATGATCCATTCATTCGTCTCTGTGAGAGAAAAATTCCAGTTCACGCGTGGGTCGAGGGGGAAAAATTCGTCCGCGTCGATTTAGTAATTGCACCGTAGAACTATGCTAATTATACGGGTATACATATATACCTATGTATGCTTGCTTGGGAAAAGGCTAGATAAAACAGGTTCCGTTTTATTTCCAACACCTACACTAACGAGGCTCGTTATCAACCCGAGCCATTTCGCGGGAAATCTATTAATCCACCAAAATTATATCGAAAATTCAAACTGATGCGACTTTATTCGAGGGGCTATTACACACACACACACACACACACACACAGACGAAGGGACCGGATGTAGATAAATGAAACGTCTGATTTATAGCGCCGAGTGAATTTATCGCGTATATCGGGAGCTGCAACGCTGGAATTTTGGCTCTTTTATTTGCAGTAAAACATCGATGCAAATATTTCGGCCTCCGATATAGTACACAATTTATTAGCGCGGTCGAGGCAATCTGGGCGTAAATGAGATAAAAGGGAGATAATTTATAATTGTTGCGGCAAAAATCGCGGCCGCGAGCACGCGATGCTTTTAATTATCAACCTTGTAACGTCGCAATTTACGCTCCGATTAATATAAAAATATACCGACATTTTTTTAAATAATTCATTGTTAACCGTTGGAATAAAGCACACAAATTACAGCCGATGATTCCATTATCATACCCGCACATCCTTCGTCAAAGGAACCGCGGTCGAAAACATTTTTCAATATCATAACACCTCGTCGTCTCGCCTCTTAAAACTCTTAATTAAGAAATATCCTCGATAACTCGCGACTGACTACTCCGCAGTGGTCCTCCCGAAAAGAGCTGACGTAAAAACGCGCGCGAAACGGTAAATTCCGGTTGTCAGGCGTTCATACAGCTCGCTCGCGGAAGAAAGAGAGAGAGAGAGAGAAAGAAAAGGCGTCCGTCCGTCCGCCCACGCAGAGCAAGCACCGCGTGAATGCGTAATAAGCGAGAAGAGAAGGAGGAGATAGACGCGGGCGCTAGTCTGCATTTAGAAAGGTTCCGCAGCCGCGAGGGCATAAATATTCTAAGGAGCGAGTGCGCGTGTGTGCGGCTGCTGTTTCTTGCCCTTTTGGCGCGTGCGCAATGAAAATACTTACTACTGACGCGCGCGAGAGCTAGATGACGATGATGATTATTTTCGGCCTGTAGTAGTAGAGTCAGCCCTCTTTCTGTCTCGATGCTGTTCTGATGATGAGTAAATAAATTCAAAGTGCTCGAGGCGGCTCTGTTTGTTGTTAACCCTTTTAGAGGAAGAGATGCGGGATGCGACGCGTGATGACGAGGGTTATTTATAGGCTTGTATATAGGAGAGTGCGATGTGTATGTTATGAAGTGAACAGCTGGTGACAGTAGTTTTTTTTTCTGTTATGCTACTTCGTGTACTATACTATAGTGACGAGTTTAGTCTTTGGTAAAAGAACACTGCTTTTTTCATACTTGACACTCGGTGTTTGTATAGCAGCTCGGTATGAGACTTTTCAGCGGCCGCAGGAAATTTTTCTTTTGCTTCTAGAGGCTTGGTGGATCGTTATTTTTTTTAAAGGGGTATTTTTACTGCTCTATAAAATTGTCATATGCGCTTTGCTGGTTTTATACACTGTTGGATTTAAATCTTTGAGATTCTATTCTCGGTCATATTTATATCTGTATAAATATATTCCATTATGTCTATTATAAATCTGCGATATTCTTGAGGATATTTTATTATTCGCCTCTTCTCTGTCGTATTAAAACTTGATAGTTACATTAAATTCATCGCAGAAACGATCTTTCCAGTTCGTGAACAAGTGACTCCTACTTATTCATCCTCTCAAGCTCTCAATCAAATCCACTGCACGTCGGCCGTAAACCTCATCGAAGCAAGACGTCCCGCAATAAATAAAATCGCGCGTAATAACACGACCATCAGCCCATCGACACAATACCCCGAGAGAAAACGAAGAAAAAAAAACGATGAACGAGCGCGTATTATTGGCACGCGCTCATAATAATAATAACGCAGCTCCTCTCGCGAGCTTATATTAAAAACTTCGCTTCAAAGAGCCATATATATACCTATACCTATATATACAGCTCTACTAGACAGAGACATCCCCATGACGTCGTGCGCGCGGGCATAAAGAAAAGGGCGAAATAAAAAAGGCGTGGTTGTGAGTGAGAGTATATAGTATATAGTGAGGATCGAAAGAGAGAGTTATTCGATCGAAAGTCTCAGCAGAAAGCGCGCGCGCGACGTGCGGCTTTGTGACGCGATATCCCACCCCCGCGTTTGGCGCACAACGTCTTCTTCGTATATATCTATACACACACACACACACACACACACACATTGTGCAGTGTGCGCCTCTGCAGTGCATCAGCGACGAAAGAGGATGTCGCTCGAAAAAAAAAAGAGGAGAAAAGAGGTAGGAGGGAGAGATAGAGACGCGACAAGCTGCCGGGGATCACGCGAGAGAGCTATATAGATTTTCTTCTTCCGTGGCTTTCGGGAATCGCTCATCATCTCTCATTCTTTTTTTACTCCGGACTTTTAATTACGATCCCCTATACATACACCTATATACGTACATTCTTTATGATTAATATCCGCGATACAAAAAGCGTCAACGCCGTAGCGCAATCAGCGCCAGGATTTATAAAAAAGAGAGAGGGATAGAGACAACCCTCTTGTCCCCGTATTCTCAATTTCCTGCGTCTCTCTCTATGTACTCTCTCTCGAAGCCGCGAAAAAAACCTCATAAAACAAAACGTCAAGGCGACGACGATTTCGCGACGGGCGATGATGACTGCTTTGTCTCCCTCTAGCGTATATACTATATATATATAAGTATATCTCGTGACTGCGATCGGCTGCCACTGCTGCTGCTGCTTCGCCCGAGGCTCGTTTCTCTCTCTCTCTCTCTCTCTCTCTCTCTCTCTTTCGCATGTGAAAAACGTCGTCGTCGACGCCCTCTTGGCTATGCATTTTTCTCGGCTTTTCTACGCCGCCATCGCCACTTCGCTCTGTCTTATTGTTTCGCGAGTGCGCGCGCGCGAGTCAAGAATTTTTATGAGCAGACACGATTTGATTTTTCAAACACTGCTCCGCCGCGTACTCCTTCGAGCTTTCTTCTGGAATAGAAAATAACAACGAGATATATCCTCGTGTATATACTGCACAGTTGACACCGAAATTATTCGCGAGCTCGACTTACATATATAATATACATGTGCAACTCGGCAAGCGGATATGAATTTAATTTTCCCGCAAATCCGACCGCCGCAAGATGTTGCTAACAACGCTGTTTCCTCAATTATTACAACGTCCGCTGGATATGTGCCTGAAACGAGGAGTTATATAAAATATTTAGGTATAACCTCGTCGTATATACTTTCTCTTACATTCAGTTAAAAAAAGAAGCAGGTGAAACGAAGGCAGACAGACAAAAAGAATAAGGGTATCCCTCTACGACACGCGATATCCATTGCGGTCAAGTCGTCGCAGCTATATATACAGCCGGACGTCCGAAACAGCGACGAACTCGACACCGTCGCGTAAAACATTATACATTTCCCGCGGCTGTGGCGGCAACAGTATTATTATACAGCAGAGAGAAGACGCGCGTATACCGTATGATTTCGGGTAATCGAGGCCAAATCGCTTCGAGAATTTCATCGATGCCGGAAGCTATATACGCCGCACATTGTTATTCAAAATACAGCTGATTCGCTGTATAGCGGAACGACTCCGAGGTGCGTCTCGCCAGCTCTCTTTCAGAATTATATCCGTATACGCTTGGTATTCGTCATCGTCTCCATAAATTGAAACGGTTTTTGTACGGACGTGATTTCAAAGTTCGTTCGAGCTTTATTACTGTCCAACTTTTGAAACGAGCCGAGTATAGTATAGATATCGGGCCGGTCGTAAAGTGTAAAATTATCTCTCGTATTAATACTCGTATGCGTGTACAGCGACTGACCCAGATATGCACGAATTTGTTTTGAATTGCTGATATCGACGGACGATAAGAGCTTCCGAATAAATCGGCTTTTTTCTCATCCCTATAACTGTGCGAGTTCGTCGATATCTCGATTGCGGATAGTTACTCTATTACATGTGTGTATGAAAAAAGTTAACCGAATCATATCCGGAAATTAAATACTTTAACGAAACTTGTTTCCATATTTTTCGTGTACATACATTGGGTTTTACGTCTATATTCCATAGGGTGAGCTTTAATGCGCCGCCGACACGAACCTCTATTTTTGCTCGAATCGAAGCTCGTGCCACTGTTCTAGAATAGCGAGCTTTCGACAGGTATATGATACCACTCTTTGTTCCTCGAGACTTTCAACTCTGCGTGTATACAAATGTCGATCTATTTTAGGTAAAACATTGTAATCGAGTGTGCGCTTATAGACTCGAGTTTCTTCGGTAAGAAAATCTCCTTCGCGCATTATTACTCCAATAACGAAGTCCCACTGGTATATAGTACACAGCAGCCAGCGTATAAATATCAGAGCTAATTAAACTGACCGATATATACATACTTTCCTTGCAAATCGCAAATAAGCTTTCCTCCTGGGTTTGGCTGGAAATTCCTCCGAGAGATCTGCCAGCGCAACTAGCTTAATTAAGACACTCATTACGCAGAGGCAAAACATCCGATGAGTCGCCGAAGTGCTACTGCGCTGCACCTGATGACGCCTCGTCGGCGGTTTCTCTTTGATCTCCTATGTGTCTAGGCTCAATTAATTGATTAGACTCGAGTACCGGGTATAGGCTATTGACCCTCTCTTGGACTATGCATATGCGGCTTGCCCGAAATAGCATCGCGTGTACGATTTGTTTTTTTGGCTTTTCGGAGAACGAAATTAATACGGTGCTATAGGAAAATTAAACTAACGGGTTTGTTTCCTCTTTGATTCGTAGGCTGAGGAATTGAATACCATCGTCGGCAATGCTTTTCGTATGGCGTACGTGGCGCAGTTGCAGCGCCAACCGATGCTCCAGGATGTGATTAGCTCCAAGTCCGGTGCGCACTTTCGCAAGGACAGCAAACTGCAGCAGCAACAGCCGCAGACACAGCAGCAACAGCAGCAGCAAGAGAATCGAGGCGGCGCCGTCTGGGTGAGTTTTTTCGTAGTTTAAAATTTTTCCCTATTCAATCGTATATTAGCAAGATCGACACTCGAAGTAAAAGACTCTTTACATACTCATAACAAGCTGGAAAGATAAATAGCTGCTTAGTTTTCAGGCATTACAATTCGTATTTACACACTCTCGCGGAACCGCGCGCATTTGCATACTATATACCGTTTACGCATTCGAGTTATTCGTCGTCCCTATGAAAGAAAAAAAGTAACGGAGTTTCCATACCGCTCGATCATAACAATGGGCATACATAGACAGAGAGAGCCTCACGTAATGAGGCAACTTTTTTCGCGTTTTTACACACGAATCAATTGCCGCTCATTTGCATATTTATACACAACGGAATTCCTCGATACCCTCACACACACACACACACACTGGCATAATTTCCTCGGAACACGCGATACACATTCATCGAGAGAAAAGTCATGCATGTAAATTCATATAGCACAGCCCCTTATAAAACTTCACAACTCTTGCGACGCACACGTTGTTGCATAACCCACAGCCACAGCTGCAGCTTTGTATTCAACGCGCCGGCGCTAAGAACTTTTGCCCGCTACGCGCGCAAACTAATTATAGATTCGCTTTATGCGTACACATCCATTCACGAACGCTGCAAGCTTTTCAATCGGACCGAACGCGAATTTTTCACGACTACGTAGTCAAAGAAGCCGTTATACGTATACGTGAATGCGACATGTATATTTGCATATTTTAATTATATGTGCATACGAAAATTCTTTAACTTCGCGTGTACTTGTCTTAGAAAAACGTTTGCGTGTATACACGACTATAATAAAAGAGAAGAGCTGAGTGAGACGAGTAAAGCGAGACGTTCCGCACGACGACGCGCATCGGAGTTCTCAAAGAAAGTAAGTGTCAGTATATACGGTCTATTGTGTGTCGGGAGTCCGAAGCTCCTTTTCCTGTCGCGTGCTGTATACACACAATTGTGTGCAGTGCGAAAAACGCCGGCGCTTCCGGAGAAGACACCGAGAGAACGTTTACTTATAGCTCGTGATTGTTGTGTAATTGCGCGCGGGGGTGTTAACGTCGCGCTGCACGGAGCCGCTTTATTAATATGCAATTTGCGAGCTTTCCATTTCGCCGTGACTGCACGCGAGCCTTGATATTCTTCTTCCTCTCTCTACTGCTGTGTCTTTTGACGTCTCTTTCTTTGTTGACTCGTGTATTGTTTGCGTAGAGAAGCCCGCGTGTAATGCTATATCATAGCGCTGTATGGAGTGGCATAACACGATTTGTATGTGTATACAGGTAAATAATTTTGCGCCTCTTTCAAATAATATTCATAATATTATCCGCTGCTAATTTTCGATGCGCGCAAATATCGGAGGTCGAAAACGCGCTGAATCCGATCAATCCATTAGAACCCATCCAATCGCCGACTAAATTAATCAGCGCGATCTCGCTGCTGGAGGGTATAACCGCAAAATTCACCGATGGCTTCTCGTCGACTATAACCAAGTCACGAGAGGAGAGAGTTAGCTGTATAACACACGTGTGCGTCGGTCGGAGCCGATGACCCACATCGGACGAAAGAATTCAATCGTCTTTCTTGACTTTCAGAACAAGTCTCTGGTCGGCGGCGACACGGCTCACAACAATAATAACAACAACAGCAATAGCAACAACAACAACAATAACAATAAGAGCGTAGTAGGGAGTAGCAGTAGCAGTAGTAGCAGTGACGACGGCAGCAGTACAAGTAGCAGCCCCACAGCTGACGATATGAACCTCCAACTCGGTAGTGCTGGCTCACCCACGCTTCGGCTGTCCAGCGTCAAGGTAGGGCTATACGAAAAAATATTGCCTCTCCTTCGTCGACGTTTCGATCGATGCTCGTATAATGTAGAGACACAAACATCGATATATGCATCAACTTCATAAAAACTTTTCTGTAATAAAGAGTTAGATAGAAAACTTTTTGCTGAAAATAAAAAAAAATGCACGTTCCTCATACGTCATTCCTTTTTTTTTTTTTTGTTTTTGCAGACGCCGAACACGATTCCGGGTCTGCGGCCGTCGCATAACTTTGGCAACGTGCTCTCATCCCTGCACAGCGGTAGCGAGGATGGCTGCGGGACGAACAAGAGCATATCGCAGCAAAGCACGCCCAGCAGCGACGAGAGTAACTCGCCCACGGAGCTCAACTCGTACAAGCGGCTCGCGGACAAGCCGCCACTCATCAAGCGACTCGCCATGGGACTCACCGGTAAGTCGACTTTAAACCTGGCGCCGCTCTAATTTCTCCGCAAACTTTATTCTCATCGGAGTATAATGCACAAAGCAGTAGCTTCTTTTATCGTAGAAATTGAATGTTCGAAGAAAATCACACACTGTATAAAATTGTAACGCGTCGATTCCTCTCTCACTCGAAAGCAAGTACTCGTCACGCTCATCGCACATGTGTGTATATTGCAGGAGGCCGTGACGTGTTGGGCCTGAATGGCGAGGACGACAGCTGTCCGTTGGTCAGCGGCGGTAGCACTCCAACCTCACCTACGACGACGAGGCCACACTCCGGCGGCTACATCAACGAGGCCATCATCGAGTCCGACACCAATAGCAGCAGCACCACGACGTCCAGGTCGTCGACACAGCAACAGCTGCAACAGCAGCAGCAGCACAACAGCAAGGCACTGCCCGCCACTGAGAACCTCGACAATACCATCAATTCCTCCATCAACGCCAAGAATTTCAATATCGAGAATAACAGGTTCGTCTCTCTCTCTGTGTGTATTATACACTCGCGCGAGCGGTTTTTATCCGCCCGAGGGAAAGAGAGAAGAATGTGTATAGGTGTATACGCGTCTTTTGTCGTGAATCGTGTTCGGATCACCGTGGGGATGGCTCTGCGCGACGAGCCATTGTTTCGACGAGCAGTGGGTGTACGCGCGGCTTTGGATTTTTATTTTTTCGAACGCTATTCATCTATCGAGAGGCAAAAAAAAGGCTTTCGAGGAATCGGGGTCACGTCGATTGCGAGGAATTCGAACTTGAACGCTATTATCAAACGCTTTTCTCACTGTACAGCGCGCGATTCCTCGGGAATTATTCTAAAAACGAGCTGTATCGCGTCGAGAGCGGATTGAATATCTCACACCGGACTATCAATGTAAAATCAATCGATAGCTTCAAACTCTATCGTGCTCCCGCAAATCCGATAGTATTTTACATTTACCCCGCAGCGGTATAGCGGGCAAATTTTCATCGAAACCCCTTTTCAATAAAATACTACACCTCTTCTCTTTCCACGAAAAAAAAAAAAAACGAGGAAGAGAGAATGAAACTAGAGCAGCAAAAGAGCCGGCTGCTGCTGCAGTCCGACGATTATTTCCAAACGAGCAGTCGCGGTCGCTCGTATTTCGCGAACGCAGCTCGTAGCGCTGCAGCATTTAATTGAAATCGATTTCCCACAGGCTAGCGCAAAACTCGCTGAACGGCGGAACGGAAGCGGACTTCAAATCGAAGCGAAGGTCGCAGATCAGCACGTCGAGCAGCTCGGTACCTGCGGATGGCAGTATGCTCGGCTCGACGCCCACGCCGCCGCCGCTTCCGGAACGAACCGACAGTCTGAACAATCGTAGCGAGGAAGGAGAGCTCAGGCGAGCGCCCTGGTTCCAAGCCGGCATACCGAGGTATGTAATATTATATTCTTTACTTATTGGTCGAATCAAGACGAGAATCAGCGATGAGATCAAAATAGTGTAACGATGCTAACGCTCATTACCGCGGAGGATTGCCTCCCGAGCGTACCCACCCATCCATCCTCTCTCGCTGCCGTGTGTTTACAAGCCGCAGCTCTCACATGTCTGTACTTTTGCAGGGAGATAACGCTTGAGGTGCTGAGCCAGGAGCCCGAGGGCGCGTTCATGGTGCGCGAGAGCACGAGCAAGCCAGGATGCTACGCCCTGTCGCTGCGCGTGCCGCGTGAGTTCCAGCCCAGCGGCATCGCCCATTATCTCATCATGCGCACGAACAAGGGATACAAAATTAAGGTGGGTTGGCCACAGCAGCACTGTGCGCCCGATTTAATTAATCGCCGTGGCTTTTTGCGACGAAAATTTCGCCACCGACGAGTACGCATACGAAATGCTGGGCTGAATGATGAGTCGCGATTGTGAATTGCACTTTGAAATACTCTAGAAAGTATTTTAAAAAGATAAAGTGAGGATCCTTTGATTTGTATGATATACAATGAGAGTTATCTAATAATAAAGCATTTGAAATTAGCGCGCACGTGAAAGCGATAAGATATCAACGTGTGCGCAAACACATTAGTTGTCTTCCCGAGTGACATCATCGTGCCACCTCTTTCAGCCTTATGTTTTCCTGATACCGTACGCGAGTGCAAAATTCGCCAAATATTGTTATTTACATTTTTTTTAAATAAATTAATTTAATTGATGTTGACTAGAGACTCCTCAGCTGCACCTGAAACAAAAAAAAACAAATTAGCATTTCATTAACTATTTCATCAAGCATTAGCATATCATTAATCGCTTTAAAGACAGAAGCATATCATTAAGCCCTTCAATAGCAGAAGCAGGTTTTCGAAGAACGTTATTCGACAGTATGGCATTCGATTTCATATCGATTCTTCGTCAATGGGAAAGCTGGTTAAAATTTTTGGGCCGTCTTCCGTTTTGCATATGATCATGCGTGCGCCTCTACATTCACGAATTCCTTTAATTCCTTTTCGGCCAGTCTTGTAGCCCAGATCTATTATCTCGAAAGTCGAACATGATCCCAGATCAATGGTTGTATCATTTTGAATTTGGTCGATTTCATCGCCATATTTGACCCAAAGATCATGTATAGCTCGATTCGCGGTGCATTCGTCATAATAGGCGCTGAAGTAAGAACGCAAATTATTATCGATCCTCTTAAAAGTTTTTATATGCTTTTTATATGTGTGGCCCTTATGCATACCGCCTTCATGCGCTCTCACATAATTATACATGGGACTTGACGTTGTGTATAGTACAGTCATATCCATCTTCGCGCGCTTCCTTAGTATATAAATTTTTCGCGACCGCGAACCAATGTCGAGAATCGCTGTGCTTTACTATATTACGAGTGATAATAAAATCTGAAGTTTTTCGTGAACCAGTGTCGAGAATTGCTGTGCTTTACTATATTACGAGTGATAATAAAATCTGAAGTTTTTCGCGACCGCGCATGATCATGTTACAGCGTTAGCTAAAGTATTAGCACTCGCGCTAATACGCGCTGTAATATAGGATAGCATTGCGACGACCGCCGGCGCGGCCGGCGAGAGCGCAACGACACGAGATGACGATTTTGCCGATCGCGTGGTCCCGCACTGGCGAGCGCGACTGCAAGCGTACTCTATAATTATATTTCGCGCGTAATATAGACGGTCGTCGCAATGCTTTCCTATATTACAGCGCGTATTAGCGCGAGCGCGATATACTCGCCACTGCGACTCGATCGCGTAAGCCAGAGGGGGAGGGGGGGAGGGTAAGGTGACGTCACTCTAGAGATAACAGATGCATTTGTGCAAGTTGATTTCGTCGTCATCGTGCTCTCCTATATTACAGCGCGTATTAGCGCGAGCGCAAGCTGGAGGTGGGGGGGAGGGGGGGGGGGTACGATGCCGTCACTCTAGAGATAACACATACATTTGTGCGCATCTTTATTTCTTATCGGTTTCACGCGCGTAAATTTCAAATGTTTCAATATTGAATAACTTTTATTTTACCATGTGAATCAGCGTTTTTTTCTAAAATACTTTTAAAGTATTGTTTTAATCGACGAATTAGCACAAGATTCAAATTCATATTGTTGCATTAGATTTATTTATGAAAACTTATACATAAATTCGCCTATATTATATAGTTTTTTTTTTTTAATTAAATTAGATCCATCCACGGGTTAACCTCATGCTCCCACTTTAAGGATTTCTAAGCGAAAACGACGAAAAAACTCACACTGCAGGCTCAAACTTCCTTGAAAAAAAAAATCTTCGACGAATTCTCGGCCAATTAGGAACCGCTGAATCCTCCTCAATTAAACTCGTAGCCCCAGCTAATTTCTTACCGTCGGCTCGCGCTAATTTTCGTCTTCTTCGGGTGCAGAGGGGAGAGCGCTTAGAGGGCTCCGACTTCGAAACTTTACTTCGCGCGAGCTTTTTGCTGCAGATACTCTGCTGCATCCCTCGGGGGCTTGTTCGCGCGCAGTTGTTTCTCGCTCGCCGATGGCGAGGGAGAGAAACGGAATTCCGTAGCTAGCAGAATATGTATGTGTAACGCACACAGTTTTCGGGAGGTCCAGAGCGTTTTTTTCCTCTGTTAAGCCGAACCAGCGATGAAAGTTTAAAAATTGCCTACTTCTTATACTACCGTATCAAAAGCTCTCCTGAAAAATCATCATCTTCCAAGCCTATACAGCAGCAGCGTACATAACATTTTCAATTTGTTTATTCACCGGGCTGAGAGTAGCTGGAGGCTACATAAAAAGGGCGTATAAAAAGCAATTTCTTTCATAAAATTTCAGTGTACTCTCGTCGCAGCGCTGCCCCGTGAGACCCCCAGCAGCAGCAGCCTCTTACGTGCTTGATCCTCTCCTGGAGGATTAGCTGCGCGAGCACTCGGTCTATTTCGGGAAACGGGAGCACGCGCTCCTCTTCTTCTTCTTTCTCTCCGCATCTTCTTTGCTCTCACTCTCTTGCGCGCGCGCGCGCCGCCAAATCAAAGCGTGCAACAAGCTCGGCCCACATTCCGCGAAAAATTGGGCTACCTACTACTACTTTTCACGCTCAAAGACGCTTTATTTTCGGACAATGTCGCCCGCGCCTGGACTAATTAGCTTCGTTGGAGATTATGTGGGTTAGGAGGGAGCGGGACGATTTATTTTTAATGGTGTGTGGAACGAGCTGCGGACGCTTTAATTGGCTGCGGTGTATACATGCTTGCAGAGATGACGAGGTGCGATACGGAGCCGCGAGTTATTTGAGATTCGCGCGTAAATTAGCTGTGAAAAAAGCTGGATAACGCTGAACTCGTTAGACAAAGCGGATCTGCGTGCAGGCTAATTTGCTTTCGCTTTGTTTTCTCTGATTACGATTATACGCTTACGACCAGGTGAATAATTTTACAATTTTGGTTTGCAGGGCTTTACCAAGGAATTCACGACGCTGACGGCTCTGATCACCCACCACTCGGTAATGCCGGAACTGCTGCCCTGTCCGCTTTCGCTCAGCCGTTACAACCCAAGCTTCGTCAAGACGGACTCGAGCAAGGACTTTGCCGATATCGACTCCGACCCGGACTACAACACCCTCGCCGACTTTCGCAAGATGATGGCCGACCTCAACGTCTAAGACCGTCGCCAACATATGACTCCTTCCTCTCTAACGCGTTGTCTTTTTGGGTTTCGATCTTTTTTCTTTTCTGTGATAACAACGGAGAATTTACGTTACGTTTGATCCGATGCAATTAAGTACGGAAGACACAGCGTCGAGACCCATTCATTCGTTTACGTATACACACAAGCGGATGAGAGAAAGCGACGACGTCGTGCGACGAAAAGAGAAAGGGGATGAAAGATTCGAAAAGTAAACTACAAAGGATGTAATGAAACTGCGCTTCTGTCGTCGGCTCTCGAACACGCACGCACGCTGTCGGGGGCACGGTAAGGGCGTCGTTACGGTGATATGCTCGTATAAGTCATTGCTAGAAGTCTAAGCAAATTGTCGTAGGGTTACATAGTTTATTTACAGATGGTTCTAAGACCACTAGGCCGAAGGCACCCGCTTTCGAGGCGGGTATGTCGTTACGCTGATTCGCCGGAATAGATGTGTGCACATGAATGCACGTTCTATTTTGCTCGGGAGTAAAAAAAGCTTGCACTCGCGAAGATTCATATCCTGTCGAAAATACGTCCATGAGCTTGAGTAAGTATATTGGAGACGCAGAGCTTTTTTTTACTCCTGGGTTGATTTGAGCGTCGCCAAGGCAAAGAGAAAGGTAAACCGAAGAGGATGAATTCGTTACCGCCGAAGAGACTGCAGATAGTGACCGATTTTCGTTTTTTTCCATTCGTTTGTAATTCTTCTTTTCTTTTCATTACTCATTATATGAAGTACGAATGCTAAGATTATTATTCTTATTAATAACTATGATTAATCTCGATTCCTCGAATTGTCGAGGCGCGCGGAACTCGATAAAGTATCCGTGTCGTCGTCGCGACGATGATATATTATATAGAAAAACAGAAAGAAAAATAAAGCGTTGATGTATAAAAAAAATGATAATAATAACGATGAATAACTAAAAGATGCAAAATGTGTTGATATTGTATATAAATTATGATTACTGTTATGCGATGTCGATTGTATTTAATTAAGAGTGAAAGGACTGAATCTTAAATAGCTGATGGTTGGCAACTCTTGACGATGATCGCTCGAGTAACCTAGTCTTGTACAGAAGAGTCGCTTAGGGTATATGATGAAGCTCGTAATATCTGAATTTAGAATATTTATTATTTTCCAAGTTTCGAAGCATCAGGTAATCAAGTTTGTATGTCGATTCGAAGATCGTCGTAATGACAATGAAATAAAGTATTCCGATGCAAAAATTAATCCAAGAATTTATTTTCTATTTATCTTGGTGTTGTACTCGTATCAGACATTATATTTTTGGTGCTCTGAAATATTTTATGTCAAACATTCTGAGTTTTGATGATAGTGCGAAAATGCATTGGGGAAAAACAGGATGGAGCACGAGATGAAAATCCAAAACGTCAAAAGATATACAAAAGTACGATGTAAGCTTGAACGTGACAAAACGAGCGAAGAATTAATTAAATATTGGGGTCTCGAAGTCCTTAGCCCCGTGGACACTGAAGTTACGGAGAATACGATGATGTTTGAAAATTTCAAGTAGAATGTTGAATATTTATTATAGTCAAGAGATTTATTTGATTATTTAAAAATGTATTGTACAGTACACTCCACCGTGTGAAAAATTATAATTAAAATTCTTTGAAAATCTTGAAATTCTTTTTTTATAGTTCTATCCCGTATCCGTAGTAAACACTTGAAAAAAAGTTTGATCACAATTTTTCGTATGAAAAAAAATCAAAATGTGTAAGAATGTAGGATTTGTGTGAGAACCAAGTTCGTTCTAAGACTTTGATTTTGCCAAAATGTAATTGTGCACTGCCTCTATGAAAGAAATTAAGGTAAGCTGTTCTATCATATCGGGATATTCCTAAGCTCGAGTGCAGTGAAACTCTGTTTCATTTCATGTCTTTTTACTTTTATATTGTATAAGACAGTGTGACTAGCACCTACTTAACCGAGAGCTGCCGATGCTCAGAACGAAAAAAAGATACCGGTGTGTTCAGTAGTGCTAAGGTTCAGAGACCCCTATGCCACAAACAAGCGAATATGCAAAAAAATATCGTTATCTTCCTGCGCTAAAATATTTGTATTACACTGATTACGAAAAGATGAGCAAAATACATGCCGAACCAAAAGTTCACTGAAAATCTCCGCTGAACTGAATATTAATTGCTGCTTCAGATTTGTAACGTTCTAAAAATCATTATACCGATGCGTCGTATAATTTCAATAATAAAATTATTTATTAAATAACGTTTTATTTTATCACCTTCCCGTATCAAAACCCTTAGAAAATTTACCTTAGTTAATTTAGAAGAAATTAGGTTTTTTTTTGTTACAAAAATGTTTATAGAAAGTATTACTTTATTACAGTTAAAATATACAAACAAAAATAAAAATGAATTAATGGTCTTCTCGTACAACGTGCTTCTGTCTTTCTGATACAAAAGGCACGTCTCCCTTTTTCGAATGTATACGTCGGTTTGTTTCCCTGCAAAAAGACAAATATTTTTATTAGACGTATTTCTATAAAAATAAAATTTGTATAAGCAGGATTCATAATCGCATACTTTCGCTTTGACTTTTCGCGTATTCTGCGAATTTCTGATGCGGCATTGTGAATATGTTTTGGGACTTGTCTGTGTCGTGCGATTCGTCGTACTTGCGGATGACTGGCAAATTTGTCCTTTAATGCTTCGGCGTAGTTAAGAGCAGCCTTTTCTCTGGGTTTCAGCTATAAGCAGATATAAATATTCATTTTAGATATAATTATTCAACAAATTCAGCTGCGATCTAATAATCATCAATACGGTAAGTATCGCTTACCACTCCCAATTTTTCTGACGCCCTTGCTTTCCACACACGAATGTTCATCTCGTCGCTGCCACTGAGTATATATTTGTTATCCAATGACCATGCTATGCTTGTGAGCCTTTGCATACGTCTCGTATGATAGACTTCTCTTGAATGACCTTTGTTAATTTCGAATATTCTTATTGATTTGTCGTAACTGCCAGAGACAAACTCTCTTCCAGTAGGACTGTAGTCTACATCTGTCACAGCTTCTACATGATCCATGTGAACGTTAACGGGTGTCCTCAATTTACGTGTATCAAATGTATACAAGCTGCAAGATAGGGAAGAGTTAAATGCAGTAATTCACGTAAACGTTAATCAAAATTAGCAGATATATATTTACTTGTAGTCTTCACTAGCGCAGGTGAAAGTAAATGCTTCCATAGGATTCCAAGCCAACCTGTTGGCACGTAATTTCATGATCACTCTTCTTAAGGCTCCAACTTCTCGTGTGTCATAAAGAATTATACTACGATCACTTGCACAAGCAGCTGTGAGAGAAATTTAAAATGTTGTCTTAACAAGTTTTGAATAATAAATATGATCTCTTACTAAGAAAGCCAAAACTATTTACCCAGTAAGTTTGTTTGGACCTGGTTGAATTTAACATCATGTAAGCTGTCCACTCCCCATTTAAAGGTGCGAATTGGCTCATTTCTTGTCTCTTCCCATAAATTACATACTTCTCCACAAGTAGCAAAAGTAGGATCAGTTCGATGATGAGTTATACCAGTTATTATAGTCTGTGAAATAAATTAATCTTGAATTTCACTGTTCAAGATAGTAATAAATATTAATTATAAACTCTTGCAATTCTTACCTTACTGATGATAGTGTTTGTAGGCTCTTCTTCCTCATCCTCATCAGGTTTTGCTGATTTCCATGTTTTAATTGTCTTATCATCTCCTACCGTAATGAAATTCTCTGCATCAGGTGAAAATGCAATGCCCCGAACGTTTCCATCGTGTGCCAGAAAGCTGCGTTCACAAGTTCTCTGCGGCAAGTTCCAAACTCTGACCTCACCATCAAAGGCACCACTTAAGAGAATCTGCAAACGTTTTGGGTGTTTGCACATGGAAGAAACAGCATCTTTGTGACCCTCTAAATTACCAATGAATGGCTTGGCGAAAACCCTGTCCAATTTCACTGCATTCAAAGCTCGTGTGTATTCTCTTGAAGCTTCAAATGGATGTAGAGCAGGATCGTAGTTTCTGGGAACTGAAACGATTTATTTGTTATTTAAAAGGAGTCAAAATTTTGACAGCGATAATGGCAAATATATTTGAGGTTAGAAGTTTAATTTGTTGCTTTACCTTTATGGATGTCCCGCTTAGTTTCACGCAAATATTCATCAGGATTCCTCGCTAACACTTTTACCTTCATGATTGTAGTCAGGATTTAAATAACTACTTGTTCTCAAAAACAGTTGTAAACATCTTTAGCACACGTGTATATAATATAAGCGGCCAACGTGTTTTCGTGATATTTACTCCCTGATTTACGCACAATGCACTCAGCACTAGCGGAGGTTTTCGGGACTCAAAACAAAACTGGTCGAAATCTCGCTGTTTTTCCCAGTCGGTAAATTACCTGCCGAAGAGAGCGCTCTGCCAGTGACGTAATATTAGAAGAATGTTCAAAACAAGTCGTCTGCTAGACTTTCTAACCTCCATGACTAACGTTTTCGAGGCGTTTTGCGTTGTTGTTTACACACTTTTGCCGACAGATATTGGTGAAAACAATCGAATACCGTTCGAAAAACTTTCCTATGTTGATAATCATAAGCCGGTGAGCTTTCATAGCTTATGCATTAAACTATTTTGTATTTTAACACCTTATTCGATCCTATTTTGTTTAGATTAGAGACAAACTCGTACAACAGAATGTGCAACGTCGTTAATACTTATACTTCCAACAATTCATGGGGTAAGGTGTTGTTTTTATAATGCACTTCCTGCTTGAAATTTCGAGAAAGACTAGCAGTGAAACGTTTTATTTGCTTACAGAAATTTCAATCAAATGCAAGTATTAGCTGAATAACAAGAATGACAAAAATATTGCAGTTTAATGTTTATTAGAGGTACAGAGATATTCAACTTGATTCTCAACTGATGAAGAGTTCCTAATAATGAATATTATTTCATTTTGTAACAGGTTTAGAATAGATCGCGTCTACACTGAAATCACTCAAAAATGGAAGTCATTGCATTGGATAATTTTGGTGTCAATGTCAATTACCAGTATATTTACATGAATGAAAATGGGGAACCAGACGAGGTGCTTAACTATGACATCTTTTGCGATGCACTTTTCAAGAAGAGAATGGAGATAGCAGAGTCCATTGTCAGAAATGATTTTAAAAAGATTTCAAAACGAAAGCCATTCAATACGCTTCTACACTTGGCTGTAGAGCAAGAAGATACCAGTGCGATAGAGTATCTCCTCAGTAACAAGGCTTCCATCAAATTCAAAAATAATCTTGGGGAAACACCTCTGCATCTAGCAGTCAGAAAGAACAATGCAGAAATACTGGACATCATCTGCTCGCACATATCTTACGGCCACAAGGAGAAAACCAACATTAACCCCATGGATAGCCAAGGCTTATCGCATATGCATATAGCTTGCATAAGCAACAACTCGCTGAACGATCTGCATGTTCAGCATTTCCTAGAGCAAGGGGTATCGGCCAACATTCCCGTCAATTTCAACTCACCCCAGTGGCCTGGCTACACTCCTCTGCACTTTGCAGTGGAACATGGCAACATGCGAGTTGCCAAACTCCTTCTGCAGAGTGGTGCAGACGTGAGTTTGAAGAACGCAGACGGCGCCACAGCCCTGCACATAGCTTTCCTGAAAAGCAGCATAGCCATGGTCGACGTACTCCTCGAGGCGCATCAGTCTCTGGAGGCCGGTAACGTCAATCCCAGCAACCAGACCGGCTTGTCTCACTTCCACATCGCTTGCTCTCAGAAGAACGCGAACATCGTCCAGGGCTTCATCGATCGTGGGGCCGACGTGAACGTCCACATCAACTTCGACACCTGGGATTACTGCGGCTTCACCCCGCTCCACATGGCTGTCCACTTCCAGTCCAGTGACACAATCGCCCTGTTGATGAAGTACGGCGCTAACATCGCCGCTAAGGAGGCCAGAGGCTTGACTCCGTTACACCTGGCTTTCGAGAACGGCTACAAGAAGATCGTTAACCTTATACTGAGCCACGCGGCGCAACAGGACCACCCGGAGAACCCAGTGGACCAGTGGGGCCTGTCTCACTTCCACATCGCCTGCGTTCACAACAACCTGGACGTGATGAAGAACTTCCTGGAGAACGGCGTGGCAGTCAACGAGGCCGTTCACGTCGAGGCACCGAGCTTCTCCGGCTACACGGCTCTACACTTCGCCGCCGAGTTCGAGAGGGTCGAGGCGGCTGAGCTGCTGCTCAAGTGGAACGCCAGGGTCGACTCCAAGGACTCCGACGGTCTGACACCCCTCCACGTGGTATGTCAGCAGAACTTCAGCAAGATCAGCCACCTCATCCAGCAGAATGTCGACGTGGACAGCCGCATGCAACGCTACGAGCTCGAATCCAAGGTGTCCGAGTTCAGCAAGTGGTTCAACGGCAGGACGGAGTACCGGAGCATGATCGAGCTGCTGCTGAGGTACAAGAGCGACGTCAACAGCAGGGACTACTTCGACAGGACACCGATTTATCACGCTTGTGAGATCAGTCCCAAGATCCTCGAGCAGTTTGCGGTGAAGGTCACCGCGTCACTGGTCAACAAGTTCGAGAGCACTCGCTTCGAGATCGTCAAGCTCCTGGTGGACAACGGCGCGGACATCTACACGCGCAACGACTGTACCGGCAAGACCGTCCTCTATCACTTGGTCGAGTTGGACGAGTGTCTCTTCTTCATCGACAGGTCCAAGGTGAAGATAGCCGAGCTCTTCCTAAAGAAGGGCGTCGAGGCCAGCGTCAGGACCAAGACCGGCATGACTCCTCTGCACCTTGCTGTGACCAAGGGTCTGCCGAAAGTCGTGAAGCTTCTACTGACCAACAACGCCGATGTCAATACCGTCGAGCACATCAGTCTAGAGACGCCGCTGCACAAGGCCTGCGAGAACCTTCACGCGGACATCGCGCAGATGCTCCTGGACAACGGAGCCGACGTGACCGCGAGGAAGAAGAACGGCCAGACGGCTCTGCACGACGTCATGTCCAGCACGGACTTCGACTTCACGGACGCCAACGCCAAGTCGACGAGCGACCTGGTGCTTCGGCTCCTCGATGCCGGTTGCGACGTCAACGTCCAGGACTACGAGGGCAAGACTCCACTACACGTGGCCTGTTCCGCCATGAATTTCGTCGGCGCCCAGGTTCTCCTACACAACGGCGCTGACCTCAATATCGAGGACGACTCGGGCAAGGCGCCTCTGTCCTACTGTCTCTTCCATTGCCGCGGCAACTTCCACCGGATCTACTATATCTTCTACGAGCACATCACTAAGATCAAGTACATCGGCTATCACGTGAGCAAGAAGAACAAGGCCTACTTCTCGCGGATCGGTAAGATGCACAACTACTTCAGTGACGAGAGTGCCAGGTATCTTAGCGGCGAGTACATCAAGGAGTTCCACAAGATGAGCAGCAAGAAGATCGGCACCAGCTCGCTCAACGAAATGCTTCAGAAAGACGCGAATCAGCTGGCAGTCTATGCCAAGAACAAGACCTTCAGGAAGATCGTCACCGCCAAGAAGTTTGCCGAGAAGTTTCCCTTCTTCGGCTACCTACTGAAACTTCAGTACAAGAAAGGCTGCGCTAGACTGAAGGTCCTGAAGTCAGCGAAACTGGCGTTGGAGTACCTGATCAGGCGCGAGTTACCCAACGAATGCACTGAGTGTATCTTCAAGGATCTGGACAACGACAATTTGAAGCGCCTCGTGGCGGCTAGCGAAGCTGCCATCGAGATTCGTAGTAGTCAATGAAAACGTGATATTAACAGTTGTAGTTTGAAAGCCTAACTATTAGCAACGACTAATCGCATCAGCTTTATTAATTAACATAAGCAGGATGGTGTATAAAGGTAGGGTAAGTTTTGTACACAGGCTGTATCAAAGCTTTATGTATGATTTTGTATTCTGTTTTTCTTTATTTTTACGTTCCATGACATAAAATGTCTGCTAAATTTGTATTTCAGTTTCTTTCTAAATTAAACAACCAATTTTTGAGATATTCAAGCAACAGCCGTACCTTCATTTGTTCAACCTCGACTTTTAATTCGAACTCGTTTTTATTCTTGAAATACGCGTAACTGATTTTGATAGAGGTCTTCTCGTTAAAAGATCTATCGACGTCGTTTAATTGTAAGAAGCTTATATTATCGAAAAACCGGGAATTTTAAATCGTACAATGAACACGAGCTACCGACTTATAGCGATGACAGATGTTTGCATATATTCTTTAATTGTTCGGTAATAATCGCACACAGTCGGGCTTTGGTATTCTTCGTGCTTAGCCGACTGATAACAAGATAAGTATTTACGAATCGTCTATTTTTAGATCGTGACGGTCGAATCGATACGTCCGATATAAAACACTATACATACAGGTATTTTATTATCAATAATTTTTAGAGATACCCGCATGACATCACCTACTTGATCGTACACACTATCGATACAACCTTGCTCTATTATTTTCTCTACAAAACTGACAAAATTTCCAACCGAGAACCCTTCGCTCAACATAAAATCAAGACGATCCATCGAACCGAACCGAAAGCTCACCTATAACTCCGTAAACTCAAGATAAGATAAAGAGTTCTCCAAAAAGGCAAGGAAACAAAGTCCACCGCACCTTCGTACTCACCGATCATACCGACTTCCGTCAAAAACCCATCGATACCTCATACCGACACGTGTACGCAATAGGTACACACACGTATACCGGCGCATCTCCTCGGAATTGAAAAAAAAGGAGAGGCGTGCCTATTATCTGTGTAATTCGTCATACTCACGGGGTTCTGGGAAAGTCTGCACATGCACACATGCGCACTGTACACACATGCGCGGTCGTGGAACGTCGAGATAAGATAAGCCCTCGTTTTTAACTGGATTCAGTTAAGGTGTCCGCATCATTCGTTGCTCGAGAATCAGTCGAGTCGCGTGTATACTTGCAACAAACACACAGAACAAAATGCCAGGTAAGGTTTATTGTTGTTTATTAGTTTAATATAAAGCGTTGTAGTGAGGGTTTGGTCAAAGTGTCGGTGGAAAGTGTGTTGTAGTTTTCAATTTTTTGAGGATAGTTTTATTGAATCGTTGGAGTTTTTTTTTCTATGTACAACGTACACTTTAATTAGACTCGTTGCAATGATAAGCCAGCGTTGCTGGTGGCGTCGTGTGTGTCAAAAGTTAACGACCGCGTTTAAAACATTCTCGATCGTTCCATTTTGATATTGCGCGAAATGTGTCGTTTGCCGCAAAACAAAAAATTAAATTTTGGACACGGAGACTTGATAAATTCCCCAAAACATTTATCTTGTGTACAATCCAGTATAATAACTTAATTGCGTCAATAAAACGATAAATGCATTCGAATCACTCGGTTGTTCAGCAAATTATATAATCTTGATGACATAGCGATTAATTAATCGTTTCTTTCGATACGACAATTTTTTTTTATATTCGAATACGCGGAAAGTTTGGATGTAAATCAAAGATAAGACTGCGACGAAAAAAAAATCGTAGAATAACAAATTCTATCCTGTTGTGTAATTAAAAATGTATTGGATAAAGCTCTTCTCGTGTATTACTCGCTCGAATTATCAGCGCGAAATCTAATCATTACCGGTATTGTACTTGGATTTTTATCAGCGTGTAAAAAAGATCGCGAGTAATATTGCGCGAAAAATCCCCGTTACTTGTACAGCAAGCTTAGCCCAATAAACAGAGCATCACACACGGCGGCATTTTTCGATGATTCACAGTTAAAACCTTTGATATATTCCTCGTACGTCTTCCGCTGCTGCTGATTTGCATGAGTCACATATACAGTCGCGCGCGGTTTTATCACACAGCAATATTAATTAACGCGAATCAACTGTAACTTTCCCCGCACTGGTCGGAAAAAAAGGCACGAATTACGAAACGAATATTTGACTCCTGTTGAGCTGCGAAAGTTTGAGAAAAATATCGTTACAGTTGATGATAAAATACCTATAGTATTTTTTTGTTTCTCAAAAAGTATGCAAAAATCAACAGGTGGTTAAATCTTCGTTTCTATAATTCGCAGCCCGTCCCGGTCAATAAATCGAAATAGCAAAAGCCAAAATAAACGACACACGCAATGGGCTCGTGCTGCTCGGAAGAACAAACCCCGTACTACCCTCCTGCACCCCCGGAGCCACAACTAAAGCCGAACATGTACGATTCAGCCTACAAGTGGGTGCACAGAAGCGCAGGCCAGCCGATGCCACATACCGCTGTAAGCGGCGGCCGTGACATCGATGGTGCCCAGATCTACGTCGGCAGAGCTTTCCACGACGGTGACATGATCCCCGCTAAGGTCATCCCCGAGAAGGATGTCGCCTACGTCGCTCACGGTGGACAGGAACATGCCAAGCACAGCTTCGAGGTGACTATATATACATATTTTGAACTTTTTGTCGCTTCTCGCGCGATAAGCGCACTTGTTCAAACACAGAACGAGGCACGGTGACCTGGATGTGTGTAATCAGAAAATGCTTGCACCTTGTTGTCAAGCTGTAAAATTCCGAAATAATATGTGTGAAACTCGTTTCTTTTGAATTCTTCACGAAATTTTATTCGATCAAGCGCGGATAAAAATCGGCGGAGCTTGTGTAATGGTGAAAAAAGCCGATTTATCGGACACGCGTCGAGGCTACCGCTTCTGATGCAGTATATCTAATCGACGTTGCAGTATCTTTGATCGAGACGAAGCGCGATCGATACGCGAGATTGAGACGTTCTCGAGCAGCGCGATTTTTGTTGAAGCCGCTTCATTTTTTGCGGTTCTTTGCTTATTGCCGAGAGGGATTACACGCCGATGATGGCTTTATCGATGAAGGCTCATCGATGGTGCGTTTTTTTTCAGTATAAGCCGATAGCGAGAGTTGATTTTTCAAAATAAGCACTTATCTTGTACACAGGTCTTTTTTGAGTTTTCAAGCGAAAAGAAGTATCTCGAATTTTGAAATTACATAACGCGAGTTTCGTCGAGTTATCCCGAACATCTTTTACATGAAAAAGTCCACACACGATTGCGAGATAAGTTGACACTTAAAAAAAGAAACACTGAAAAACCAAAGACACGACCTAGCCGTGTGCTCGAGTCAATAAGGAAGTACGTCAGAGGTCCCTCTCTCGCCATAAGTCACATGCACACAATCAGCCTTATGAATTTCAAGTGGTAAAATGTGAATTTTCGTGGCCCACAGGTGCTCGTCCAGGGAGAATTCAACTGGGAATTCTGCAGTAACGGCTCCGTACCCGCTGATGCCGTTGTCGCCGGACAGACCGCCGACGGTGAGCCTCTCTACGTTGGACGCGTTCTCCACAATGGATCCCAGACCGTTGGCAAGGTACGTGTCGACTATTCTCTTTATGTGATGAATTTTGACTATTTATCGAACGCTGTATACAGAGATTGTGTATTCGCTCAATGCTACCGGAAAGTCGATTTTCCCACAGCGCGGTAATAATTAAGCAAAAATTACATCGCGAATTTTCCTACAAAAGGTCATCTATCTCACGACACAATAGAACACTAAATTCTAATGACTTCCGCAATTTGAAAGCTTGCGCGGCGGACAGTCTTGTGATAGCAAACAATTTTGCCCGAGAAAAATATCGAATGAAACTAATCCGTCATTTCCATTCGGTGAAATCCAAGCGCTAGCAGTGATTCTCCGGCGCAATCTGGATCGCTGATTTGAATACACCTTGCACGACAATGAAAACAAATTATCCGCGATTTAGAGAAGAGTATAATAGCGTATGTAATATGTATGTATGTATGTATAATGTATAGTGTCGTTTCTGTATCTAAGAATATTTCGAATTTTTATGCCAAATTCTTTATTTAGAAGCCGGTTACTGTTTGATTATAATACTAAAATAATTTGTTAAGAAATAAAACTAAAATGTGCTACTGTTCGTTATTAGGAACGACGATAAGTACACTACAAGGTTGACGTTATCATTATTGTAATCTTTGCTCTCGTTATATACAGGTCCAGCAGAGTCACGGCTGCCTCTACATTCCCTTCGACGGTGAAGAGCTGTCCTTCAAGGACTACGAGGTCCTCGTTCTCCACTGATTGATTCATCGATTCATCGCAGCATCACACCCCCGTGTCATTTTCGCCACAAGATCAGGCAGCTATTAAACATGTGTACACCTTCATTTGATATGAAGACGCATCCTTGACCTATAATGAGAAGATGAATATATCTTTTTTGCTTAAGGTCACCTCTAAAATCATTTTTTAAATAAATAATTTTATTGTTTGTATTTAAATACATATGTTATTATTCGATTTACCAAAGCAGACCAATTCACGGTTACTGATTTTGCACAAAGATTAAAAATGTAGAAATTGAAAAATAATTTAGGGTTACGTAATTATATTTTTCGTATTAAGCCGAACGTGCCTAGGCGAACAACATGACAATCACACAGGGATAATATGACTACAATTTGTGTGTTATTTTTGAAAACAACAACCGCGAGTAGTTAGATATTTACACAATAGAATTAGTTCTAGGTGACATAGCAAAAAGTGCAACCACAAATCTAAATCTAACAAAAATATGAAATTTAAAATGGACTGACGAAAGATATCATTAACGCATATAAAAAAGTATGTCGTAATAATCACTAAAACACACGCCTAAAATGTCATATCCACTAAGTTCTCCAACATCTTCGAGCGCTTCACATCAGCCAAATATAAAAGTCGTTCCCGCGCATCAACGAGACCAGAAAGTCTTTCGATAATTTCGAATGCACAATATAATCGTCAGCGCCCGGCGTCGCACGCGAGCACGAAAAACGCAAAGCGCGGCTGAATAAAAATCGAAAAAAAGCGCCAAACTCGTTTCCAACTCCCGACATTTGTACATATGCATCGCTCTTTCGGACGACTTTCACAATTTCTCCGCAGCGACGAAAAAAATGCCCACCTGCCCGCGAGATAAGCCGATTCTATAAAACGATCGATCGATCGAGTTTCTCGCTACGCGTTTTTTCTTCCTCTCCTTTTTTTCACTTTTTATCGAGAAAAAAGACAGATAGATAGAAACGGAAAAAATCGAGCGACGATAATTCGGTAAAAGTGAAAGTGATATTCTCGCGCGGACTCGCGGCATCGTGTCACGTGCGAGAGTGTCTTGATATGCAGCATCGATATAATTAATTCTGTATGTTTACGTCCAAGCTCTATTTCGAGGACACGAGCAGAAAAATTAACCGAAAATATATGTCACAATAGCTCAGACTAGCTCATTCTTTATAGTGTACCAAAAATATTTTCGCTATAAGGTCATCGAGATTAGCATACATGACAAACAAAGAAACACGCGTCGAAAACCTGTTGCCGATGAAAAATACTGCATCGCGCGCGCGCCACCCTTTTTTGATTTTTCCCGCATAATAGAGCAGGCACCGGATCGAGAGTGAAAGCGTTCTGTCCTGCATATACTCGTATACACGGTCGCGCGACTGCCGGCTGAAACGACGGGTTATAGTAGTATTCGACAGTCGTACTACCTATAGCGATAAAATTCACAATGGTTGGACAAAAAAAAAAGGACGAAGGTGAAATCATCGCACGGACTTTTGTGTTTCGCGGGCGAATCGCAAGGTCGCTATAGTTTACTGTTGCAAAAAAAAAAGACGCTTATTAGACCAGCTGATTGAAAACTTTTTTTTGCGACCGACGTCGTAACTTTCGAGTAATATCTGTTTAACGCTTGAATAAGAAAAAAAAAATGATTTTTCAATTTCGTGTGCGCACCGAACTTTCTAATACAGCAGGTATTATAAATACCCAAAAAATCAATTAGCCCCGAGTGTCCGATAAAAGCTGTATATATAATGACTCTGACCTTGTTCTCCAGGGAATCAAAATATGCATACACACAGGAGAGCTACAGCATCGACGGTAGTTCCTAAACTCGCTACTCCTTTTTCTCTCTCGAAATTTTACGAGCGCATAATGACGCTATTAGGCTCATTTCTCAGCCGCTCGCGCGCGCGCAATAATCATCAATCACACGCTGCTGTACGCGCAAAAGCCGCCTTCCTCCTCTCGTTCCGATGCGATTTCTCCCGCGCTTTTTTTTCCTCGACGTTCTCCCAAGAGGGGGTGTGTCTTGAATCGATCTCCATACGGGGCAAAATACATGCTGTAATCCCACCTGCAAAAAAAAAAAAAAAAATTACAAACTTCAGCACATCCGCACTCGTAGCTATATCTCTCGAGCTGAAAATCGAGTTCCAAGACTACCTTATACACCTCGTGCAAGTGCAGCAGCAGCAATCATAGAGCAGCCGCGAAGCGAAAGAGAGAGAGAGAGAGAGAGAGAGAGAGAGAGAGAGAGAAATCCAATAGTGGGGCCCAAAACAGGTTTCCACGCATTCTTTCAAACTCGCTCTCCGCTCGCTCGCTTGCGCGCACGACTATATTTGCAGCTGTGTGCAGTGCAGTGCAACAGCAGCAGCGCTTCCTCGACTCTCTTTCTCGCGCTTTGTTGCTCGTGATGCAGCTAGAGAGTCAGAAATCGAAAGTGAAGCCGGCGCTACGAGAGAGAGAGAGAGAGAAGGGAGGGAGAGATTTTTCAACTGCGGAGACGCGTCGCCCGATAAATGTAACGGAGCTTGTTGTGACGCGAGGGAAGGGTTATTTTTATCCGTTTTTCACGAAGGAGGAAAATTCTGATTTTGGAACTCGTTATCCCGGATGTGCAATAATTTTATACGGGGATATGTATATTGAAAAACTCTGTTTTCAATAACAACGAGAGAACGCTCGCGTCCGTCCAGTTTCGTCTGTGACTACTTAAACACGCTCAAAAAAATTCTCCCTCCGAATCGAGAAAAATAAAACAATACACCCACACAGATCTCGCGGGGGCGTATATGCATTATCAGCGGGTACAAGGTCATCAATCCCGCGTGCGCGCGCGTAGTTTCTTCCGAGACGGAAGCAATTGTGCCGCGCGAAATTACGCCTATTGAAAGATCTGCTCTGCGCCGAGGCTTAGACGACCCTGAAACCGAATCATCGCGCGCGCGCACGCATGTACCTATACTGCTGCTGCACGCCGACTGCAGCAACGTGTTGTACATCGCAGGGGAGAAGAAGAAGAAGAGGAGTAAAGAGAGGGAGAAGCGCACGCGAGTATCCTCTCTTATTTCTTCTTCCTACGAGAGTTTTTCGACGAGAGTCAAGGTCAGGGTCAACTCACGCCCTTGAGACCAGCAGCAGCAGTATGGATGCTGTAAGGTTCGATGCATTGGTTGCATATATGTTTTTTTTTTTTTCTTCATTTTCTTCTCTCTTCGCGGGTATATAGATGTGCGGAGAAGAGCGGAGAGCAATTTTAAGGAGCTGCGAGCGGTTGTTATGTTAACGATGTAATGCTACGAAAATATGTAGCACTGCTCCGCACAACTCTCCATGCTGATGCTTTTTACCCGACGGTGAGCGCGAGCGCGGAAAGTAAGAGGAAAGACGGAGAAACACGGCTCTTTTTTTCGGAGAGTGTGCTAGAGAGGAAACGCGCTGGAATGCAACAACGCGAGGGAGAATATAACCCGATGCTGTCTGTATATATGTCTGCGTGCGTGTGTGAGAGAGAAAGATTTTTTTTTGCTAGAGAGTGATTTACATATTACATGTTGGAAGATTTTCGGTGCAGCAAGTGAAGTGAAACTCTTCTTACGCAACGTGCGAGATGCCACATATTACTCAATGCGATGATATACACGTGAGATTCGATAAAGCTTTTGATTTTATATGTGGTAGTGTGTATAATGACGTTTCCAGAGAATCTCTGCAGCCGAAAGTAAAAAGAAGAAGAAGAAGAAGCGCCGCGATTCCCAAGATAGAAAACCGCAAGCGTTTAAAGCCGCTTTTTCATACAGTCCACCTGTTACGCTCTTGAAAGCCTCTTTTCTGCGCTCTTCCTCGTATTAAAACGTTAACGCGACTACGCGCGATCGCGCGGTATGGCTTCGTTCTTTCAATTCTCTCTGCTGCTTCTGAGCTGCAGCTTTGTCTCCTTCTTTTCATCCTCTTGTACACATACGCTCACCTGTCCGTCAGTTCTTCTTCTTCTTCTTCTCTTTCCTCTTTCTCTCTCTCTCAGGATCGTCGCCGAGTCTATAGGTATACATACACACACGCAGAATCTCGACGCTCTTATTTCGATCGACCAGAGAATCGCTGCACCGCAAAACGAGAGGAAAAAGCGCATCGGGCAACAAAGGAGCTGCTGCGGAGGATCAATGCTGTGTGGTGTATAGTACAATAAAAGGAAGCAAAAGAAGAGAGAAAGAGAGAGGATAAACAAAGAGCAAGGGAATGATAGAGAATCGGAATAGCAGTGCGAGAGCGCGGAGATCGAGAAAAACACGGAGGAGAAACACGCGGTGATTGTTGAGTAACAGAGAGAGAAGATTACACGGGGGTATGTATATAATGCGCCAGCGCGTAATAAGAAAGTAAGTTTCGTCGAGAGAGAGAGAGAACGAGTCGGAAAAATTCCTTCGAGGTACATATAATATTCTCTATACAATAGAGGCGTCGATGATGATGCGTCTTTATACAGATAGGAATAACAATAATTGAAAATAAAGTGAGATCACGCAGGTGTGAGTCAGTATATAATATAATGGAGAACGAGCAAAAGATCCTCCTCCAAACAAGACTATACCGGCCGCAACAAAGACAAAACAAACGATAAATCAAGTATACAGCGAGGTATACATCCTCGCTGCGCACACAGACGGACATCTGCGGGGTAGCGCAGCAGCAGCACATCATCGTACACGCACACAGCTATGTATACAACAGCAGAGAGCGAGAGACAGACAGAGAGAGAGAGAGAGATAGAGAGAGAGAGAGAGAGAGTATATAGGTACCAGCACTACAGGTAGACCCCTCCACAGTCGCGTCGGTGGGGTTGAGAGAGTCTCGCTCGCTCGCGCTCACACTACTCGCCCGCGTTCGCCGCTGGAGCGTCAGTCGGTTCTCGGTTCCTTCCTTCCGCGGAGCGCGCTCACCTGTTGCAGAGCTGCGCGTCCAATGAGGCGGCGATCCTCATCCTCATCATCGATCGGCCTTGTATATGATCTTGTCGACTCGTCGTCTCTAGTACACGGTACACGCAGATCGTTTGGCAATGAGGGAACCGGCACAGGAGACTTCCATCAGCAGCAAACCCTCGGTAGGGGCCTGCAACATAGTCGTCGCCTCGGCACTCGATGACAGCACGATGATGCAGAACAACAACAACAAGAAGGAAGCCACCACCGACTCGACGTCCTCGTCGATCGGCTGGAAGACCATGAGCATCAGGCAGAAGTGTTCCTACATCCTGCGCAACATAACCGTCGAGCCGATGGTCGCGTTCTACATCATGCCAAGCGTCCTCGCATCTCTGGCTACTCAGAACTTGAATTTGGAAAAGGCTTGCAAGGTGAACCTCGGCTATTCGGAAGCAATCTGCGCTGCGTTGGCAGCTCGCAACACCAGTGGACTCGAGCTCGAGGAGACGGCCGTGCAGCAGTTGGTCGCTAGCATGCAGACCTGGAAAACGGCGCTACAGAGCTTTTTTCCCTCGATCCTCATAATCTTCATGGGCGCGTGGAGCGACAGGAACGGCTTGAGAAAGCCTTGCATGATGTTGCCGATCGTCGGCGAGTTCCTCACCAGTATAAGCTTAATAGCCTGCGTCTACTGGTTCTACGAGCTGCCGATGGAGGCTGCCGGTGTCTTCGAAGCTTTGTGGCCAGCGCTGACTGGCGGTTGGTTCACCATGATCATGGGCACCTTCAGCTACATCGGTGACATCACGAGCGTCGAATCGAGAACGGTGAGGGTCGGCGCCGTCAACTCGTTCTTGAGCCTCGGTGTACCGGTCGGTATGGCTCTCTCGGGTATCCTCTACATCAAGCTCGGCTTCTACGGAGTCTTCGGTATCGCCGCAGCCTGCTACGTCTTCAGCTTTATGTATGGCTTGTTAGTGATCAAGGAGGCGCCTCGAGCCCTGGAATTGAGAAAAAGCATCAAACTCGCGCAAGCTTCGGAGCTCAAGAGACTAACCTGGTGGGCGTCGGTTACCGATTTCTTTGCGTTAAGACACGTGCAGGAGACCTTTCGCGTCGCCTTCAAGCAGGGACCAAGGAACCGAAGAAAGAGGGTTATGGTCCTCATGCTGATCGTTATGGTGCTCATCGGTCCTATGTATGGTGAGTATTGCGCTTTTTCGACTGTTGACGCGCACGCGCGATGCGGTTGCGCAAGCTCCAATTTCAAATTATCGCGCGGACGCGTTCGTTAAGCGCAGGATCTGTCTCGTAGATTGAAATTGCGAGCTGGAGAGACGCGTCGCGAAGTTCCTGTCTCTCTTTCTCTCTCTCTCTCTCTCTCTCTCTCTCTCTCTCGCTCTCTCACGTGAGGTGTGTTGGAATTCATAACGGGAGTATATACGCGACAATGTTATAGCACGTGGTATGGACGTAATTTGCATCGGCGACGATGTGAATTTCGCGGGAGACAGAGAGACTGACGCGTCGACGTCTTCTCGTGCGAGCTTTGCGTTATTTAAAGAACTTTCATTACAGTGGCTTGTAATCGTGATAAGGCAATGTTGGTTTTGCGAACGAGACGGCTGTTAAGTACACTCGATGAACACCTGTATCTTTTTGTTTCGTGGAGGAGTCGCTACTTATCGAAAGTGAGTCGAAGTAGCACGAAAATAACATACATGTTACCGCGATTTTATAATTTAGCGGATTTACGATTCGAAACGCTAATTGCGTTTCGTAATACCACTTACTAATGAGTATACGGATACAATTTATCAAATTTGATATAAATCATAATGACCAATAGTAATCAAATGCAATTTCGAAAAAAAAAACCAGCTATACGCGCACCGCCAGGTTGACGTCAGGAGTCGCAGTTATCATTGAAAAACCTCACGAATCGTTGCATGAATGGTTCAAGGACACACTCCGCGGACAAAAGAAAACTCTACACACACTGCACACGCGCAAAAAAACATCCTCCGAATCAAATCCTCTCCTTTTCCGCCGAACAATTTAGAAATCAGAGAGACTCTGCAGTACTCCAATTAAACGATCCATTACACAATATGTACAGACGGCACGTGTCATTCAACTGTTGCGCGCACACTTTCCCTTCCGTGTGTTTGTAAACGGTCGAGGAGAAAAAAAAGCTCGACGCGAGAAAAAGCTCACAGCTATATACATCAGTCAGCACTTGAAAAAGGAGGGGGGAGTAAGCGGGTCAATGTAAATAATGGCTTTTTCAAGCATCAGGCAAGGGAGAGAGAGAGAGAGATAATTTAATAATCGGCTACCCAGACCAAACAGACGCGTTTTTACGCGGCACGGAGAGGCGGGAGAGAAACTGTGTCAGTCCTTGCTCTTGAACCCTTTTTTCTCGAGCCGTCTCGGTCTGGCTTGGAGCGGTCCGAACGCACTGCACGTGACTATTATATTGCGTGGACACGAGCTCGAGGTGTACCGACTTAATTTTGCGGTTGTATTTTTTTTCTCACGGTTTTCATCGTTTTCGGCATATGTATTCTCAATGACGACTTTATCGGCAAAAGAAAAAGTTGGCTCTCGATATACGAGTCTGGCTCTATTTGCAAAGCAAACAAGAGATCCGCCAACTCATTCACACTCAGTAAAAAAAAAACCTTGATCGAGATTTTTCTCTAACTCACGAAAATATGCAGCACAACAGAATATCATCCGCACGTGCCCGAGTCAACAGCCCTTAAATAAATTCAAGAGCCTCTCGCGTATAAATGTCCTCCCAAAAATCCTCGTAAAAACTTGACTTTACGCAGAAGCTCCAAAAAAAAAGCGCGATTCAAGCTCGTTCCCGATCGAGAATCGACCGACTACAGAAATTTCTCTCGCGCGTGCAGCGTACAAAAAAAAAGAAGAAAAATCGGCATCGGCGGCGGCGGTGGTCCCCGGGCGTAATTTCGACCATAGCCCGATGAGACGAGGAGGTGGGCCGTCTTAGGCGCGCATATGTGTGTGTGTGTGTGTGCAGTCTGCGCTGCAACCGGACTAACCGGTTTGCGAAACCGTAGCCACAACCGTAATCTCGTGAAAAATTGCGAGTCGAGAAAAATTCTCACACATAACGCGCGCGATATGTCATTTTTCGACGAGCACCGTTTAAGATGCTAATTCGGCCCATTATTGTGATGGGAGCTCTCGCGCGAAAGAGTAAGAGAGATCGGTATGAGGAATTTCACCGAAACAATATAAGGGCTGCCGAATATGCATCCTTTTTTAATACACAAAATTGGATAAATAATTTCGCTGAGCTTAGTTTACAGATATACATGTTTAACCATCGGTCGAAAAATCTCGAGCGTTCGAAATTACTCAAGTCGGGGCGAACCGTTAAGCGACGTCATAAAACAAGTTTAAATAACGCGAAAATGCAGTTCTGTATTTCGAGTAAAAGTGCTCGCGGCATGTTGTCAAGCGCGCCGCGCGATGTGGTGTTTTATGCGCGTGTATGCGTTTGAAATTCTTCGGGCTAATATAAACAACTTTGATGAGTAGTTTTGCGATACAGGTACATATATAGCTCATATTTGCGTAGCTTTTGATCGGTAAAAAAAATAAAAAAAATTTTAGAATAAGGACGAGGTTGAAATGCGAGTACTCGGGTATTTAGTCTACGATTTGCGCAATGAGCTTGGTTGTTGTCTACAGTTACAGCTTGCAACCACGTTAAGCTAATAATAATAAGCTGTTATTGTATACAATAATAACCGCCGACTATGTAACACAAGTACACGAGCATTTATTTTCATCGTAATTACAGAACGACTCTGTACACACAAGTATATTATAGTTACTCGAACTTTTCCAAATCGATTAGACATTGTCCCCATTTCAGATTCCAACGAACTCGCATACAGTCATTGAAAACTCATTTTGCAAACCGACACACACCATTTACGAGAAATTCCTTGGAAGCCAGCTCCTCTCGTTAAGGCGAAAAAATTCAAAGGTCGCACGTTTTTAAATCGCGTCTCGCCGCTCGCAGCGTCCAAACAAACCGCATTCCAGTATAAAAAGAAAAACACCTGCAACGATCTTCCCACACATGGGTACACGCTTCCACTCTCACCCCTCTTGTCCATACATTCCCATAAGCGCGCGCGCGCGCAAGAGAGACTTTTCCCGGCGCTTATATTACAGGTACGGGAAAAAGTGAGTAGCTGCAGCGCCGAATCGCGCACATGCCGCGGCGGCGACGACGGCGCATCTACTTTCTACGCGGCGCTCGCGCATATAGATATGCGATTCCGCTATAACGACCTTAAGCCCGCGAGAGAGCGAGTGTGTATAGCGCGTGTTACATCATCGCTATACACACGCGGATCTTTAACCTCGACGCCGCTGGTGGTTTTGTTGCCCTTTCGCTACTGTCTTCCGTATATGCAAGCAGTAAAGGCTGCTGAAGTTGACTTGATGCTTCAAACGTGATGATCGCCGGCCTTTATGGTATTGAAAGTCAATCTGGAAAAAAAGAGCGTCGATTAGAGCGTAAAGTAGTCGCTTCGCAAGCTTGGCGGGAAATTAATAGCCGCAACAGCGTTTTAAACGTAGCGAAAGTGTCCCTAAGTGACAACGGCACGTGATCCTGATGAAAGCGTTTTTCTACACCTAAAGAGTGGACGATTACTTGAATATTTAGATTATACACACATTCGTTGAGCAAGAGCAAAAGTTTCGGACGATCCGCTAGTAATTCATTTCGAGACACCTTTTCTAATAAGCACCGAACATCGCAGGTGAATAACGATTTAGATTCTTGCGATAGCGGCTAATTTTCCAAGGAACAACGCGAATTCTCCGCTAATGTTGCCTGAAAAATTATAAATCATATCTCTGCTCCAGCTCGAAAAAAATAGCCGCGGGTATGTGCACCGGAAGCACAGCGCAGGACCGATAATTAAAGCACGAGAGCCGTGTTGTGCAATTCCACCGTCAATTTTCTTCTTACGCAAGTCACGCCGCGGATTCTATGTGCACGAAAAGTCCGGACTGAAAACGAGCTCCGAAGAGAGAAATTTTTCGGAAATTGAAAAACTACAGAGTAATCGTGTATGCAGAAATTTTTTTTTCCTCTTAGAGAGATAACATTGCGATGATGAGTCTAGGAAAATTGCGGGCGTTAGGTAATTTTTTAATTTTTCCAGAGAAGCCGTTCGTGGTGTAGTTTTTAACGCGGGGTAATTAAGCGACGAGTATTAAAAATGATTAACGTCCTTATATGTATAGATAGATTGCGAAATGTACACCTGTCATTAGACACTTCGGCGGAGTGTGTAAACTGAGTATACTATTGATGAAAAACGATTTGCCTGTAATATATACGAGACTTTTATTCTATGCTTCGCAGGCGAAATGGCGGTGATGTACCTGTTCACGAGGTATCGCTACCGATGGAACGAGGTCCAGTTCAGCTTCTACTCGACCTACAGCATGGTGATAAACCTTATAGGTGAGCTTCACCGCTTTATCTCAATAATTGAACATAACTACGTATATAAATATCCGTATCCTCAATAAGTCTCTCTCGTTATCCAACGAGCAGTTAAAAAAAGTTTAATGTGTCAGTTTTACGTTTTTCTACCGCCGTTTGTTTTTCTCTTTGCGCAACACATTGTCATCCACGTATATGTTAGACATACGCCTGAAAAAGGTATCATTCGCACGGATTCCTAAAAACGCGAAATCTCGTTCATCGACCCACGTCGGAAAAACGATGCATTCATTGACCCGAACCAATTTTTTCTTCATCCCGATCGTTTGCTAATAATGCCTGTCAACGTTCTATAATTGCCCTCGAATAGAGAGGAGAACAAAAAAATGTGCGGTAGTCTGCCTCATTTGCAATCGCGTAATCGAGAGCCGATTTATTTTTACAGTTGTGCCTTGATCATAGATAAATCTTACATAAAGCTCTAATGCACTTTTTCATACGAGTCATGCTGGATATCGCGAGGCGCATACACTTATACAGCCGAACATACAACACCGCAATATATCGATTTACGCAACTGCAACTCGCCATCTGAATTAGCCAGCAGATTTTCATGTAAATTTGCAGTTACTGATTACAGGTCATTACAGGCTTTCATTGTCTCTAGCGCGCGACATTGTACTTTATGTCCCTCGATTATATCGTTACGACTTCTTTTGGACTATATATCTCTGTGATTGCAAGCAGAAAAATATGATTATTGCGCCGAATGCTAAATTTTGCGATCGGCGATGTCTCTTTGATCGTAGCTTTGCGATATAGGAAAAAGAGCCCGTACATAAATTAGCAGATCGTCATACCGGTCGACACATCTAGAGTAAGTCATTAAAGAATCTGATTTCAAGGGATAATTCCCCAGGTACACTGTTCGCGGTGGGAGTGTTCAGTCATTTCCTGAAGATGGACGACGCGCTACTCGGAGTACTGAGCTGTATCAGCAAAATACTTGCAAGCTTCGTCTACGCCTTCTCCACGACCGACTGGATGATGTACATCGGTGAGTGATTTTGATTCCCCCTCTTCGCGTGAATCGATTGTCTGACCAAACCCAGCGATTATCTACTGACAAACGAACGTTACGAAACAGCCTACAACCGATTCCCAAACTAATGAGAGTCACTATAAACCCTCGAACAAAAAAAAAATATATAAAGCACCCACTGAAGCATATCCTCGTGAAATTTCAGCGCCGCTGGTGGAAATAATAAACGGCACGTCGTTCATCGTGATGCGCTCGATAACCTCGAAGCTGGTTCCACCTGACGAGCTGGGTAAGTGGAAACGTGTGCGTCTGTATGTGTACAGCCTCCTCGAGGCTACTCTACGGCCTCGCGCGCGAAAAATCTCTCTCTGTACACCACAGATATGGTGTACTATATATAGTGACCGTCGTGCAGATTTAACTCCCTCGTGCTATGCAGTCCAGCTGATCATGATGTGTGTATTGAAGCTCGAAATAGATATACACCGGCTGCGGGACGACTTGGCACAGTCGCGTGTGCGCCGGAAGTGCCTCGTTGTGTTGCCGGACAGTGTGTTAGTCGCTGCCGCCGCTGTGCTTTTCGATCGCCGTAGGGATATCGCTCTGATGCTCTCTGTGGACATATGATACAAAAATTTTTGATTATTTTTGAAAAACAACATGATCAATAAGTTTTAATTTAATAATTTAATTTATGAGCTGTCTATGTAATAGCCTCCGAGTGTATACATATATTTGTACAAAGCGCGAGCCTTGTTTTACGACGCGTTAATGAACTGTACACTTTAAACGCCGTTTTTTCTCGCATTATCGACACCGTTACTTTTCCGGTTTGTTATGTATATCTCGTGTCAGTTATCGAGGCGATATAATACTCTCAGCGGCTACTCGTTATTTGCATTCGATCTTTTCACCGATGATGACAATGCATCCACTGATGAGCATCAGTCTTACGTAATACAAGTAGAAAAGACTGGCTCATCCTTGAATTTTATTTTCAGAATACAATTGAGTTCCTTTCGCGTATATACGAGAGAAAAAAACGCGTGTAATTAGACAACGTATAGATTCAAACTTAACTACCAATTGCGGCTATCGCATTTAATATACGACATCAGTGCTATCTCGCCACGCGTGACTCGTTCTACTGAGCGAAAAAAAAAAAAATGGAAAAGAACACACGAGCCCACATAGTTTTTTGGCCTAACTGCGGCGAAACTGTTGACTTAAAAATCTCGTAAAGAAATCGTCATTTCAGGCAAGGTGAACTCGCTGTTTGGTGTTTGTGAGGCCATAGTACCACTAGTCTATGGACCAATGTACAGCTCGATTTACGGGGCCACGGTCAATAACTTTCCGGGGACGTTCTTCCTCGTTGGTGGAGGCCTCATGATTCCCGGCGTCATCGCTTTCTTGTAAGTATAATATAATATTCTATACGCTTTTAACGCACATATTATACGATCGGTTTGTTAATAATCGTTACATTGATAATGACGGCTACTCTATAGCTTGTAAGAGCTAACGACCAATATAATGTCGATTTGCGATCAAATATTTTTTCCACGCGCTCTCTCAGCCTTGCGCGCACTTTTATTGCAATTGCTCGCGCGCGCGCTGCAGCTTGTGATGTGTGACACTATTTGACGACCTTATAGAGCTAACTTTGAACAATTGTTATAATATTATTTATCGCAGGGTTCGCTGTGTTCTACAAATACAATTGTGGGCATTTTGAATTATTAATAGCAGTCGTTGTGTTTATATTATACTGTATAGAAAAAATGAGCTTAATTGAGACGCAAGTATTCGACAAATGCGTCCGTGAGCACGTGAGCTCTGTCGCGGCGGAACGTAATAAACGATTTATTATGATTGCTGTTATCATATACGTGGTGATCGTTCTGCCGTCACTGCTAATATGCACGCTATCCTCGTCCTGAAAGACACTGAAAAGTCTAATTGTCAAATAAAGCTCTTCCGCGCTGAAGCTTTGCTTCCTTTCAAAAATAGCTGCTCATGCGAGCATCGCAGTCACTATAAAATGTACGCACTTGGAGAGCTGCATGAAGACACTTGCTCTGATTATCGTTATCAAACTTTTTTTTTTTTTCAAAAAATAATTCAAAATTTCCCTCGCAGATGGCTGTACATGGAGCATAGAAAAGATGAAGCTCTGGATCGCGAGCAAGCAGCGGCACAACTAGCAGCAGCAAACAACAAACAGCCAAAAGGTGGTAAACAAGAGCTGATAGAGAACCGGCTAGAAAACGGCCTGACGCTTGGCAAAATGAGGAGTAACTCGACGAGCGGCAACGTCGAAGTCACGGGTATCGACAACGCGGCCTTCGAGTCCGAGAAACTGTGATTACACTGCGCGACGACGTATCGCGCGCGCAATGCCAAATATGAGAAAGAGAAAGAAGGAGATGAGCTTTCAAATGCAAAGCTCTTGTTGTCGTTTTTTTGGGAAAGTGTATGAGAGATGATGAAGAAGTGCTTGTTATATGTATAGAGAGAGATTTGTATAATATTTGTGATCGTACAATGAAAAATCAGCGATGCGGGTCTATAGTGTTTTTACGTTATAACGAAACGTCTTGTCGGGAGTTTATTTTACGCATATACGTGAAAGAAAAATGCATTTTTATAATAACACAAGTGAGTCTCAAACGTATGCTATAGCTTATTTCGCTCAACTTTTCATTACTGTCGAAGCTATATCGCGCGTGCATTGAAAATCCAGATTTTTTTTTTTCACGTAAATGGAATATTACATTATATATTTCCAAAATCGCCGTTAACGCAACAATTATTCCTCGAAAAAAAAGTGCAATAAACGAGAAAGAGTATATATGTATACATATTACGTGATATAGTATTAAAGTGTAAATAATCATGGATGGAGCGTTAGCTCGCTCGTCCTGTGCGCGCGTTCCGTGTAAGATTAAGTATAATTTACCTGATAACGATGATGAAACAGTATTTTTCTAAGGATATCCTTTAAGCACGAAAAGGTATTATTATCGAGAAGTCGACGACGAGGATTATGGAAGCCAGCTTGATCTATTTTTTTCTTTTAGGGATATTATTTGAGTGTATTTTTAAACCGAAATTTTACGAGAAAACGAAAGAAGAAAATGCGCTATTTTTACGGTAGTCTGTTGACGCGTAACAACTGAGATTAACGTCGAGTTTTATACGAGCATTAGTATTTTCAGCCATTTATACAACCATTTTTATATGAAAAAAAAAAACAACTGTTTGCGTATTGTATTTCGATGGAAAAAAAAGTAAATAGTAAAAGTAGACAGTGTCGCAATAAGGAAGTTTAGAAGAGCAGTTGGATCACTACGTCAACAGAGATAATAACTATAATTTTGACGCCGTGTAGATTTTATTGTAAATAAAGAAAAACTGTACTTAACTAAAGATTAAAGCTATGTTTTTCCAGTAGAGACCGGTTAGAATGATGTAGCATCTTTCGAGAAAGCGATTATTCCGAGTCAGTGCGATAAATTGTGCTACCAAAAAGAAGATTGTATTTTAATTTATGAACAGAAGAAAGTAATATAATATATCAGCGTTATTTATATATTGTTCTTGCGCCCGAAACTGTTTGGAATTCGAAATAAAAACTATTGAAAATCAATTTTCTCCACTGTCCATCCCTATATTATTCTCTTACATTCAATAAAACAAAAGCCAGCCAAAAATATCTCTGAACGCGTGAATCTCTCCGTGTCCGAGCGACATAACCATCAATACAAACCTTTCGCAATATAAACAAACCTTTGAAAAGCCACCGATCAATTTCCAAATATTTAAAACTGCACATCTGAATAAAATCCAACGCAGAGCTGGATAATGCGGACACGACGCTTCAAAAAGAAGCGGAAGAGACGTTCGGTTGGTCGCAGCTTCCGGAACTGATCTTGACGCAGGTGTTCTCGCTGCTCAGTCGAGAAGACAGAGCTAGCGCCGGTCAAGTATGCCGCCACTGGAACCGATGCCTCGACTCGCCTTGCCTCTGGCGGCACTGCAGCATCTACATCGACTACGATCTCAGCCTGGATCACAGCGTCGCCAGTGAGATGATCGTTAGTACATGAATTTAAACGTAAATCTACTCGGTAGAAAAGTCTACTTACAAAAAACGAGATCCTTCCTCGCAGCTGAGGTACGGCGAGCATATGCGTATCCTAGAGCTGGCCTGGTCGAAGCCCTACGTGACGCCGCGAAACTCGTCCCGCCGTCAGCGCTACAGCAGGAGCAAGAAAAAAGGCGCTTGCAGCGCCCAAGTGGAGGCCGGCGTTAATTTCCTCGAATTGGTCCTGTCCAAACAGGCACAGCTGAGAGAACTGCAGCTCACCAACTGGCTCTACAGTGGCAAGTGGGGCAACTGCGCCAAGTTACTATACGCCCTTGCCAACCTCCTCGCGTTAGTACGACGCCGTTGATTGTATCTTGCATAGTGTATGTACGTGGGTCTTGACGTGGAGTTTAATCAGATGTCAACAGAACCTGGAGAAGCTGAGTCTGCTGGACGCGAATTTGGCGCAGAGCGATGTCCTGCGGCTGTTGGCTATTGTGGCTAGGTTATCCGGAGAGAGGCTGGAGACACTCGATCTGCGAGGAGCCTTTCGGGAATGGCAGGCGCCGCTAAACAGCGCGAGGTAAGTATAAGTACTTATTCCCTAAATCGTTTTTTATTTCGAAAATGTTTTCTTCAGATTCCTGCGTCTACTTGGGCGATTCAGCAGCCTGGCGTACCTGAGTTTCGACTACCCGGCACTGTCGGACGGCGCTCTGGCTGCACTGGCGTCAGGCGCATCGCCTTCGTTGCGCTTACTCCACGTTGCGGTGCAGGAAACCGACTCCCGGCAGCATCGGCTCTCCGACAAAGCTTGGCGTGAACTCGTGGACGTCTGCCCGAGGCTCGGTGTCGCTTACACCATACGTGCGTTTTTTTTTGAGTGTAGATATATGTATATATGTCGACGGCTTGGTCCATGAACTAGACTTGGTTGCACATAGTGAATCTGTCGGACCACGAGGATCTGTGTTTTCTACTCCTGCCCAGTGTGCCGCTCGCCAGGTTTCGGATGTATGCCAGTCACGTCTGGGATCAGAATCGAACGCGCAACTTCCGCGGCACCGTCGGCCTCCTCATCGCCCACTACACTGATACTCTCGGTATTATTATAGATATTAAAAACATAATTTTTTTATTATCTAATTATTATTTTCTTTATTGTTGTCAGAGGAAGTCAAACTGCACCTGATCTACAATAAAGAGAAGATGGACGATCTGATAGTGTTGCTGCTGACATCCTGCAAGCAGCTGGAGAACATTCATTACGAGGGTATTCTGCGAGATTTCGAGACGCTTCGTGATGTCTGTCAACTGCAGCTGGACAACAAGACGCGTGAGCTACTTTCCAAGTTTTTGAAAAGATTCTCTATCAAATTTTATCTATCTCGTTTGATGCTCAATACAGGTTGGTATGACAAGATTCACTTGAAGCCCCAAAACGCGAACATGCATAACAGAGCCTTGATGCAAGACATTGGCCGCCAGTACAACCATAAACTCCTCCAGCGTGGCGTCGATTTTCGCATCGAGAGTTTCGTATAGACTGATCCGTTCGTGATTTTCGTAAAAATTCAATGGTCTTTATTATACGCAAATCGTACTTTGAATAAATCTCTATTTTGCCGTAATTAATGTCTTATCGTCTGCAATATATATTATAAATTCGTCAAGCGAGCGAATCAATAATAACGTGTACATTGGCAACTCCGTCACCAAACTATACGTATCCAAAAGAATCGATGACCCAAACGCGACAGCGATAAGAATAATACGATCATCTGCATCGATAAGCGCGCGCTCTACGTTTCAAAAATATACGCAATGCACACCTAAGAGCGCAATGCGCACGCGCTACAGACGTCTTTGCCGAATTGCCGGCAGCCGCGACTCGCGCCGCCGCACAGCTGGTGGCAGCTGTCGCAGTAGTCTCAGTTGCCGAGAGCCGGCAAGCCGGCAACAAGGTTGCGTTTATAGTTACGTCTACTTATTCCAGCCCAGCTGTTTTGTCATTAATTCCCAAGAGAACACGTCAACTACGAGGTAATCCAGCGAAAAGCGACCGATATTTCATAAAAAAACAATCACGAATCTCGAGGAGAGGAACCACAGCAATTCTGAACAACAAGTACTTACATTATACAGAGCAAGCAGCGTGTGACTCATCCTCTCATACTCACACTCACACAGAGCAGCGGCACGCGCACATGGGCGTGTACGGGGACAACAAGTGAGCAGAGTCCGGCACTAGTACATGGCAACAGGCGAGTAGCTGCGCTACTATACACCTATACACGTAGACGTCCGCTATAAGAGGGAGTGAGAGAGACAGAGAGGACCGTTTTTGCGAGGGACCAACTGATCCATGAGGTAAAGTTATCGGAGCGTCAGCTCACATTTATTTATCTAAAGCATAAAACCATCGCTCTATACTGTTCGCGATTTTGTTATTCTCTACGACTTGTAATGTGTATATAGTTAGGTGCGAATGTTTTTCGAGGAGTAGGCGGTGACTGTTTTTTCGTTCGCTAATACTTAGCCGTGCGCTCGCGTGTGAGAGTGTGTGCGACTGCGAGAGATATTGTAAACAAGCCGCGCGAGCCGCTATTATTAGACACAAAGAGGCGAGTCGTCTTGCACTCGCGCGAGTTCCACGAAAAGTGCATAGATTTTTTATTTTTTTTTTTTTTGCTTTCTCGTCGAAAAATTCCACTGCTGCTTGTGTTACGCATCGCTGCGGGTAACCGATTATGCACTGCGACCGGCATGTGTTATTTTTTCCTTTTGAGGAAAACCAATTTTCAGAGCTCATTGTTTTCGAAAACAAGATCGAGCACGAAATTGGCCGGTTTTTTTTTCTTCGTCATTATCATCGTGAGTATTATATATGTGCGAGTGACGAATTATCAGACACCTGATAATGAGCGCATTATCTGAATTATTTTTACCTTCGAGCTTTCAAAACAACTCGATTACGCGACATGCACACATATGAGACATACTTAATGGACACTTTTAATCCCATACGCAACGTTTCGAGAACAAATGTAATGATATGTCTATGTCTGGATCGACGAGAGTGTCTTGCGGAATTGTGTATACACCGGCTTTGAAAATATTGCATATACACAATCGTGTAGCGATAGCTGTATCTTGGCCAGCGTTAATGTGGCTTTTCGAATTATCGGGGAAAAATGATAACGCGTGCAGCATGACTTTGTTTGTACTTGTATACATTTATATAGGTACATACTTGATATACGACTGCAGTGAAAACGCTCTCGGCGCTATTCACTTCGCGAAGAATGTTACTTCTTCAGTTCTCGCGTTTATCAACGTGCGATACTTTGATAACGCTATGCAGGAATATAATTCGAAACGCTTGCGCTGCAGAATTGTATTACTTTGTGCAGGGCTAGATTGATTATTTTCAACTTGGCTCTAAAATAATATCTCGAGGGTAGACGTGAAATAACACGTTGTTTGTTGCTAGTTTAAATGGGTATTTTTATTTGAGCTTGTAATAAGTATGACACTTATTTAGATAAACTTTAATAACTAAGTTTATTTATTTTTTTGTCTGATTTTAGCCGTAGACTAACGTTTGTCGTTAGATAAAAATCGGGTTATTTTCAATGACATTTGTACTGTTTATCGTATGTTCGTTTGAAAAACAAAATTAGCTGTAGTTTTTACCAGCAGTAGTACGAAAGGTTAAAAAAGAATAATATTTTTCAAGAAGTCTATTTCTCGATCTCGCATCGTCAACAACAACAACGTCGAATTCCAAGCCTACACTTTCACCATGTGCCGCAATAACTCATCACAGATCCGAGTCAGTCATTAGTAATCACGGTCTCATCGGAAATAAAAAATGGCCAATTAAAATAATTCCATGAAAAAAACTGGCAGCTTCATCGTGTACTGCAGGGCTGCTAGGACTGGAGTAAAATTAATTTAAATGAAAACCCCAACCGATTCTGGTTGAGAAAAAAAGACAATAAAATAATAGTCGCAACCAGTGAATTCAACGACTTTGGATTATGGATCGATCGCAGAAGCATGTAATAATAATGCTTTGCTGCTTGATATCGCAACATACTTTCACCCAGCGACGTTTCGTTTGCCAAGAAGATATGCTACGAATTAAGAAGAAGCTAAGCAAGAGAATTAATTAATCGAAATGAACAAGGTCGTGATTTTAATTTAAGTTAGTTTATTATAGGCTCTTACTGTACATTGCCATAGTAATCTATAGTTCATGTATATATTTTGTAAAATTGAAGACTTGCCTTATCGATTAACTAATAGTAATCGTCTGTTGCAGGTGAGTTGGAAGATCACAACCAGCTTTAAAAGACACAAACCTGCCAAAGAATGGACGTCTCACCCTACCTATCAGCGATCCAGTCGTTGAACGGGGAGATTCCCGGCGAGAAGTACAAGGACCTGCACACAATCGCAGCGCAGATCATCAAGAACGACAAAGAGAAGGCCGCCTTCCTCGACTCAGGTGTCACCACTCGGATCCAGCCGGCTCTTTTTCCACAGCTTCGCATCCTCATAGGCAACAAGCTAAAACTCGTCGACGCCGTGGTAGAGGCCCTTAAGTCCGACGACGTGTCCATCATTAAACAGGCTCTTGGCGCGAAATGGTTCTTCAATGCCAAGAACGAGCACATTAGCGTTGACTACTTTCTCCAGAATATCGTGCCATATATTTCGCTGCGCACGCGAATCGAGCTGACCAAGACACTGGCCCACTACCTGGTCGGTCACGATGAGAAGGCTGATGAGTTTTTCAGAAAATTTGCCGATTTGTACGGAACGGAAAAGGCTCTGCCGCTTATTGTTGCGTGTAGCGAGAAGTGCATCTTTGACGTTGTACTGCAACGTAAGATTGTTCTACCCTCAAGAATTCTTGGTGTACTCTACCGAAGATATCCGCAATTGGTGATCCGCTATTTACAGCTGGGCAATGATGGCAACGAGAGCAACAAGGAGGAGCGAAAGCTACACAAAATCGATCTGAGTGAGTACGCTGGTTTTTTGCCGATCCTCGTCAAGAACCACACGCAAGAATTTGTCGAACTGTATGAATGCTTACCAACATACCGTTGTAGCATTCGCCTCGGCAGCACACGTGCCGAGTTTTTCTTGAAAAACGGCACAGAGCTCTTAATAAAGAAGCCGAAGCGGCTACTTGAACTGCTACCTCTCAAGCTTGTCAGTAACAAGCTCAGCACACAGCAGTTTGAGACCATGTTCGAAAATCTCTTTCCGAAGGACCAAAGCGAATTTGATGCGCATTATCTGGTCCGCCAACTGTGCTGCTACCCGCAAGAGAAAAAGTTCAGTTTGCTAGAGGAGAAGTACACGCTACTATATGGCAAGAGCATACTTGACAACAAGGATTTCTACTTCGACGATTGGCTTTTCAAGTTGTTGCCCACGGAAAAGAAAGAAGCGTATGCCAAGAAAATGCTGAAGCCTCTGGTAGGCACGGACAAGTTCTTGGAAAAACAGGAATATTTGCCGCCCAGCGAGTCAATACCTCTGCTTAAGGAACGTATCGGCAAGGCGTCGTTAAACGAACGAATGGTATTAATCCAGTATATGATTAATTCCTGCAGTTTATACGACAGCAAAGACGATCTGTTGGAGGTACTGCAATACTATAATACCCGACACAAGAACGAGCGCTCCGAAGTGCTTTACATAATGTTAAATTCACTGGTCGGGCAGATCGATATCAAGACACTGCAAAAAGAGCACTGGCATGTTCTCTGGGAAATCATCCAACGAGCTTACGTGAAGGGTGATCTCTTTACCGATGAGTACACGTTAATGTACAAAAAATTGTTCAATGGTGCATTATATCACTTCTTGAAGCAGTGTAAAGTCGAAGAGACCAAGGACGAAGCCAAAGTGTTTTTGGATAAGCTTGTAGGAATAGTGCTCGATTGCTACCTAGAGCACAAAATGACACTAGAGTTTATGGAGGACTGCGCCCCGGAACTCAAGCGCGAATGTCTACAAAAGTTTTTATCAAGCGTGCCGCTAAAGTATCCGGAAACACACGAGGTATGGAACAAGTCGGACAACAAGCTGAAATTTGTACCATATCTCGTAAGGTCGATCCATAGTTTCAACGTTAAAAATTTGTACACAATAGAGACAAAGAAAAAGAGAAGAAGCAAATCCGGTGCCACAATCACGGACTCGGAAGGCAACGAAATAAAGCAGAGCAAATTGATGTTACGGGATTATCCTTGGTTGGTAAAGTTGTCAGTAGACCTAATTAAAGATAGCCAGAAGTGCACTGCGTATAAAAACAGACAAATGTATGCGGATCATAAGAGAACTTTGCGCCAACACGACCGCGAACTCTATCAAAGCATCATAGATAGTGACCCGGAATTAATAAACGACATCGAGTCTTTCGATGCGATGCACATATTGAAGTGCGCACACGGCAAGGTCCTCGGCAAGTGGAAACTGTATCTTAACGCCTGTCGAGAGAAACTTAACTTCAACAACAAGGCGGCGAAGCACTTTGTAACAGCAACCAAGTGGCACCAAAAACTACCGATCGAATTAGTTGAGCAGTGCTTGCTAGAAATCAAGGAGAAAGGTACCACTTTAGTGTTGGGTATTCTTCTCGAAGGCGATGCGTTCGGCAAAATTGTACAGCCCTACCTACCGAAGGATAAAACTATCGACGTGGACGATGATGATGCGAAGAAAACTTACGAACTCATCTCTTCGTTACCAAAGGCTATGAACTTTTCCAACCCGCCAGTAAGCTTTGAAGTAATATTCGCCTTCTGCCAAGGTGACTACGTAACGCTAGCCACGCACACTTTAACAAGCGTAGCGCAGCGGGTTCCCGTCGATCGGGTCCTTGCCTTTGCGAATCAATTGGTGGACAAGCCGATTTCCGTTAGGAAATTAGGCATTCGATTGGTCTTCCAAGTATCGTCAAAGACTGAGTCCCAAGAGTTTCTTGGACGTATCTGGAGCACCGAGAAAAACGTCTCGATTCGAGAGGTCGTGGCCAAAATGATATTCGACGTGTTTACACAAACTCCCAATGACGAGACCTGGCAGTTGATCAATGTATGCATCAATGGGCTGACCAGCGATGACCAGGCGGTATTCGAGGTTTTGAGCCAAATCGATGCTGTTGACAAGCAATACATTTGCCAATATATACAAGAGTACTTGAAAAAGATCGACTCTTTCGAAAAGGACGACGTCAGCGACGATGTGAAATCAAAGTTTGTTTGCAAGTTGGTGGATCAAATAAGCGTAAACATTATACATCTTCTGACGGAAGAGTTAATCACGGATCTCGTGAAACGGGAGTTCTTCAAGTACTCTGATGACTTTATACTGAATGTCTATCTTTTCTCCGAATCGAGTAAATTCAACGAAAGATTAAATACGTTCATGGAAGTTGTTGGAAAAAAATTTGAAGATTATGGAAAATCTAATCCGGAAAAACCTCGCGTTTATCCAGTCAATAAATTGCTTCGTGAATTCTTCAATAAAGTGTTCGACGAGGCATTCAAAAGAGATAAAGGAGAGATGCTCACTAAACTGATAAATTCTTCCCTAAATCTAATTTCGACAAAACTAAAGCCGTGGCAAGACATGATCATCTATATCTACGGAAATCTTGCCAAAGATTATGTAGAGGCACCGACATTGAAGGATTTCGGCGCCAAGTTGGCCATTACCGCAGCACGACTTGTAAAGGAGTTTGGTAGCGATATTATTCTGAATATTGTTTCTGATTTGATAAAAGATAAGCTAGCTGATTGGCGTCTACCGAAGACTGAATCAATGAACCGGACGTTTACGGTGATGGAGATTCTAACAGAAAAGAATCCACGACTCGGTGCTCTGATCAGCATTAAAATGTTTAATAAATGGGAAGTGGCCAACTATGATAAGAGATACGACTGGCTAGTCGAGAAATGGGCGGCTATTGATGATCCGATGGTGCGGGCGACGCTACACGACTTTCAGAACGAACTTTAAGGGAAACATTCAGAGCAGAAAAGAAGTTGTGGAATCGCTCTACCTCGAACTGTGAAAATTAATTTAAAATAACAGGATATTTTGTGCAGCACACAGTTATTGATGTTTTGCATAATATTCTCATACCAAGTGCTTGTTTATTATTAAGTTTATTTTGTACCAATAGTAATAAATCACGTTGAAAATATTTTTATTAAATTGTGTTTGTTTTAATCTTAGTCGATCACGTATTTACGCCTTCTTTCATTCATTTTATAAATCAAAGAATAACAGTAATATATGCTCCTAAATAGACATTTTAACTATAAACAAAAAGAATAAAAAATGTATTAAATCACACAATGCTTACATAGAAAGTAAAACAGATTCATGTCATTAAAGTATATCGTTTCAAATTTTTTCTTCAATAATTTTTAAAAATGATTTGATCATTCTTTTTTTATATATTTATTTTCTGTTATGTCTAAAGTCTACTATCATGAATTTAAATCATAAATCATAAAAATGAGGACGTGGAAATTCATTTGTTGCAGATCATTCATTCGGTCATCGATTAGACTAAAGAATAAGAACGAACAAAATGGAAATATTGCCGTACTTGTTGGCCATCCAGTCGTTGCCGGGACAAACGCCCGGCGAAAAGTACAGACATCTACACTCCATAGCCATCCAGATCATCCAGAATGAAAACCAGAAGAGAGAATTTTTAGAGTTGGGATTCACCCCCCACGTTCAACCTGCTCTACTATCTTTCTTGCGTATTCTCGTAGGAAATACACTGAAATATAAAGATTTTGTTATCGAGGCTCTTAAATCTGACGACGGGGTCGTCGTGAGACAAGCTTATTGCGTGCCAAGTGGTTTTTCAACGCCAACAATGAGCACTTTAACTCGGACTACTTCTTTAAACATATCGTGCTATTCATCTCGTAGCGAACACGTCGAAAGCTTATCAAAACTCTGGCTCGTCATTTGGTCATCCACTTGAATCCACTTGGATTTGCTCCTGCACTTGTTTTCGCTTAAACTCGTCTGCAAAAGGCTTAGTAAACTGAATTTCGAGACTCTGTTTGAAATGACTTTAAAAACTGATCACGAGGATGACTGTGAGTTTATAATCGACATGTTACGATATTATCCGGGAAAAAACAAATTCAGTCATACTAGAGGAAAAATACAAGTCAGTGTTTGGAAAGACCATTCTCGAAAACAAGGACTACAAGTTTTACGAGCAGATTTTCAATTTGCTGCCCACTGACAAGAAGGAAGAGTGTGGCAGGAAGTTTATCCAGAGCTTAACTGATACAGACGTGTTCGCCGCCCGTTATGAATATCTGCCGCCCAGAGAATCGATACCGTTATTGAAGGAACCTATCAATGTATATGTACGATAGCAAGCTGGATCTATTAGAGGTATTGCGTTATTTAAATACTCGGCATAAGAATGAGTGCTCGAATAAGTGTGCTGATACGCGCTTTGAAATATGGCAAATGCTGCTGAATCGAGTGCAAGATTACTAGAACTATAGATGGAATAAACGCTACTGATGATTCACATTTATAATATGAAAACCTGGATAAAGATACTAGTTTACATGTGATATTGTTGAGTATTATTTTTGTAACTTTATATTAATCTATTGTATTATTAGGTTGTTGGGTTCTTCTTAAAAATGATTTATTTATAATAAATAACTAATTGGGCATGTTCTATATTTTGTATCGTTATTTTTATTCATGACTTATATAAATACAGTAATGTAAGGCTGGCAATGCTTAGCGCTTTTAACTTTTGGTAAGTAATGGCACATCGTTTAGGCACAATAAAATAATGGCACATATCGTATAATAGGAACAAGCAGAGTACATCTAAGTATTAATATGGCAGATAGACGCGGAAAGAAATCGACTTAAATGTAGGTACATGTGCGCTTGTAATTGGTGTAATATAGATTTAGATATTATCTTAAACAATTTTACGAATTAAAATTTAGCTTGGCACTGTTCCATTATAGCATGGACGAATACCTGCTTGAATACAATTAATGACATTGCTTACACTAAATAACTTCATTCATAAATCTGATAATTGTAAAATTTTGGGTTTTTTATATGCTTACAACGCAAAAAGGCGTAAATCTTTTCTAAGGCATATTACAAGTTTTTAATGCACCCATTATATTATAGGCATAGATTAAATTCAAGGCGTGTATACTCCTACATATATTTGTATAACTAGCTGAAATAAGATTAAAGAAATGCACGATATAACACACTAATTTGGCATATACTTTTATGCGATGCGATTTAGATACTAGATATCGTTATAGTATAATATATAGTTAGACTAAAAGTGTAGTGTATAACTGATATCATGGAATTCAATTTGATTACGATTCGATTATTATAAGTGTTGTACTGGAGAATTTTATGTATTGCTTGATATCCTTCTTATATATTAAAAAAAAAATTAATCTTAACTTCCAATCAATACAAATATAAAAAAAAATTAATACATAATTGTATTTGGATATGTCAATAATACTGTCATTATTATACTAACATTTAAGATATATATCAATAAAGCAATAAAATTTTACTACTACAATTATGATACGTAAAATTTCGGAACATTGAACAGATACACTAAAATACTAAATACTATAATCTTTTTGTCGGATATTTCACTTGATATTGACTTGAATAATGATATAATGATATAGTTGATAGTTTTACTTTCATATGCATATTTTTGAACATCAAATATTGATATTGTCTTCATGCAAAGATCAAAGAATCGTCAAATGATATAGAACCTTTGATCATAATTTATGACAATCTCATTATCAAGGTATAGGTATTATTTCTTTATAGCATGAGTCATAAATAGTAATTATTAGGTAATATAACTTGTTAACAATTGACGCAAATAGTTTTGTGATCTTTCATAATATAAACGATGAAAATTATCAAAACAGATAGTGCTTTACAAAAACCTAAGAAATAACTCGGTTAAACAAGTCGGACAACATCGCTATCCAAAAATAGAAGCTAGCAAAGAATCACACGAAGCGTCGCAGACAATAACAGCTCGGAGCTGATAATTTTCGAGTTTGAACACGAAACTCCGAGATAAAAGGTTCTGCGTGAACCTTACACCAATAAACATAAACGATAAACAAGTGTGTATAATAATAATAATAATACCGAGGTACGAATCACGATAAATTGAAAAATCAGAGATATGCATCGTAAGATTGATATACAACGTTATTTTTTCCAAACGTAAAGTTCGTTATTGCCCAAGTTTTCCAGTAAATTGACTAGCATCGAACTATCCCTCTTTTTTTCTCTTTCTCTAGCATAATATATGATATAGGTGTATAACATCTCCCCGACAGCTCTATAACTAATGATAATCGAAACCCATTTGGCACGAATAAGGAAAAAATCCAAAAACGATATGACATCATTACTGCTCCTCGATCATCTTCTTTAAACAGGACTTACGATGCCCTTTGAGCAGAAACTTAGTGACCCATCCTTTACCGCATATCTCGCAGACGTAAGGTCTCTCGCCGGTGTGCGATCGTTTGTGTACTACAAGACTAGACCTTTGAGTGAAAGCCTTGTGGCAGAGATCGCAAGCATAGGGACGTTCGCCGGTGTGGGTGACCCGGTGAACGCTCAGGAGAGTCTCGCAGGAGAAGCGTTTGTTGCAGACTTTGCACTCGTAGGGCTTCTCGCCGGTGTGAAGCCGGGTATGGATCTGGAGACCCTTGATGGTCTTCAGTTCCTTGCCACAGTGAGAGCAGAGGAATGTGCGATTGGGACGGACGCTTCGACCGGTTCGAGGACGACCTCGACGTGGCTTGGACTGATGAGCTGGTGGTGATGGGGTCGAGGTAGTGGACGGAGTTGTCGTATAGCCAATGTCGTCAAGATAACTGCTGGTCTCCTGCGAAATAGAATGATGATGATAATTTGATATCGACGATGGAATGTGGATGCTATGAAGGAAGAAAAAATGACGATCGGAGAATGCCGTCAAATATAAATATTTGACAGGCACGATTCGTACTTTCGGTTTTCGCCATAACCAAATTTTCTGTTCATCTTCAACAAACTCCTAAACTGCAGAGCATTCAAAATTTCATGTAAATTATCAAGTGTTGTACAAAGCAAATTAAATTACAAAACACTATTTCAAAATGCCGTCCCCGAGTTTAATGGAAATATGCAGCCGATCGTTCACATCGGTAAGTATAAGCACTGGATCTCTCGATCAATCCAAGAAAAATAATTCGAAAATCTCATTCCAGATCCATAATCAGATTCAGAGATCTGTACACCAAATAATCCATTCATACACAAAAACCGAAGTGGAAACCTCTCCGTACCTATCATCCATTCAATCACTTACGGGCTCAACTCCCGGCAAGAAGCAAAAAAGCCTCAATACCATCATCCGAACCCTCGCCGAAAACGCAAGAACGCGCGGCGATCTAACATCCGCGATAAATGACTTCCAAGGAGTATCTCCTGCCATGTTGGAATTCATTCGAGTCGCCGTGGCTGTGGCTCTAGAGCTGAAGCTCGATGGACCGATACTCGAGGGATTAAAGTCCCCCAGTACCAGAGTCGTGAAAAGAGCTTTAAAGGCCGACTGGTTTTTCGCTGGTTCGAACGTCAGAGTAAACACAGAATACTTTGTGGAGAATGTCATGCCGTTTGTATCGCTGAAAACACGATGCGGTGTGATCAGAAAATTAGCAATCGGTCTTAAGGGTTATCCCGAAAAGGCTCAAGCTTTCTTCGATAGGTTTACGGAGCTGTATGGGACGGAAGCTAGTCTGCCAATTCTGAACGATTGTTCGGAAGCTTTTATTTACGATAGGATACTAAGACACAAGATCGTACTACCTTTGAAGAGTGTACACATATTGTACGAGAGGTGTCCCGAATTGGTGATTCGATACCTCCAGTTGGGAAATCCGAGAAACGAGAATAACGCGGAGGATCGAAAAGTCCTCGAGATTCGTATACATGACTACGATACGTTCCTTCCTACGCTAGTACGAAAGCATCCCGCAGTTTTCGCTCAGTTGTATGAGCTTACTCCGGAGAAGGAGTTGGAATTGAGCAGTATTCGCACATCGATATTCCTTAAAAGTTTAAAAAACCTTCTCATAGAGAAACCCCGGATATTTTTAAAGATCCTGTCGCTAAAAGTCGTCAGCAAAAGTCTGAAAAAAGAAGAGTTCGACAGGATGTACGAGAACCTGTTTTCGAGAGACAGAAGCGAGGTAAACGTTAAGAAATTGTTAGATTTCGCTGAGTACTATCCTCACGGTGATAAGCTCAAGCTTTTGAGAAAAACTTACGAGAAAGTCTACAGCAAGGATTTACTGAACGATAAGGCTTTCACTGAAGAACCTAAGTTTTGGAAACTGCTGCCGGTACAGGAAAGGGAGACTCTTGCAAGACATTGCTTCAAAATGAATCAGGAGAATAAATCCGATTGTCTCTACTACCTACCTCCGAGTGAGTCTCTCCCACTTCTGCGAGAAGAGATAACAAGTGCTAACGAAGCAGAGGAGAGGTTCGAGTTCATCGGACAAATGATCGACTCCTGCAGTCTCTACGAGAGCAAGCGAGATCTGTTGGACGTTCTGAACTACTACTACGAGAGGCACAGGAACGAGCGTGACTTGTACATCTTATTCGAAAAGCTGGAAGAAAACTTTGATTTGAAGAGTCTCGATAGCGAGCACTGGTTCGTCATCCAGAAGATCATCGACCACGCGTATGTGAGAGGAGAACTGTTCAGGTCTCACGTGAGCCTTATGAAATCGGTGCTGGAAGCAGTCCTATACCATTTACTCGTCGTCTGTCGAGAACAAGACGTTGATGAGACTTTTGTGAACAAGCTGTTCGAGTTGACGGTCAAATGCAATTTCGAGAAATCAGCGCCTACTTGGAACATTCTTAAGGAACGACCTGACGTGGAAAAACACTGCCTCGAACAGTTTCTCCAGATGATACCGGTGAGTTACCCAGGGACTCACGATTTCTGGAACGACAAGGATAACAGGTTGTATCTATTGTTGAGCCTCGTCAAAAGCATCCATGACTACAATTCGAGGATAAAGAAAAATCAGACTATTGAGAAGATCAAAATAGAAGACTATCCCTGGCTGACGAAGATGACGGACGAGTTTTTCTCTCGTGCCTGCGGCCCAGGCTTTCGCAAAAGCTTGCTCCTCCATCTCCTGCGCGTCGAAGCTCCCGATTTCTTCTATGCCAAAATCGACGAGTGTTCTACAATCCTGGACATAGACGAACTCGGCGAGGCACTACGACTGCTGAAACACGACCCCAAAAGGATTCTCGCCAGCTGGCCGGACTATCTGACTGAGGCTCGGGACAAGCTCTGCTCGGAGAACAACAAACGGGAGAGACGAGTCGCCAGGATGTTCATCTCGGCTACCAGGTGGTGCCACGAACTGCCAACCAAGTTCGTCGAGAGATGTCTTCTGGAGATCGAGGAGAAGGGAAGTATCCAAGTGTTGGGAATACTGCTCGAGGGTGACGTTTTCGAGAAACTCGTAGCGCCGTATCTACCGAGAGAAGCTTCGGAGACGGAGGCTAGAAATCTCAAAAAAAGCTTCGAGACTTCAAGAGCCATCGCTCTGGCCGCGAGATACCCAGAACCACCAGTTTCACTCAGTTTTGCATCCACTCTCACCAAGAGCCAAGAGTGTTCCCCTCAAATCGGAGCAAGCATGGATAGCCTCTCGCGTCGATATCCCGTTAAGGATGTTCTGGGACTGGCGGAGGAGCTTCTAGGAGGACGATCCGTCACCGCGAGAAAATTCGGCGTAAGACTTCTGTTTCAGTGTGTGAGGAGAGACCGACAGACGAGCTTTGCCGAGATGCTGTGCAAAACGGAGACCAACAGTTCGGTTGGAGAAGTCATAGCCGAGAGGATCCTGGAGATGTTCTCGAAATCGCCCAGTGAAGACAACTGGAAGCTCGTGAAGGACTGCATCGACAGACTGAGCGCAAAGAGTCGCTTACTGGAAAAGTTCGCGGACCTGGAGAAGATCAACGTTGATCCTAGATTCTTGGGACGATATGTTGAGACCTACCTGGACAAAGTCGAAAGTCTCTACAGAGAAGACTCGTACTCGCAAGTCAGAATAAAGTGCGTGTGTCTAGTCATAATGAGCCTGAATATTAAACCAACCGATCACCTGGATGAAGAGGTCAGCACAAAGATCCTCAACAGATACTTCCTGGATGATCACTCCTTGGAGATTTTGCCAGTAGTCCAAACCTTCGCCGTCATTTCGTACCTGTTATCGTCCACCAAAAAAAAATTTAAAGCAAGGCTCAAAGTGATAACCGACATCCTTAAGAACATCGCAGAGAGACTCGACGCTTCGCACCCGAAAAAATCCAGGTTTTATCCGGCGAACTACATCTTGACGGAGTTCTACTCGTACGCGTTGACTGAGATCGCGGCCAGAAGGCCGGACGAGAGTCTCGAGATGGTTGACAAGATGCTGGAAGTATTCGATGGGGAACTGTCGCCTTGGCAGGTACCCACTGCCTACCTGGCGTACAACCTTTACAAAGAATATCTACTAGCTGAGAATCCAAAGGACTTCGGAACTAAGTGCAGAAGAAGAATCACAGGGCTGATCGAGGATCTCTCAGGAAGCGAAGCCATGATCAAAGACGTAGCCAAGTGCTTGGATAGCTTCCTGGTGGAAGGCAAAATTTATCCCGAAGCAATAAGGCACGAACTGAGACTGAACGTGATCGATGGACTGCTGGAGGGTGACGATCATTACGGGTCTCTTGTTGGGATGCTTCTCATTAGATCTGACGAGGTGGACAATTACGACGACAGGTACGACGCGATTGTCAAGAAAATCGGTATGAAGAAAAACAAACCTTTGCAGTATTTCTTGTACAAACACTTAAACAGCATTAAATTGAATAGTCTTTAAAATGTACTGAGCTTCACTCTATTGTAATCACGCAATAAATTAACTTCACCAAAAACTCAGTGTCTCCATTCTATAAACCGAGTCAACTTACCAGATAACAATCGGCATGAATTCTCTCGATGTGCTTCTCGAGTTTGGCCCTATCTAGAGTCGAGAAGCTGCAGTGGGCGCAGGCGACGACAAGACAGGCGCCGTGATGCCTGCGCACGTGTCCGTTGAGCATGAATCGCTGAGAATAGGCCTTTTCGCAGTGAGGACACTTGTAAGGACGTTCGATCTCGTGGACCAGCTGCAAGTGCGCCACCAACTGGGTGAGGTACATGAAACTCTCACCGCAAAGCTCACAACTGCGGTCCATCACGTCCTCGCTGAGGTATAGAGATAGATATGTTTGTTTGTTTTAGGTATATGATGTTTGTGTTGTATAGATCATGTAATTTTGTATAAGGTTATCTTTATGTCAATGTTTCATGTTTATATGAGGGCTTTGAATTATGATTGCAAACGTGAGTGTTTATGTTACTGAGGGGGATTGATCTAGAATATGAAAAATTGAGAAACGAATTAATTAATTTCTTGTCAGATTTGGGTGGGTATAAAATAGAGCTATATTTTGAAACGTTCTACAAGTACTAGTCGATTGAAAATTCAATTCTCGAGAACTTACTTGACGAACGAGTCGATGATGTCCTGCTTGATCTTGTAGTAGTCGATGTTGTCCAACGGAGTCAAAGCGACGCTGAACATACAATCGTCGAAACTACTGTAACAGGAAAACCTTTGTTCGTCATTGCTACTCTACGGGTCTACATACGGTACACCAATTTCTAACAACTTCACATACACGGTTCTACTAGCTCTACATATTCAAATACAGCAGACATCGACGATCTTTGGATGAATTATTATGCATCGAGGGTATACCGATTTTATTTTTCGAAAAAAATAGCGTCTTTATTTGAAACAACGTTTGTTTACATGATAAAAAATTCAACATCAGTCTTCTCAGCTCTTCTCGTGGATCTTCACGTGCTTTCTCAGCTTGGACGCGGCCACGAAAGCTTTTCCGCACACTTCGCACCTGAAGTTCTTTTCTCCCTCGTGCTGTCTCATATGATGGACCAAACTGGTCCTCTGAATAAACCCCTTTCCGCACTCCGAGCACAAATAGGGTCGTTCTCCGGTGTGTATCCTCTGGTGCACCCTGAGGTTCTCCCACTTGGAGAAGCTCTTCCCGCAGACGTCGCAATCAGCGATCTTTTCACCCTTGTGAGACCTGAGATGCTGAGCCAGAACAGTCTTACAGGACAGCTGTGCACCACAGGTGTGGCAGAGGCACTTCTCCGTCGGCTCTTGGAGCAACTTTGCATGAGAAGCCTTGATGTGTCTCTTAAGGCTCTGCTCGTTGGGAAAGTTTCGAGGACAGTGCTCGCACTCGAGCAACGGAGCATCGGTGCTCTCTTCTGGGTGCAGGTTCCTCAGATGGGCCAGGAGATTCTTCTTGTAGTTGAAGACCTTCTCGCAGATGGGACAGGAGTGAGTGGCTCCGGGTCGGGCCTCGTGAAGGGCCTTGTGCTCGAGGTACTTGGACCTCTGCATGAAGCCGCAGCCACAGACGTCGCAACGGTGCGCGTAGTTCCTGGAGTGACGTCGCAGGTGGACCGTCAGGTTCGAGCGTTGGCTCGTCGCGTAGTCGCAGAGGTCGCAGCTAAACTGACGGCTCTTGTCCGGCTGGTGGAGTCGACTGTGGCGGCTGAGGTTTCTTGCACTGCGGAAGCTGGACTTGCAGATGGGACACTCGAAGGGACGCTCGAGCTTGTGGACTGTGTGCAGGTGCTGGGCAAGATTCGAGAGCTGACCGAAAGTGGAGGTACAGAGGGAGCATTTGTGCTTCTGATGGCGAGATGTCTTGGTTGGGGATGTCCTGAAATGTGAAACAGTGTGAGTTAGAGAGATGAGTCGTGGATATGCTTTTCTAAAGGTTTTAATTTGAATGGGATTAAAAATAAAATGGCTGGAATCGATTTACATTTATTACTTTTTTTTTTTTAAATTAGTTTTATTATATATCGTGGAAGTATGTTTCCACAAGGTTGTAAAGGTGAAATTGACTCGTTATATTTTTCATATATCAGTTTATTGTAATTTACTAGCTGTTCTATGAATGTATTTTTACTTACTTGATTTGGCAAATCAATGCCACGTGTAAATGTTATGCAGATTCCATGTAATCATGGTGAAGAGCTAAATTTACAGGTCGTGTTGTGCATGAGAGAATATCAATTAAGAAAATTTCATAGATTTATCAAGTAATTTAGAAAAATCGTAATCGACATGAAATTTTTATTGAAAAGTATAAGATGAATATCTGAAAATACAATATAAGAGTAAACGTACAGTATCGCAATGTGATTCATTAGAATACAACTTTCAGAGATTGGTATCAAATTTTAATGTAACAGTATCAAATTTTTAACTTCTTCTAAACGAAAAAGCTAAGATAATAATTATAAAAATACCTACGAAAAAGTACACGCAAAGACTTCCTTATTACAGCGAGAACTTCAATCTTACTTTATCTGTTTATTATTAAATTACTTATAATATTTATTTACATCAGATTCTGATGTTGGCTATTTTTTAATCGTTATCGATGCATACCGANATTCGAGAGCTGACCGAAAGTGGAGGTACAGAGGGAGCATTTGTGCTTCTGATGGCGAGATGTCTTGGTTGGGGATGTCCTGAAATGTGAAACAGTGTGAGTTAGAGAGATGAGTCGTGGATATGCTTTTCTAAAGGTTTTAATTTGAATGGGATTAAAAATAAAATGGCTGGAATCGATTTACATTTATTACTTTTTTTTTTTTAAATTAGTTTTATTATATATCGTGGAAGTATGTTTCCACAAGGTTGTAAAGGTGAAATTGACTCGTTATATTTTTCATATATCAGTTTATTGTAATTTACTAGCTGTTCTATGAATGTATTTTTACTTACTTGATTTGGCAAATCAATGCCACGTGTAAATGTTATGCAGATTCCATGTAATCATGGTGAAGAGCTAAATTTACAGGTCGTGTTGTGCATGAGAGAATATCAATTAAGAAAATTTCATAGATTTATCAAGTAATTTAGAAAAATCGTAATCGACATGAAATTTTTATTGAAAAGTATAAGATGAATATCTGAAAATACAATATAAGAGTAAACGTACAGTATCGCAATGTGATTCATTAGAATACAACTTTCAGAGATTGGTATCAAATTTTAATGTAACAGTATCAAATTTTTAACTTCTTCTAAACGAAAAAGCTAAGATAATAATTATAAAAATACCTACGAAAAAGTACACGCAAAGACTTCCTTATTACAGCGAGAACTTCAATCTTACTTTATCTGTTTATTATTAAATTACTTATAATATTTATTTACATCAGATTCTGATGTTGGCTATTTTTTAATCGTTATCGATGCATACCGACGAATCATCAAGAACCTAAGAATCTTCTTTCAATGAAACAAAATAAAACGTTCAAATTATCTCTAGACAACATACTTATTTTATATATATATATATAAAACGAATAAAAATACTTTATGGATTATTTCAAAACTTCCTTTTAGAACTAGGTATTAACAATTATTCAACCATATTTAATAGGCTAAACTCATTGTATTCAAACACGAACGCACGTATTGTCAAATATTTATCAACGCTAAATATTTCGATTGTGACATGCAACTACTTCTCATACGCGCATATTTTCAAGTGTTATCAAAAATCGTGAGACTTATCACTGATTGTTTCAAGTTGGCTTTACGAAGAATTGAAAAATCTACCGAAACAGGTTTATCACCTCATTACAAAAAATCTATTCATAGGATACCGTTATCACTAGATAAAAAAAAAGAAACTAGTTTACAAACGGGTTCGAAAAGTTTTTCAAAAACTCTTTCAACAATATCCCAATACATATCATCATTCATATCCGAACAAACTGCGATTACTCGCCCTCTATGTCGTTCTTCTTCGCGTCAGTTTTCTGCATCAGATCCGCGATAACATAATCGATCGAGATGGCTGGCAATGGAGGCAACGGCCCAGGATGCTTCTTTCTGTGCGTAATCAAACCAGGCTTCTGGGTAAAGCTCTTCCCACAAATATCGCAGACATACGGCCTGACCCCGGTGTGGGTCAGCAGGTGTTGCTTGTGCGTGTTCTGCCTCCTAAAAGCTTTGCCACAGACCTTACAGGGAAACGGTCTGACGCCGGTGTGTATCCTCATGTGTTTCTTCAGCGCATCGTTCCCGCTAAACGTTTTACCACAGACTTGGCACACCGCTCGCTCTTTCTTCAGATGCAACTGCGCGTGCTGCTCGAGCGACTCCTTAGTGGCGAGCTTGCGCTTGCAGATCTCGCAGGTAAACGGCCGCTGATTGTGGGCGTGTGCCAGATGCTTCTTCAAGGCGAATGCATTGCGATATGTCTTGCCGCAAACGTCGCATACGGCTTCGCGCTCGTCGCTGTGAATACTCTGCACGTGCATGTACAGGTCGCTCTTCATTTTGAACTTCTTGCCGCAAGCTTCGCAGGCGAACCTGAAACCCTCGGTGTGCTTGCGGACGAAATGCTCACGCAGAGACTGTCTGCACTTGAAAACGGTGTCGCACTCGCTACAGACGTACTTGGGTACGGATTTGTGCGCCTCGGACACGTGCTTGCGCAAGATCTTGCGCTGACGAAAGCTCAAGTCACAGTGCTCGCACTGGAAGACGTGGTTCTGCCCATGATCCGCAAGCTCTTCCTGAGTTTCAAAAGAGTCTCCACACTTGATGCAGGTGAACTCGATCTTTAACGCGACGGACGAGGTCTGCGTGCCTTCGTCGATCTTGAGCTTTTTCGGCGGGAGTCGCAAGCCTTTCGAATTACTCGGCGACTTTCTCTTGGACGGCAAGACGACTGGACTGTCGCTTCGGATTTTGGCGGTTCGTCGAGGAGTTCGCTTCAGGATTTGAGGTTTCGTAGGCGATTTATCGGTGATAAGTGTCGTGGACGTCCTAGCGCGCGTCCTTCGGAGCGTTGGCGCGGTCTTCAGTCTGAAAATAAAAGGCAAAGACGATGTTAGTTCGTGTTTGGATTTCGCGAGAATTTTGAAGAGAAGTAGAGGTGGTTGCTACGATGGCTTGTCACGAGGCAACTTGGGTCCTTTTTATACACTGGCGAGGTAGGTTTTCGCGAGGAAAATTGGATATGAATATCTAAACATCTACTCACGTCATTTATATATTTTCAATGAATTTTCATGCTAATAATTGATGCAAGGAAAAATAAAACAGAACATAAATGTGAAAAATATATATTTCAAATCCATCGCTATACACAACATATGGTATCATTGGCAAAAGTGTTCTGGTAGAAATATGAAGACGGTTACACCAATTTAAAATTTGGACAGCCGAATCGGTATAACATCATAACTAAGATTAATTGACATTTATACATAGACTGGTTGTTATTGTTTACAAAATGCGACTCGAAATACCATCTAATTGTTGAATAACGTTTCGGACAAAAAAAACTTACATATACTTTTCTCTTTAATTCTTTGACAGTAATATGATCAATGATTCTTCAAACGTTAAGAGCAACAAAATTTTTTAACCATAATTAAAACTAATAGTAACTCTATGTATTAACGGATACGAAAATAAGATTAACGCCACAAACAATGGATGTCTTATTTGCTGCAATGTAACTATCTAAAAGTTAACAAAGTTCTTACAAAAATTGTAAAATCATTTTACATAAAAATAGCACTTCGCACTTTCGCAGTGTGGAAACTATTTGTGGACTTTTGTATGTATTGATTCTGAAAGTTAACGCTATTAAAGTAATTTGATTTTGAAAAAGCATTGGATTCCAACAAATTTACTGTAATGCAGAAATACTCTCATTGTAAATAATTCTTATTCAATGCTCAAAATGACCGCATACCTAGATAATCTTTTAACAATCTTCATTTTTATATAAATTCTCATCTACATCGCTTGTACATACATCTTTTTATTTACTATCGCGACGTATACACAGGTACAAATATTCCTCACGCAACACTACTGATCATCATACACTTTCTTTTTATCAAAAATCTTACAAAAAACGTAGTATCAGAATTTACAAACCTAGCAAAGACTCTCTATCTCGCGCGGTCATGTTTAATACACTATACATATTATTCCATACTCTCTTAAACATCACCGAGTATCTCCTCTTCGATGATCTCCTGCTCTAAACCCTCTTCGTACTCTTCCTCGTACTCTTCTTCTTCCTCCTCCTCCTCTTCGTCTTCTTCAGGTTCGTCCACCAGCGATTCCAGCATTTCCCTCTCCCCGCTGTTTTCAGCTTGATTGCTCGCCAGGTATCCCTCTGTGAACTCCTTAACGATGTCTCCGATCGGCATAACCGGTAACGGCGGGTGATTACCCGGATGGGTTTTCCTGTGGCTGATCAGCCCGGGTTTCTGCGTAAACGCTTTCCCGCAGATGTCACAGACAAAAGGCCTCTTACCGGTGTGGATAAGCAAGTGTTGCCTCAGCTGAGACCTTCTGGCAAAGGGCTTGTTGCAGATGACGCAGCTGTAGGGCTTGTTGCCCGTGTGAACAGACATGTGTCGCTTAAACGAGTCCTTCTTAGTGAAAGTCTTGCCGCACTCGGCGCAAACGATCTTCTCGCGCTTCTCGTGCTGCATGACCATGTGCTGGTCGAGGTTCTGCTGTGTGACCATGCGACGCTTACAGATCGTGCACTCGTACTTGGGCTTATAGTGCGCCCACTTCTGATGCACGTAGAGTGATCCGCTGTTGAGACAGAGCTTGCCGCAGACGTCGCAGTTGACAGGCTTCTCTTTATGATGAAAACGTACGTGGTTGGTTAGGTCACCCTTGACCTTGAACTGCTTTGGGCAGAACTTGCACTGGTGTTCGTAGCGGTCCGTGTGCTTGCGGATGAAGTGCGACTGAAGCGAGTGCTTGGATCGACAGACGAAGCCACAGGCAGCGCAGGGGAAAACTGCAGCCTGGTTCTGGCGCTTACGCGTCCAGGTCTCGTGCTTACGCTGCAGGTGGGTAGCGAAAAGAGATTTTTTCTGGGTACGAAAGTCGCAGACAGAGCAGATGAACATGCCGTCCTCCTGGATGCAGACCTTCTTCTTGTGCGTCCAGGCGACGTGTTTGCGGAACGCCAGGGTCGTCTCGAAAGTTTCCGAGCAGGCCTTACATTTTAGATTGTGCTGGCCGGTTCCAGAAGAGGCATTCCTCACCTCCATGACGTCGTCTTCCATTTCGTCGTGATCGGACTGAACTGGAGGAGGTTCTTCGGACTCGTCCTCGGGCATGGAAACTTCGAAGCCTTCGAAGTCCCGAGACTCGTCCTCGAACCCTTGCTCCTGGACTTCTGGCGACGGCGGAGCGACCTGGACCATCTCCTGCTGATCGCTGGTGTCCATAGGCTCAACGTTAAGCTTCTCCAGAGTAACGACACCTGCTTCGACCTTCACCTGGTACAGATCACCGTAGGAACCAGCCTCCACAGGTTCGATCAAACTTTTGGTCAAGATTGGTTTGGCAGCTGTTGACTCGGTGGATTTACTCTGCATCACCTTGCCGTTGACGATAATAGGCTTGACGTCTTGTGGAGGCTCTGGTGTCTCCTCGAAGAAGTCATCCTGCTCATCAGCGGACACGGCGTCGTCTTTGTCATCTTCTTGACTCTGTGGCTGCTCTTCCCTCTCGCCAACTTCGTCATCGTCGTCCTCCGTTACCTGCTCGTCAGCAACGAAGGGGATGTCCTCGTGAAGCTCGGGGATCGATTCCTCTTTCATGGGAACCTCGTCTTCGGGGACAAACGCGTAGTAGGGTTTGCCGTCGAACTCCAAGATCTGCCATTTGCGCATCACCAGTGACTCGCGCTCGAAGATGAAGATGCCTCGACCGGAGGAGGAAGACTTTGGCTTACTGCTGCTACTGGAGAACCTGAAACATCAGCGGCATAGTGGCGTTACATCGAGGTATCGTGACAGAGGGTTTGTTGATGGGTGAGTGGGTGGTCGTGGTTTTTTTGATCTCGCATTGATCGAAGATTATTCGCTTTTATATTGAGGTATTGTAAATGACGCAGTGAAGTTCGCTTTGTAGTGGTTAACACGTAGTTAAGAGTTGCAGAATAATACTTAAGAACCTTATATTTATATATTATATATTTGTTATTTCGTGTTTAAATCTTATAGATAATTGTTGTAGATAGAGTACGATAAAATAATACAAATAAAAATTTGTATAAACGTTTATAAAATTTATCATTACAATTCCAGTGTATTTGTCTAACGTTCCCGCGCCTTGCAAGTATTTCCTGAAATATGGAAAAAAAACGTCATTTACTTAGGCATAATGAACTTTTTGCACGTTATCACAGTGTATAGTTTAATATTTAACTTACCTTAAATGAAAAGCCCTAAAAAGATGCAATGAGAATTAATCAAAGTATAGTTATGAATAATAATTAATAAACAAGACATTTTTTGTATTAAATATTTATTCTTCGACAAAACAACGGGTTTGAAAATGCTATATTAAATTTAGTTGTCTTTTTTATATAAATTTCGCCCGTATAAAAAAATTCAGCTCAATTATTTACAGCGTTTTATTTCCCCTTACATCTTGAGCAGGTATGTACATCAAGTTCAAAACAGTTCTTGATAATAATTAAATAATTCTAACTAACGTCACAACTACTTTGTTACAAACTTTACAGTTCAAAAAATAATGTTTTAATACAATGTACATACCTAGCTTACATTCATTCCACAAGTAATGGACATTCTTCGAAGTATTCTCAAATTGAAATTTTGGATGAATAAGTTTCAAACGATTAATTCAGATGTTATTAAAATAAAATATCGAAGTAAATAATTTGGAGGTAAAAAAACTTAGACAGAGCAATAAATATCTGAGAAAAAAAATCTTCAAATTACGTTAAATATTTTTGAAATTTAAAAAAATGAATTGGCACAATTATTTGACTGAATAATAGTAATAGTTTCTCTCATTCGTTATCTTAATGCTCACAAAGCACTAAATCACACAAATCGTCTAGCACCGATATCGTTTTTCATTACAACTTCAACCAAAATCAAATAATCGACTATTCACTCACTCACATATCATTAAAAAAATTATTCCTAAACCTGTACTCAAACTTTAGAAAAAAAAAAATTAAAACAACGATAGTCATCAATTTAATTATCTTAACTTATTCCCCAATCTTCTGCTCAATTTTCTTAAGTATATGATCGATATAGACGACGGGTAAAGGCGGCTTCTCTCCTGGATGCACCTTCCTGTGGCAGATCAATCCTGGTTTCTGCGTGAAACTCTTTCCGCATATATCGCATTTATAGGGTTTCTCCCCGGTGTGAATGAGTAAATGCTGTCTAAATACAGCTCTTCTGGCGAAAGCTTTACCGCAAAGGTGACACGTGTGCGGTCTCTCTCCGGTATGAGTCATCGTGTGCTGCTTTAGTTTGCTCGCCTGGTCGAAGACTTTGCCGCACTGATCGCACATGAAGGTGGTCCTCTGTTCGTGCTGCCTGAGGATGTGCTCGTCCAGATTTTCCTGGGTGACCATCCTTCGGTGGCATATGTGACACTCGAATTGGGGCTGATAGTGCTCGCGTTTCTGATGCACGTGCAGGGAGTTGCTGTTACTGCAGACCTTGCCGCAGACGTCACAGACCAGCGGCTTCTTGAAATGCTGAAAACGTATGTGCGAGGACAGGTCGCATTTGACTTTGAATTTCTTGCCGCAGTACTCGCAGGTGAATTTGTACTCGGTTGTGTGTTTGCGCTCGATGTGCATCATCATCTTGCGGCGTTCCGTCGTCATGAAGTCGCAGCGATCGCACTTGAGATCGTAGGGCGGCTCCTTTCTCCACTTGGCGGGTTGAACAGTGCCTGGGTGCTCCACGCGGGAGTGCTCGTAAACGATTGTACGGGTACGCCCAACAAAGTCGCAGTACATGCACTTGAAACCTGGACGCTTTCGTTTCTGATTCCTCTTCTCCTTGTTCTTCTCGATGCTTTCGATTGTGCCGCGAATTTTCTTGGCCAAAACGTCAGTGTGCGTGGTGGTGATGTGTTGGTGAATAGCAACTTTATCGGTAGTGGTATAGTCGCAGTACGGACAGGTATAGGTCACCAACTGCGCGTTATTGAATTCCTGATTCAACTGGTGCTCTTCGGCGCCCTCGACCGATTCGGTCTCCACTTGTGCATCGAGATCACCTGTTTTGACGTACTGTGTGTCGCAATCTTCGACGTATTCAACTTCATCTTCATAGTCTGCCGAGTCTTCGATGTGATCTGTGTAGTCGCCTGTTTCTTCGACTTCTTCTACTTCCTCTTCGTAGTCCACCTGATCACCGTAACCTTCCATTTCGTCGTGATCTCCGTAATCTTCCGCATCGTAAGGATGGACTCCGTATCCAACTGCTTCGTTGTCTTCCTCTACTACGTAGTCGTCATCGTGAGCCAATAGTTCGTTGGCTTCTTGCACCATCTCAGCGTCTCCCTCGACAAGGTCCTCGGTAATGCCATCGATCGCGCTGTCCGTAGGTACCTCCTCTTCAACCACGACCTGCTCTTTGTCATCTGTTATTATGATCTCTTCGTCCGGTTTGACGTCCAACTCGTTCTTGACTATTGGCTCTATCGCCAACGTTATGGAAGACGTCCGCACGGCGATACTCTGTTCGTGGTTTTTGTGCAACCTGGCCACGTGTCCAGAAACGCAGACCGATAGTACCGATTTGTAGTCGCAATAATTGCATGCGAACTTTCCATCTTTGGTTTGGCTGTATCCCTTAGCGCGTTCCTGCAGTTTTTCTATTATGCTTTTGGTTAGTTTTTGCTTGACTTCCGGTTCTTTCGCCTTATTTTGGTGAACCAAGTTGAAGTGTCTCGTCAGTGAGTGATGGTCCGAGTAGCTGACGTCGCAGGGCTTACACACGTAGACCGCAGGTTTTTTCGAGGAGACGCTCTTTTTATTATGGGTATTAGAGACCTTTGGATTATCCTTGCTGTTTACGAGACTTGGAAGGCTGTTGCTACTACCGTCTATCGTCACCTCTTCGAACTCAATGTCATTCGATGTGCAGTCAAAGCTTTCCACCGGCTCTTCCTTAGGCTCTTCCTTTGGCTCGATCTCGATCAGATTACCGTCTTCGTTTATTATCCGTTGCTTCGTACTCATCTTCTTGGAGAGCCTGAAAATGAAAAAAAGCAATGGTTAGTTTGGTGAAATGAAAATGATGTGACCATATTTGGCACTTGTGTGGGCGCTGAAAGTTTAGTTAGATTGTGTGGAGAAAACCGTTGCTCAGTCACGTCCTGAAACTTGACAGCAAAGGTGAATATTGGAAAATTATTTCTTTTTAAAAATAGCACTCTGCAATTTCACAACGTGTATCAAAATAATTCAATAAAAATGGTCATCCAAATTTGGTAAAAAAAACGTATTTTATTCTAATAAATTTTACTATAATGCAGAAATATTATGAAGATGTTCATTGCTAAACAGTGAATAATGCTTGACAAACATCTGTCATACAACATTTCTCATAATACACTCTTTTTTTTTGTTCAAAAATCTTACAAAACGCCGCGACACTAACTCTTTACCGAGTCTCGCACCAATTCTGGTCTGTGCTGAAGCATCGGAATTTGCAAACCTAAAAAAGTCTCACTCTTCTCTCTTGCACAGTTTTGACTAATTACACTGTACATGTCATTTGATGCTTTCTTCAACGACGTCATCGTCGAGTATCTCTTTTTCGATGATTTCGTGCACTAAACATCCTTTCTGCTGCTATTCATCGGGCTCGCGATCCTATCATTTCCCTGTCTCTCGCTATTTCCAGCCTTATTGCTTGCCAAGGAGCTCTCATGCTTACCCAGATGGATCTTTCGGTGGTTTACCATTTCGGCTTCCTGTGCAAATTGCTTATTGCAAATATAGCAGACAAAGTTCTTTTTATCAACGTGGGTAAGCATCAAGTGCCGCCTAATCTCCATTCTCGTGACGAAGGTCTTGTTACAAACGATGCAAAAGTATGGTTTCTCGCTCGAGGAGGTCTTGGTGTGGTTATCCATGTGGACTTTAAACTGGGACTTGGGTAAGGATTTTCCACACTTGCCGCAAACGATCTGTTCCTCGGCGTACGTAGATTTGTTATGTAACGTTTTAAGGTGCAAGAAGAGCGATCGACGATTGATAAAGATCTTGCCACAAAAGTTGCAGTTGACGGGCTTGTTTTCGTGCTCGAAGCGCATGTGTCTGGTTAGGTCCCCCTTGATATTGAACTTCTTTGGGCAGAACTTGCACTGATGCTCGTAACGATTGCTGTGATTGCGGATGAAGTGCATTTTAAGCACCTGTCTGCTTCGACAGACGGAATCACAAATAGAGCAGGGGAACTCTACCTGGCTCTGGCTCTCGGATTGTAGGCGTGCTTCGTGGTCTTCTGTTTTGTAAGAATGGACTCCATATTCAGCTGCTTCGTTGCCTTCCTCTACCACGTAGTCGTCGTCATCCTCCTCGATTAGTTCATTATCAAAGTCAAAGTCAGCTAATAGTTTGTCGGCTTCTTGCACCATTTCAGCATCTCCCTCGACAAGGTTCTCTGAAACGTCATCGACTACGCTGGCAATTGGTACTTCTTTGACTACGACCTGCTCTTCGTCATCAGAAATTATGATCTCTTCAACCAGCTTACTATCTAACTCTTCCTTGGCTATTGATTCTGTAGGTAACGTTTGCCAACGCGTCAAAACATTCCGACCGGGGGCTCTATGCAATCTGGTTACGTGCGCAGTTTTGCAGTCCGTTAGAATTGATTCCGGTTTCTTCACCTTTTTTCGATGAAACGAGCCGAAGTGTATCTCCAACGAATTGAAGCTCGGGAAGATTAAATTACATGACTTGCACATGTAGACTACTGACTTTTTCGAGGAGACAATCTTTTTATCGCGACTTTTGGAGACCTTCAGATTATCCTTGCTCTCTGTGGGAGTTGAAAATCTGCTACCGTCTATCGTCACTTCTTCAAACTCGATGTCGCTCGACGAATAGTCGTAGTTGTCCTCTGGTTCTTCCTTCGACTCGATTTTAATCCTCTTCGGGAGCCTGAAAATAAAAAGTGCAATGGTTAGTATGGTGAAGTAAAGGCAAATTTGGCGAAAGTTGACACTTACACAGACGATACAAGTTTAGTTAGATTGAACTTGATTGAAACTTGACAGCGAAATTGAGTACATACATTGAGAAAAACTTCGAAGTTGATTTTTTTACAAAGAATTTATTTCGAGTTTTTGGTACATTTTTAATATTTTTGATACTGATTTATGTAGTTTTACGTACCTTAGATCTTGAATTGCGCTTGAAAGTAAATTAGAGGTATTAGAGATATTACAATTATCGTTTTGATTACCAAGATCATTTTTCTTTATTAAAGATTCAGAGCTAGACAAGTGGTGTTTGAATGAATTTTCTTTTTCTCTAAACGAGAAAATGTTACAAAATTACGAATATTTGTCAGCTTTTCGTAATAATAACTAAAACAATTAATTTTTTTTTTAATTTGTCCAATAAAATAAACTAAAAATTTGATCAACTTGTAAAAAATAAAAATGTATTTTTAAGATATTAATTCTGTTACTTTAATGTGCGAAGTACCGTGCGTTATGAATTTATATTTGTTAAATTCGTTGATCAAACTTTAAGATATTATCTTACAAAACTAGTAAAAACAATGAAGTACATTGTTAAAAGTGAGCAAACTAAGAAACCCTAAAATTGAAATGAACTTGAACACAGGTGCATTAACTTTACATAGTTTACAGGAACTCGTCGCCAGTTAAGCAACAATGATTATTGTACAAGTTTCGTATACGCCCTTACTCTGTATAAAAAGCAAGTTAAACACCTACTGCCTGACATATTTTTACGGAATTTATTGAAGTTAGAAATTTTTTTTTTTAGCTATAATTTACATTTACGATATTGTATTCACTTGTTCAAGCTACAGTTAAAATTCAACTTCTTTTATTTTATAAAACTTTGGTATATACAGATTTTATACGAAACCTTGAAATAGATATAAACCAAAAGTACTACTAGAAATATAGTAGACATCAACAAAATCTCCTTTCCAGCTCATATTTGAACGTTCAGTAAAATTTCAATAAGTCTACGTCTGCTCGGCAAGTAAAAACTTCGCGAAAACAAAAATAATTCAAATCTTTTTATCTCAATCTGCACATTCCTAGAATAACTATGCAAAGAAAGCCTATACTACTATACTCTAAATAAACTCAAATTTAAAGAAGAAAAAAAAATGCACACCTCGCACGCAAAGTGAATGCATAACATAGAAATCTATATAATCTCAGTTCATGATTCTCGTTCACGTTTCTTTACAGCAGATCCGTAAGAACGTGTTCGATGGTGACTCTCGGCAGTGGCGGTTTATCGCCTGGATGCATCTTCCTGTGACAGATCAGTCCAGTTTTCTGCGTGAAGCTCTTTCCACAGATATCGCAAATATACGGCCGCTTGCCGGTGTGTATCAGCAGGTGCTGTCTCAATCCGTTTCTCCTGGCGAACGACTTCATGCAGATCTTGCAGGTGTACGGCTTGACCCCGGTGTGCACTCGCATGTGGATTTTCAATCGAGCTGCCTTTCTGAACGTCTTACCGCACTCCTCGCACACGGACTCCTCGACTTGCTCGTGCTGTTTGAGTATGTGGTCGTCGAGATTTGCTTGGCTGACCATTCGCCGATGGCAGATATGGCATTCAAAGTCCGGCTTGTAGTGAGCGAACTTCTGGTGCAGATAGAGCAGGTTGCTGTTCCGGCAGGTCTTGCCGCAAACGTCGCAGATTATGGGCTGCTCTCTATGCTGGAATCTGATATGGTTGGTGAGGTCAGCCTTGACTTTGTACTTCTTTTCGCAGAGACTGCACTCGTGCGGATAGTCGTCGGTATGTTTTCTGAGCACGTGGGTCTTCATAGCGTGCTTGTTTTTAGAGACGTAGTCACATTGACCACAGGCAAAGAGTTGTTCAACCTCGGGTTCCTGCTCTTTCTCGTTACCCTCGCCATCCTTGTGCTTCCTTCTGATGTGCTGGTACAACTGGCTCTTCGCCCACGTGGAGAAGTCACACTCGTTGCACTCGTAGCATTTGCCATCGTTCTCTCCGTCGTTCTCCTCGCTGTGCTGTCTCTTGTGCCAGTCCAGGAGCTTGGTATTGAGTGTCTTGTAGTCGCACTGTTCACACTTGAAGTACGCGCTGTCCGCAATGTTCTTACTGGCTAGCACGCTGTGCTTGATGGACACGTGCCTCTGCAAACCCATCCGCGACTGCGTCTCGTAAGAGCAGGCGTGACACTGGAACATACCATCTGTATTGGCCAGCATCGTGTGGCAGTCCTTGAGATGTTGCTGCATGTTTCGCCGGCTCTTGGTCTTGTAGTCGCATTGGTCGCAGTCGAATTCTTTCACTGGCACCTGCTGCAGCGGTTGCTTCCTGCCAGTGTGTTCCCTCGCGGTATGCGAGCGGATGCTCATAACCGTGGCTCCAGCGAAGCTACAGTAGTGGCAGGCATAGCCGGTGAACAGCTGCATGTTGTAGCGTGGCTTGTTCTTGGAGAAGAGCGGGTGAGGCTGGTCGCCGTGGTTCCGCGTGATGTGCGAGTTCATCGTCGAGTAGACCCAAGACTCGAACGGGCAGTAGGGACACTTGCGCACCTTCTTGCCCTCGGTCTGCGCCTGCATATCTGCAAGCTCTGGGTCATCTTTCAACGGGTCTGTCGACTGATGCTTACGTACGACGTGCGAGCGCATCGTCGTACGTTTGAAGCTCTTGAAGGGGCAGAACGCGCAGCTAAGCTGGTTGCTCAAGGTGTTAGTCACAGACGATGACGCGAGGGCAGCGACTCTATTCGCGACTGACTTGAGCCACTGCTCGCGATGTTTGCGCTTAATGTGCGAGTGGTAGGTCGAGCCAATGCTCGAGACGAAAGGACAATGCGGACAGGAACGACCTGGATTATCGGTCAGAGGATCCTTTTCCGACTCCACTTCTATCTCCTCCTCAACTACCTCTACTGGCCAGCTGCCCTCGTCGTCCTCTTCGACCTGCTTGATATTCGATTCTTCTTCGGTGAGATCTTTGAAAAGCGTGGATTTTTCCTCACTTTCTAAGCCGGTAGAGTTGTGCTTGCGCGCGGCATGCGAGGCGACGGTTGTGCGGATGCGTGAGCTGAAGTTGCAGCTACTGCAGACATAATCGCCGCTAGAGAGTTTGTAGTAGCCCGTGAAGTAGATCCTATCCTCACCTTCCACAGGAGATTCTTTAGGTTTTTGAACTAACGGCTGCAAGCGCTTTTGCCTTTTCTTCGGAGGACTCGCAATCGTCTCGGTCTGCTGTACTGTCTTGTTCACCACTACTCTGCTTACCACTACGGCAGGAGACTTCTGGGGTGCATGGACCTTCGCGTTGTGATTCTCGAGCATTTGCCGTACAGGGAAGTACATCTTGCAGGTTTTGCACATGTACACTATGAAATCGTGTTTCTTTTTTGGTGCGACAATGTCGTAAGAACTGGTGCCATCGATAGTGACCTCTTCGAAGTCGCCAGGGTTGGGCGACTCGCGCGGCTCGATCTTCACTTGAACCATTGGAGTGGCGACGGACAAGAGCTTACCCATCAAGGGCTTGCTAATCTTGACGAGTTTCTTTTGGAAGACCAGGTGCTTTCCGCCCATGGGTCTAATGATCGGCAGTCGAAATTTTCTGAAAATAAAAGAAAAAGTCTGTGGTTAGTAGAGGACTTTATGTAAGAGTTGGACCTTGCGTCACTGTGGTGGCAAGTAATACTTTTGGAGGAAAAAAGTTCGCTTGCACGCACCGAAAAACCTTGCTGTCTTTCTGAGCGAGGATGTCAAGGTGAAAGAAGAAAAAGCTTTTTGGCGACACATATAAAGAATGTACACCGCTTGCTATTTCAACTGAAATGGTTTTACACGATCGAATTAAAATTGCATACACAAAGCCTGTCGTGTTCGAATGAAAAGAAGGTGATATTGCAGTAGAACTAGAAGTAGCTAGAAGCTTAATGTGCGGGTCAAGTATTTTGAACTGTATTTATTCAAAATCAAACGCGCTTCGTTACATCGCATTTGATATTCCACAAAGCGTGGAGCTCGCTGTTTTTCTGATCACTTATAGATTACAGCAAATATTATACAATGCGCTCTTATATACTAGTATCTTTGTACAAGAAAATCGCTTGGTAAATAACAATAATTCTAAAATAATGTATCATGTGAATGAAGTAAGAAAGTAGAGTTTTATCAAGGTTAAATTTCTGTAAATACTTTAAAATTCATCACATTAAAGTTACTATAGTCAAGAAAACTCGAAAGAAAACAATGTTCTTAAAATCACATTATCATCAATGTGACAAGTGCTTCAAAAATAAAAATAAAATTACTCAGACCGTACATAAATTCCAAACAAAAAGCTGTACGATTTCTGCTCTGAAAAATGATTTCAGACATAGTTTTGATAATCGACAGAAATGCTTAAAAATTAAAAAGCAAATAAAATATATAACATTAGTGCAAACACAGTTCACGACACTGAAAAAAAAACCGATTTCCTCTTCAACACACTCCGTCTTCTTCGGTAAGTAAATCCGACAGCACGTGATCGATAGTAACCCTGGGCAAGGGTGGATGCGATCCAGGATGGCTCTTTCTGTGACTGATCAGTCCGGGCTTCTGCGTGAACGTCTTGCCACAAATATCGCAGACGTATGGCCGTTGTCCGGTGTGAATGAGTAGATGCTGCCTCAATGCGGTTTTTCTGCTGAAAGCTTTTCCACAGATCTTGCAAGCGTGAGGTTTTAAACCAGTGTGAATTCTCATGTGGATTTTCAATCTACTCTGCCTCGTGAACGTCTTGCCACACTCCTCGCACACGGCGTCCTCCCTCTGTTCGTGCTGTTTGAGAACGTGCTCGTCGAGGTTCGCTTGACTCACCATCCTTCTATGACAGATCGGACACTCGAATTCAGCCTTGTAGTGGGCGAACTTCTGATGCACGTAGAGTGAGTTACTGTTGCCGCAGGTCTTGCCGCAGACATCACATATTATCGGTTGCTCTCTATGCTGGAACCTGATGTGGTTGGTCAGATCTCCCTTGATCTTGTACTTCTTCCCGCAGTCCTTGCACTCGTGCGGGTACTCGTTCGTGTGCTTTCTGATCACGTGTACCTTCATCTCGTACTTGGTCTTGTTGGTGTAATCGCAGTGCTCGCAACTGTAGAACTCAGGCCTCTCGGGTTTCGAGTCCATCAGCTTGTGTCTCCTCTGGATGTGCAAGTACAAGGCGCTCTTGATCCTGGCAGCAAAGTCGCACTCGTTACAGAAGAATTTGTTCTCGCTGCTCTTGACGCTGACGTTGAGCTTGCCACTGCGGTGTCGACGCTTGTGCGAGTATAGTGAACTCTTGTTCTGGCTACGGAACTCGCACTCGTCGCACTCGTACTCGTTGCTGACGCCCTTCTCGGGCTTCGGCCTGTGCTTGCGAGTAATATGGCTCTGTAGACCCATGCGAGTGAGGCACTCGTAGGTGCATAGGTGGCAGCTGAAAGAGGTGCACTCTTCCGGAGGCTCACACGTGTGGAAGTCAAGATCATCCTGGGTGTTGCAGGTAAAGCCACACTGTCCGCAGTTCAGCTGATCTAGGTGCTCTTCCTCCACGATTTCTTCCAGCTCTTCATTGTTTTCGACGTGGACCTCGTCATCGTGAGTTTGCTGCTCGTTAGACTCATGCTTGATGTCAGAGGACTTCATGCCGTGCATAACGGAAAAATGGTTTAGCATGATGTTCCTGTTGTCGGTGCTGAACTCGCAGGAGGGACAGATAAACGTCAAATCCTTGTTGCCAGCTTGCTTCGGCTTAAAAGCTATATCCGCGTCTTCCGTTTCGTCGTACGATTTGAGAGACTGTTTTCTGCGCAATGTGGGTGTCGCTGCTGTTTCCTCGTTACACCTTATCCTCGACACCTTCGACAGCTTGTTCAGCGGTTTGTGAGTCGACTTATGCGCCTTAAGACGGATTATTGTTGTGAATTGCAAATCACACTCGTCGCAGGTGAACTTCTGGTCAGTTTGCTGATTGGTCTTCTTCGGCGAAGCTCTCTTAGTTTCGGCCTCCTTGATGGGCAACAACGAGTACGAAGCCTTGCCGTTAACAATGGAAACTTGGTAAAGAGTCATGGAGGACTCCTGTTCAGGACTGCTCTTCGTCTTGGTGTTGTTCTTCCGGATGAAAACGGTCTTCTTGGTCGGAGAGGTGACGCCAATGCTCTCTGCTTCCGCGCTGTCGTACCTTCAACAAAAGAAAGAAAATAGATTAGTACGAGAGTGAAGAGTCGACGTTTGGTCACCAGGCGAACGCTACTTACTCTGGATTTTTTTTATTACTAAGGATTTTTTTTTATTTAAGGAAAGTTTTTTGTGAGATATTTGGTTTTATGATACGCAGTGATTGTGTATATTTTCAGGGTGTCCATAAAATAAATGAACTCATGACAGTTTGAAAGTTTATTGTGATCCTTTGAGTGCAATAAGTATCAATTATGGATGATTGTTAAACGATAAAAAAGATCGCAATGAGAATATTATTTACAGCTTGCCAGTTACTTGACAAACTCCAAACGTACAAATTTGTAATTACATCATAATAATACCACGAAACACATACTTGTAATTAGTACACAACAGTGCACAAAAAATTGTATTATTTGCCATTAAGTAGATTCGATGCCCTGAAACAATAATGCAGTTTATATTAGTTTTAATTAGCTTATAAAATATACTCAAAATGAGCTTCTTACTGTTTTCGCTGAAAAGAATGTCATGTATAAATATTTCAAACGAAATAAATTTTTTAAATAAAACTCGACATGTAAAAAGTGTTTTTTTATTATTAAAATTTTTTACATCTTAAATATTGGAGTTTAAAAATATAATCTTGAGATTAACCATCTTTCGTTAGAAACAAAGAAAATAAGCAAAATCTGGATTTAGAATTTCATTCGAAATAAGTTGAAGTTTATCTATAATAAACATAGAAATACTAAAAAACTTAAAGCATTAAATATGTATCGTCAGAAACTACTTATGCAGTCTCAAATAGTAATATGCTATCATTTGCCCAATTACAATACATACAAACGATAACTATGTTATATCGTATAAAAGTAAGTACAAAAAGAGCTTTTTCAAAGTATCTTTTTACTTTAGCAAAATATTTTTGTCAAGATATCGTATGTAAGTTTAAGAAAAACCTTTTCGATAATTAGCATTACTTCAAAAGTATGTTGTTCAATAAAATTTGTAAAAACTTAATGAGATTGAGTTTTTGGTAGCATTTGATTAAACATTAACAAGAATTCAATCATTCAAATAATTTTCAAAAGTCATAATTATATATCAATATCAACGACTAAACTTCTTGAAATAAATGAGTACGATGATTCACTTTTACAAGTTTAAGGATTTTTTAATATCACAAGCATGAAGAAGCTGCAATGTACGAAGAAATCTAAACGGCTGAATCCGCACTGCCAGCGCTGTTGGAACTGACAACTTTCGACGTTTCACGGGACTCAGATGATGAAGGTTTAATTGTAGGCTTCACGAGTTTTTGCACTTCGGTGTTTATGGAATCGAAGAAATTGGTGAGTATTACTGGCGGTGGTGGTGCTTCGGCGTCCGGGTGTTTTCTCTTCCAGTGAAGCATCATCGACGAGCGCTGAGTAAAACTAAATCCACAGACGTTACACAAGTACGGCTTAACTTTGGCATGCGTCAAGTAGTGAACTCTCAGCGTTGCCATGCAAACGAAACGTTTCTCGCAGACTGGGCAGAGCTTATTCTTTTCCACCATATGAACACGTTTCTTGTGCCTGGTGACGTAATACTTCTTGGTGAACTTAAGGTCGCACTGATCGCAACTGTGCAGCACTTTGTGCGATTCAAGATGTATGTCTAAGCTCTCTTGGCTAAGTAGCTTCTGCCAGCACTTTGGACACTTGAACTTGTACTCGTTGAGGTGCATGACCCGCCTGTGCTTGTACAGAGATTCAGGACTCGTGTACATCTTACCACAAACGTCGCACATATGCTGGGAATCACTGTGTGTTCCGAGATGAAACTTGAGATCCATCTTGATTTTGAATCGTTTTTTGCAGTGGTCACATTCGAATGGGTACTCAGTAGAGTGTTTTCTGATTACGTGGTTTTTTAGATAGTGCTTAGTCAGTGCGCGATAGTCACACTTGTCGCAGAAGAACATGTAATCGCTTTTGTTTTCACGGTGGATATTCATATGCGTTTTAAGCTGGTACTTAGACTTGTAACTCTGCGGGCACTCGGAACAATAAAAAATCTCGCGCGGCTGATGCTTCGCTCGAATGTGCGAACAAACCTTGAAGCGATGCGTAAACTTCTCGTTGCAGACCTTGCAGCCGAAGCCACCATTTTTTAATTTACGATAGAGGTTTTTGAGATCATGCTTATCCGGTTTGATTTTCTTCGGTTTCTCAAGAGAAGCTTCTGACTTGGATACAAATTCCTTTTTCGGAGTTTTGTCAGGCGGAGTATCTTTAAGGCGTGGATCCGCAGTCTTTGCAGGATCAGTCGATTTTTGAGTGCTTACTTCGTCATCAAAATCAGAGTCGGGATCTTGTTGCTTAGAGATCTTCGATGGCACTGCTCGTTTTCTCTTGGAAGTCGGCTTTGTCGAGCGCTTAGGCATTGTTTTAACCGGTGGTTTGTAAAGAGGGTCTTCTTCGGCTGGTATCGGTGGAGGACTAGAGTCTTTAAGATCCAATGCCGTTCGCACACGTATTCGAGAGATGATGCTCTGTTTGCGGGTCCAGTGAGAATGACCTCTCCTAAAACACAAATCAAAATAGTTAGTCGAATATGTCACAGTCTTTCATCTTAGTTGTTGTTAATGATGGTTCAACAAGAGGATTGTAACTATTGGAGGATTGAAATTAGTATTAGAGAACATTTAAATGATTTATTGAGCAAATCACAAAAGTTGCGTTAGATCTGCGAAAGTAATACAATAATAGATAATCTTTCACGGGTTGATTGTGCATTAATCAGAGTAGTCAAAACAAAATTCGAACTTATAGAAATATAGAACACAAGTTGCAACTTTTAGAAAGGATAGATAATAATAAATGCTGTTGATAATCACCTGAAACAAAAAAATATCTAATAAGTAAAACCATCTAAAGAGCCAAGTCTCATAGGACAAAGTGGTAAAAAAAATTAAAATTAAAATCACCTGGATGATTCTTTCCAAGTTCTGATGATTTCGAACACCACCTCTAAAGAGACTCTTCACCTCGACTGGATACTATGGATGTCGGTGCTGACGCAGAGTCGTCTCCTGGGTTTGCATCTCTCCTCTAATTGAATTACCCGCAGTTTTTCTCTGCATATCAAGTTGTAGGCGCAAATAAGGCTAAGAATTGTTACAAGGCGAAAAAATAAGAAACGGCGGAGGTGCGAATGAAGAAAGTGCGGCAGGAAGAAGTCGAGATATTTAGAGTCTTATGATGAAATTAAAAGCATTAAGAAAAGGCCACTTCGACGTAATTACATTTATTACGAATCGTGTAAATTTGTAACAAACTTTTATGAACACGAGTATTATTTTTTGTAGATTCGCATCTTAATTATACTTGTTTTAAACTGAAATGTTTTTTCGTTTTGAATTCTTAGTTATGGACACCCTTGCGTTTTTATGAAAGCAAAATACTCTTCAGTAAATTATGTTTTAGTTCTTTACAAGTGACAAAAGTTAATAATCAAATCAAAGTTAATGAAAAGGACCCACGTTAATACTTAATATTTCTAACTATGAAGTAGTTAAGTAAATTTAAGTACTAATTTACTTAATGGTCAATTTGCATTAATTATCACTTTATATATTCTACTTTTCAAAAGCACTCAATTACACACTTTATTAATATGAAACTTTCCGACTCTTGGAATACTATATAGGAAAGTCATTTTCTTCTACAATAACCACAACGCGAACTAAACTATTTACAGTTCAACTTTACAAATTAATTCTATATCTTTATAAATTCAAATAATAAAAATGAACACATTGTCACTTTGAAAATTGTTTTTCAATCATAAAGATTGTTAGTATCACAAGAACTACCTTTACTATTTGCTTGGCGTAAATCTTAATTTACACTCGCTGAGCAAAACATGATAAGAATTAGCCGCCAATCGAAGATCCAATTATCGGCTCGACAAGCCTCCGCACCTCGTTGTCCATGGCTTCGAAGATGTTGGTGAGTGGGACCGGTGGTGGTGGTGCCTCAGCGTCCGGGTGCTTTTTCTTCCAGTGTAACATCATCGAGGATCGCTGAGTGAAACTGCAGCCACAGACGTTGCACAAGTATGGTCTAACCTTGGAGTGCGTCAAGTAGTGAACTCTCAGCGACGCGTTGCAAGCAAAACGCTTACCACAGACTGGACAGAGTATGTTTTTCTCCACTAAATGGACTCGCTTTTTGTGTCTGGTGACGTAATGTTTCTTGGTAAACTGAACGTTACAGATGTCGCAGGTATACATGATATCATGTGATTTAAGATGATGGTCCAAGCTCTCCTGAGTCTGTAACTTCACCCAGCATTTTGGGCACTTAAAATTTCGCTGGATGATATGGATCATGTGCCTATGCTTTTTCAGCGATTCTTCACTGGTATACATTTTCCCGCAAATGTCGCACATATTTTGGGCGTCGTTGTGCGTTCCAAGATGGAATTTGAGATCCATCTTTACCTTGAATCGCTTCTTACAGATGTCGCATTCAAATTGATACTCGTTGCTATGTTTTCTGATCTCGTGGATGTTAAGAGAATGCTTGGACATGGCACGAAAATCGCACTGGGAGCAGAGATACACATAGTTACTGTCCGTCTCCTGATGCTTGTTCATGTGCGTTTTCAGCGGGTACTTAGACATGTATGTCTGCGGGCAGTAGAGACATTTGAAAATCTCACGTGGTTGGTGTTTATTTCGAATATGCCTTCTCATCTTGAAACGATGTTTGAACTTCTCGTTGCATACCTTACAAATAAAATCGTCGCTTGTGGATTTAAAATAGAGTTTTTCAATATCAGTATTCTCCGGCTCTGTTCCATTGGCCTCTTTGTCAGGAGTTTCTTTTATTGTTTTTTTGGACGCGGGCTTCTTAGGGATAGCTTCTTCTTTCGATTTTTTGGACTTAGTCACGGTCTTCGTTTTCGTAGTTTTATCAGATGTCTTAGTTTTTAGATGAGCTTTTTTGGGCTTCAGTTTGGCAGCCTTCTTTGCACACATCTCATCGTACTCAGAATCCGAATCGGAATCAGAAACAATTCTCTTCTTCTTGGTGACCTTCAACGGTACCGAGCTTTTTCTTTTAGATTTTGGCTTGTTCGGGAGTTCAGGCGTAGTTTTGTGTAGCTGTTTTTTAGAAGGTAAATTTTTGGCTGGGGTCGATGCAGAGTTTGGCTTGTCAAGTTTGGTAGTTGATTCTTCGCGTACCCTAGAGATGATGCTCTGTTTGCGGCTCCAGCGGGAATACCCTTTCCTAAAATACAAAACGGATAAGTTAGTCGAGTGTGTAGCAGGTCATCATCATGTTATTTGTTATTGACTTTAGAACAGAGAATCTTAACTATTAAGGGTTCAGAATTATTAGTAATGAAAAACGTTTAAATGATGTATTGAGCGAGTCAAGCAAGTTTTGTTAGATTTTTGCATACGTTACAATAGACCATTTTTCCCTAGATAATTCATAAGTTTATTCGCTCAATCTGTACACACCGTGATCTGAGCGATAAGAATTAGTCACTAAGCGATGGCCTAATGGCAGGCTCGACTAGCACGGCACTTCCGTATTCAATGCGTCAAAGAAAACAGTGAGTGGGACCGGTGGTGGTGGTGCCTCAGCGTCCGGGTGCTTTTTCTTCCAGTGTAACATCATCGAGGATCGCTGAGTGAAACTGCAGCCACAGACGTTGCACAAATACGGTCTAACCTTGGAGTGCGTCAAGTAGTGAACTCTCAGCGACGCGTTGCAAACAAAACGCTTACCACAAACTGGGCATAGTATGTTCTTCTCTACTAAATGGACGCGTTTCTTATGCCTGGTCATGTAGTATTTCTTAGTAAATTCGACGTTACAAATGTCGCATTTGTACTTAATATCGTGCGTCGAAATATGATAGTCCAAGCTCTCTTGCGTCTGTAGCTTCCTCCAACATTTCGGGCACTTAAAGTTTCGCTCAATGATGTGGAGCATCCGTCTATGCTTGTGCAGTGACTCCTCACTGGAGTACATCTTTCCACAAATGTCGCACATGTGCTCGTGTGGGTTGTGCGTTCCGATATGAAACTTGAGTTGTGCCTTACCTTTGAATCGCTTTTTGCAGTAATCGCATTCAAATGGACTAAGATCAGAATGTTTAATTCTTCCATGTTCCTTGAAATAGTACTTGTTCACTGTGCTATAATTGCACTTATCACAGTAATGCATATAGTCGCTTTTGTCTTCACGGTGGATGTTTATGTGCATTTTTAGTAGGTACTTGGACTTGTAGACCTTTGGACAATCTGTACATTTATAGAGCTCTCGGGGTTGATGCTTATTTCGAATGTGTGACCTTATCTTGAAAAGTTTGTCGAACGTCAAATCGCAGAGTTTGCAAACTAAGTCGTTATTTATTTTCAAAATTAAATTTATAATATCCGGATCTTCTGACTTGGGCTTTTTGGGAGAAGCGTCTTTCTTTAATTTTTTAGAGTTAGACTTCTCGGAAGAAGCTTTTTGCTTCACTTTTTTAGTATCAAGCTTTTTGGGAGCATTCTTCTTGGCCTTTTTAGACTGAGAAACAATCTTCTTGGCAGGCGCATTCGTTTCAAGAGTCTTTGGACGATTGGGAACTTTTTTGGTCCTTTTTAATTTATAGTCAGAATCGGAGTCGGAGGTAAAATCAGAATCCGAGCTCGGATAAGATTTTTTGACTTTTAGATTGGCGCCCTTCCTTGCACACATCTTTTCGTACTCAGAATCAGAATCGGAATCATAGATCTTCTTCTTGGAGATCTTCACCGGTACCGAACTTTTTCTCTTAGAGGTCGACTTATCCGTACATTTAGACGACAGTTTGTGGGGAGAATGACTTTTGACTGAGGTCGATGGACATCTTGACTTGTCAAGTTTGGTAGTTGATTGTTCGCGCACCCTGGAGATGATGCTTTGTTTGCGACTCCAGCGAGAATGTCCTTTCCTAAAATGCAAAGTAAATCAGTTAGTTATTTGTTATCAGTTAGTTGCACCAGCTGATTATTTGTTCGTAACTGTGAGATTAGAAAATCTAAACTGAGGGAGTCCAGAACGATTAGTATTTCTGAACATATAAATAATTTATTGAGCAAAGTTACAATGCTACGTTAAATCAACGCTTGTGTTACAATAGATCATTTTTTACGGGGTGATTCGCAAGTTGATCGTAACAGTGAAAACATAGTTTAATTTTTCAAGCATAAAACTGTAACGAGAAAGTTGCATTTTTTGACACAACATCATAAACACTAAATACGGTAACAAGACACTTGGAAAGGAAGGATGAAGGATCAGTACTGTTCATAATCACCTGAAACAGAAAAGTGTGCAAATTAGTAAATGATCAAAAGCACCAGATATTAACGAAAACCTAACAGCGTTCCAACGTACAGGGAATGACAATTTTGCCTTCATGATCAAAGAATTGATGAATCTCAATCGGTGCAGGTGCCGGTAGATTCTTGTGCTTGCTCTTCCAGTGCGTCATCAAGGCCGATCTCTGCGAGTAGTTAAGACCGCAGATACCACAGGCGTACGGTTTGATATTATAATGCGATAACGCATGGACTTTCATAGTATTAAGCAGAGCAAAAGCTTGACCGCATTCTGGACAAACGTGCGGTCGTTCACCGCTGTGAACAAGCGAGTGTTTCTTTAAGTGGTCCTTGCTCGAAAGTCGCTTGTCGCAATTGGGACAAGAGAAGCCCGTCAAATCGGTTTCCAAAGGTTTGTGACACAACGGCGAGTGTTTCAGCAGTGACTTGCGTGTCAGGAAATACCTGGTACAGTGCGTGCATTCGTACATAACTCTGCCCTTCTGAAAGTAAGAAAGAGATTTAGCGCTCCTGTAAAAAAACAGAGGCTGATTTACAAAAACGTATGTGCATACCTTCTTCAAGTCCTGCGGGTGAAGGTTCTCCATATGTTTAACAAGCTCAGACTTTGGCGACAGGACCTTGTCGCATTTGTCGCAGACGTACTCTCGCCTGTAGATATTCTTCGTCCTCTTGTTTTTCTGTTCCATAGCTTTCTCGTGATCATGCTTGATCTTCCAAGTCTTGAAGCACTTGGCACAGCATTTGCAGACGTATCTGTGCTTAGCGGCGTGTCTTCTCAGCAAGTGCAGCCTCAGCAGGTTCTTATTCTTACTCCTGTGTCCACACCTATCGCATTGGAGATACTTCGCCTTGGTTTTCTCGAAGTTGCGATGCTCTTCTTGCATGTGATTCTCAAAAGTCGAGAGATCGTCGAAAGTCAACTGACAGCAGGGACACTCGTACGTCTGACAGTGTGTGTGAGAACGAAGAAGGTGGCGGAAGATCTGGGTCTTGTTTTTGCAGATGTTTTCGACCTTTTTTTCAGTGCAGAGCTCGCAAGAGTAGCTTCCGTTAGAGATTCGCTTGTGGAAATTAAGATCAGATACTAGGTTTTCATTGTCCTCCTCGGAATTGGAATTAGGTTTAGGAAGTCCACGCAGGAAGTAGGTGTTTTCGGGAGTCGGTAGATTGTCGGGATGAGAAAGTTTCGATTGATCGGCGTTTGACTTACTGCTCATCGCTGATGAATCGACATCTGGTTTTTCTTCTTTCGGGAATACGTTAATCGGTACGTCCGGCTCTCTGAAATTGATCGTTAAATTTGGTTAGTTGACTGTGATATTTTTAAATTAAACGTTAAAAAACAATTTAATGAAAAATTATAAGCACCTGGATCGGAGTTCCAAAGTTCGGATGATTTCCGGTAGCACCTCCACTTTGACGACAGTTTTTGCCTCAGCTGTGTTTGGATCTTCCGCTTGGCTTTCTGTCGCAGAGCATTTCATGTCCGCCTCTAAATTCTCCATGTCACTTCTAAATGAATAACTGCGAGGATCGGAAAGGATAAGGAAATGTTAGAGGTGCGAATGAGGAAGACGAGGTAAGGAAAAATCGAGACGTTGGGAACGATTTAATTGAAAGTCATATGCGAATGGTTTTTTTCGGCGTAATGTTATTTATTGCGATGTATGTAAGTAACAAATTTTTCAACTAAACATCAAGTCTGATAATGCAGGTAAAGTTTCACTTAACCTTACAATTTTAAAGCTTCGTTACTAAGAACCTAATACTTATTTTATTAAAATCTAATAAATTTTTCTAAAACTTGTCATGCTTTACGCAAAAATATCCACGTAAAATGATGAAAATAGTTTGATATAAATTTTAATTTAAATTCACGCGATATGCTTTTGTATTTTGTAAATACTGTTAATATATAACAAATGACGATCGGTTTCAACTGCGTAAAATTACTTATTGTACGCATGCATTTATAGGCTATGTATTTTGAGCGATTTATATTTTGTTCAAATAGCAGTCTTTTTGCTTTTAGAAAGTAAAATAAATGGTTTCTCGGCATCGTCGTAAATATATATAGAAAAAAAATTATTCGTTGCTTTTCAACATATACATCAACATTTACGAAAATTGATAACCAAAAATTAGTCAATGAAGTCGAACCCAAGAATTTACTCATATTTCGAGAAAGAAAAAAATCGCTTGTTTACGAACCTTATCAACAGAGACTCCTCTCGACCCGCGAAACACTAATTCTGCACTTCTGTAGCAGGAAGTCGTTTTTCTCTCGGCAACAAAACGTGCGCTGACTGATGGCAATGTCGATCGCAAAATGGCTGTCGAGCGAAACGTCATCCTTGCAATTGCAAAGCGCATTTACAACGTCCGGTGCTGCCATCTGACTGTTCGCGTCCAAGTTTTCGTTAAACATAACTAAACTTTGGCTCGATTTAATTTTCAAAATACCGAAGTTGTGTAAAGCGAACTATTTACAGTTGGATTCCAAAAATTAAGATCATCCTTCAACGATATACGTAAATATCTAAGCTTATAATTTTCTTCGTTCCTTCAAGGCAAATATGCTTGCATCAACGAATTATAAAAAATGTAACGTATGAAAGAGTATAATCTACACTTTGATCATTCGAAAGTATCACAAAACTTGCTTCTTCACTCCTTGTTCTCCAGACTTGCCTTCTTCCCGTTCTGCTCCTCGATGCTCTTCAGAATATTCTTCAAAATAACCGGAGGCGGCGTCTCGGTCTCTCCAGGATGTTTTTTCCTCCAGTGCAGCATCATCGGCGTCCTTTGCGTGAATCCAAGTCCGCACACGTTACACCTGTACGGTCTCAGACCAGCGTGAATCAACGAGTGCACCTTTTGCGTCGCTTGATCGGCGAAGACTTTGCCACATTCGGGACAGGTGAAAGCGTGCTCCCTCGTGTGCACGTTTCTATGCTTGATGAGATTGGGTTTGCAAGAGAACTTCATTCCACACTCGTCGCACTCGAACGTTCGATTGTGAAGCTTCATGTGATTCTGCAAGCTCTCCGCTGTGGCGAGCTTCTTCTTGCACAAAGCGCAAGGAAACTTGTAAGGGTCAAGGTGGATTCTCCTGTGTGCCCTGAGGAGATGCGCGCCTTTGTAGAGCTTGCCGCAAATGTCGCACATATAACGCTCATCGCTGTGGCAGACCATGTGGTCGACAAGCTCGCGCTTGAACTTGCAGCGCTTACCGCAGTGTTCGCAGGTGAAGCGGTACTCGTTGGTATGCATGCGATAGTGGTGAAGATACAGCGAGGACTTCAACGGCGTGTGGTAGTCGCACTTCTCGCACTTATAGCCATCAGACTGTTTGAGATTGTGCGAGCGTTGGTGGATACCCAGGGTGTATTTGCGCTTGAAGCGCTTGTCGCACTGGTTGCACTTGAACGGCCGTATCTGCGAGTGCTGACCAATAACGTGTCTGAGTATACTGCGTCGGTCGTGTTTGGTTTTCTGACAGACGTTGCAACGGTAGCCGCCGTCACCTATGCGCACGAAGATGTCCTCGCTCAGATCGGAATCCTTCACGTCGACGTCGTCGTCTGAGGGATCATTTTCGAGTTTCACAGTAGGTTCTTGAGAAGTTGACGGTTGAACTTGCAAGATTAGCATTTGTTTGTTTGCGATTCGTGACGAACTCCGTGTTTTGGGATCTTGAGGTATGGGATTTTGAATTCCCTTTATAATTTTGTTTGCAGTAGGACCAGCATCAGCAACCTCTGAAATCTGTGACAGTGAATCTTCAGAACTTTTGAATTCAAGCAGAATTTCTTCTTGCTGTGGAACTTGCAGCTCAATCGAGTCTCTTTCCGACTGCGATTCATGATTTTGAGATTGCTGTAGTACCACTAATGGCTGCTGTTCGTGCGGTTGTTGAAATAAAATAATCGGCTGCTGAGATTCTTGTCCCTGCTGCTGTAAGACTATGAGCGGTTGCTGTTGCTGAGGTAGTATGATTCGTTGTTGCTCTTGTGGAAGTACAGCTCGTTGTTGCGTAGAAACTTGCTCTACCTCTGGCTGAGCATCAAACTCGTTTTTCACACTGATGATTATTAGCTGGTTGTTTAGTCCTTGCCAGCAGATCGTTCCTGCCCTAAAACACAAATTGAATTTGTTAGTTAAAACGATCGTAAGTTTTTCGCGTTGATCTCTAGACTGATTACGTACTATTTTTCTTTTTTTCGCTGCAAAGTTTGGATCATTTGAAATAACTTTCACAAGATCCCTGCTTGCTTGTCTTACTAATATTTATTTTTTTTCAAAGTCATAACAGTTAGCATTATATGCTTACAACAAGGCTCGTGTATATATGTATAATAAACTATAATAAATAACAAAACTTTAACAACTATTATTGCTTCAACAAGTATAGTATGCTATCTAAATGTCCTTTTTCTACAAAGAACTTCATAGTTAGCCACTATTGTTCTTTCTTCTTATTTTGTGCTCTATCTTGTGCTGAACTCTCTCCAGCAGTTCTGCAATTTTGATTTTCGGCGGAGGCGGTTGATTCACGTCCGGATGAAGCTTTCTTCTGTGCAGCATCATCGGCGACCTTTGTGTGAATTTTTTCCCGCAAATATCACAGACATACGGTTTTTCTCCCAGATGCGTCAGCATATGAACCTGTTGTGCTCCTTTCAGAGTGAACTCGCTGTCGCACACTGGGCAGGCGTAATTCTTTTCGTCGTTGTGCGTATTTAAATGATTCTTCAGATTGTTTTGCGACTTGCAAATTTTACCGCAGTGCTCGCAGGTATGCTTCGTCTGGTGAAGCTTCATGTGCGTATCTAAACTTTTCTGACTGGCCAAGCTTTGCTTGCAGACAGTACACTGGAAGTTTTTGTCGTTCTTTTTGTGCTTCTTGACCTGGTGATTGAACAGGGCACCTTCGTTGGGGTAGACTTTGCCACAAACGTCGCAGGAACTGGGCCCGCTCTGATGCCACTTTCGCACGTGCATCCTTAGAACCCAGTCTACCTTGAACTTTTTGTCACAGAGATGGCAGGGAAATTTGAAGACAGTCGAATGCTTGTAAGCCACATGGTCTCGGAGTCTAATCTTAGAGTTTGCCTGGTAATCGCACTTGTCGCAGGGATACGGCTTCTTGGAGTTGCCGTGAATAAGATTCATGTGTCTATTGAGGTACTCGACGGTCTTGAAGTCTGTTGAACAGAGATTGCACTGGTAGGGTTTGGTGGTCTGGTGTATGCTCATGTGTAGGCGTAGGTGCTTGTTTCGACGGAAGACTTTGTCGCAAAGGTGGCAGGTCGGGCCGTTTGGGTTGTACTCGATGGGCTCTAAGGAAGAATCGGAAGACAGTTCGGGCTCATCGTTGAAAAGATCTGTATCAAGTTCATCGTTTATTAACTGCGGGTAAAGATCTTCTATCCGTTCAAAGCTCATTACTGAACTTAGCAGATCGTCTAGAATCTCCCTAGAACGAAAAATTACATACGTGTCAGTTAAAGTAAGTTCTATTTTCACTACGCTATTGGAAAAACTTGAAAAGTTTTCGCAAGCCATTCTCGTCTATGAAAGGAATATATACAAAACTACATATTTTCCTATAAACTTTAAGTTTTATTTTAAAAAATCTCTTCGGTCTTTTGAAGACTCGTTAATGCTTATAAAATTGAATTATCATGCATGGTGCATTCTAATTGTGATGTCTAAAATAACATAACTAAACTAGCATGTATACATTTTTGTTAGTATTCTTGGAATACTTTCAACTAAAAAATATTAAATATAAAACAGTTTGGTTTGCAAAACGAGTGATGTATAACATTTTGGTTTTGGAAGAATAGTAATATTTGTACGCTGTGTAAAATTACCTGTACAATATACATGATCGCACGATTTAATCGTGATGTCTAATGTCAATCCTTAAAAATACCCTTAAGTACTTATACTCAGTAAAGCTCGATATTCGACATATCACGAGGGTAAAAGCTATTCGACGAAGAAGAAATCAACAGTACGATGATAAAATAACTGAAAAATCAAATTTTTGCGTCGCGTAATCGTAAAAAAAAACTCTTTTTTTAAAATCTTGTCGCTACGAGAGTCTATCCCAGTCATCGTCATAATCCAACGTTGAACACGTGCTTGCGGCGTCGTTGAACAATTCCTCGTTCTCATCGGGATCCAATTTAACTTCGTACGACATTACGAGGGTAGACGGCAGTTTGTAGCTTATGTGGGTATCTTTGTGGTTCAATAACGAGAAAAAGGTTTTGTAGCTGACTTCGCACTCGTCGCATTTAAAGGGCGGTTTACGGTACTTCGAGTGTCCCTGGTAGTGCGTTTTCAGCTCCCCCTTGCTGTTAAGGTATTTGTGACACTGTTTGCAGTAAAAATACGGATGCTCCTTGATCACGTGGTGGATCAGCAGTCTACTGCAGGGAAACTTCATGTAACACTCGCCACAGGGATACCAGACGGTGTACTTTTTCAGCTTCACTCGGTTCTCGATCGCCAGGTTACTTCTAAGGTTCCTCCGTCGATTTTGTTTTCGATACGGGTTGATGTCCTTCTCTTCCTTGATTTTTAACCTTGTGCTCTTCCAGCTGCATTTTTCCGTGGTGTATTCTGGAATTTCACAGAACAACGGAGGCAGTGGAGGATCGAATTCCTGTTTGATTCTCACTGGTAACTCTGGAAAGCTCGACTTGTTCGCTGGCGAGTTTTCCTTGTCTTCTTGTTGTAGACTCAGTGGATCCTTGCACCTTCTCATTCTTTTTCTTTTCTTCATTCCATGGAACGGATTCTTCTTCTTGTAAGCATTGGTACAGCCAGAAAACTTTCCGTTGTGAGGGCTCAGATACACCGTGTAGAACTGGGGCACTGGCTTGAAGTCCTCCTCTGGCTCGCTTTTGGGAAACTCCTGGCAGGTAAAGACGCTCTCAATTTTGATTTCGCTCGTTAAACTTGCTATGGCACTTTGCACTAGTTGCTTATTATCCTCTTCGAACCTGAAACACAAACGACTTGTTAGCGCGATATTCTCCTAGCCGAAATCCGTTTCGGTCGTCACTTACATTTTAACGAGAGATGAATGGGTTTTACCTCGAGACAGTGTGTTTTAGTAGCGGAAGGTAGCGGAAGAGAAGATCGTGACGTGGTATACACTAATTGACAATGGCGGTTGTTTGTAAATAGTAAGAACATTTTATTGTTTTTTGTCACATTTTTTTTGGTTAATGTAGTTTTTTTTTCTAAAAACGTGTGTGAAAAGTACAAATTGTAACGTAGTAAAAAATGTAGTAACGCATAATAAAACAACAAACAGATTTGTAAGATCTACAGGCATTTGGTAAGTTTGTCAATAATACGCCGGTATCTTCATTTTGATTATTGAATTATAAACATTTATATGGCGTAATTTCAGAGTTGGGCACTTTCTCCAATTTAATAAAAAAATATAGATATATTTTCTTGTCGAATTAACAAACCTCTATGGTTAATTGTTACTGAAGTGCCCGACCCATTAATAAACCTTCTTTCTCACAGTCTAATATATAAATACAACTAATTTTAACATAGACTATTGACCTTTTCAATCAAGTACACTTTTTCTCTCTTGAACATCCAACGAAATTTTTGTTGATTGACCAAGCTTAGCAGTGGAACACTTTCTTTTTTATAGACTTCAATGTCTCTTTGACACTTGTGAACACTTTTCAGTGAAATCCATCAAGATATAAAATTTCAACATCGATTCATGCACTAGCTTCTATGGCAGTTGATCTACACGAGTTCATTATAAAACTGTGGCACAACAATGTATCGGACGAGTATATGATTCAGGTAATATCAGTGCAAACTGTCACAGTAATAACTAATCCTCGTAAGAATCTTCATACGAGTCTGATCAACAGTATTAAAGAGGTGATGATAATAAGAAACAAACATAATGAAAATAATGAAACACTTAACGTAACATTTATATACGTTCAATTCGTCAACAGCTTAACTCCATTCTTAGCGAATCTCCTGATGACGTCCTCGGCATTTTTCCTCAGCACGTCGCAGTTAATTCTTGGCAGTCTCATGTTTTCACTGGTGTGACATCTGCTCGCGTGAGCCTTAAGTTCCTTCCAGGTCTCATGGAGTTTGCCACAAGAGTTACATCTGAAGGACATCATGTCATTGTGTTTGATGACGTGTCTGTATAGTGACCTCAAGCTGTTAAAGTTTTCTCGGCAAAGAGGACAGACTAGGATGGACAGGGGCAGCTCGTGGGGAAACTCTGACTTGGAACAGTTGTGGAACTGCATGTGTCCAGCGCTAGGCATCGCTCTGCCACAGTCTTCGCAGTAGAGTGTCTCTTTCAGCAGTGACAAACAGTCTTGAAAGGGCAGTCCGAGCTTGCGGCAGCAGTTCAGGCACCAAGGCTTTGGAGGCACCTTTCCAGTCTTTATATGCTTTTTCTCCTTGTCATTGCAAACCCGGCAGTAATCCAGCAGGTCGTGGTAGGCCCGATGGTGATCGTTGAACTCGCTGACGTCGGCGAGTCTCAGGCAGCAGTACCGACAGTAGATCTCCGCACTGCTGTGGGCTGCTCGGTGGTGTCTCAGCAGGTCGTCCGGATCGTAGAAGACCCGCCCGCTGCTACAGCCCGTGCAAGAGTATTCGTTCTCCTCGCAGCTCCTGAAAGTGAAGTCCTCGACTTCTCTCTTCACGACGACGAAGTCGGCCTTGGTTTTGGCCGGGCCCCAGTGAGCTTCGCGAGCTTTGTGCATGTCCAGTAGTTCGCGGGAGATGAACTTAGCCCGACAGACGGCACAGGCGTACAGAGAGTCGTATTCGTACTCCTCGTCGGTGACATCGGACAGGTCGGACTCCTCGTCTCTCGAGCTACTGACTTTGCAGTCGAGGTACTGACGATGTTCGAAAAGCTCTCGAGTCGTAGAGAAGTTGAGCTTGCAGTCTTTGCAGCTAACCAGCGGCCTTAGTTCGAATTTCTCGACCTTCCCGTCATTTTGCACGACGATCTCCTCGTGATCCGTTGGCTCGACTTCCGGAATCTCCTGCTTCTTAGGCTTGCATTCAGTGGTCGGGTTCTCCGCTGGTTTTCCGCATAATCGCCGGTGCGCCGCCAACACGGTGTAGTTCTTATAATACCTCTTGCATCCTCGGCAGTACGGCTGTTTGCTGTAGTAATTCTTTCGCCTTCTTTTCCGCTTTGGGACCTTTTTGATCTCGTCGTCATCGTTGTTGTTATTGTTCTCCTCCTTGATCCAGCCGTACTCTTTCAGCTGGTTCTTCATCATATCGATCTCCATGTCGGTCAAGCGAGGCAGATATATTCGGGGTACTCGGGGGCCAATCAAACAGAGTCTGCAACAGCAAGAAGGAAATTCGTAATTCGTAAGTGGGTCTGTGTCACAGGGTTTTTTGTTTTGGCGGGTGTTCCCGAGTTAAGTGGTATCAGAGTGACGTCGCTATATTCAGAGTTGTAAACAGTTTATTCAAAATCATAAAAAAACGAATACAGTAGAGTTACATAAAAATGGTAAAATGCATGACTTAAGACTAGTGGTATATAATCATCGCGAATGTCGAGTGTGATCGAAAGTTAATGATTTTTAGTATAAAAAATAGCAGTCGCTTATGAGTGTATATAAGTACCTCAAAAAATCGCTAATTTTGTACATTACTCAGTCGTTGTAAAAAAAACACGCACAGTAACTTTAAAAAATGATTTTTTTTTGTACGTACACTGGACAGTCGTTGTACACGAATTTTGTACATTATACAGTCGTTGTACATTTGCCTGTAAATACTCAAAGGATTTTGTATAAAAATTTGGCAACCATCGCAGATGATTTTTTAAGTACTTAGTAATATATAAAATAAATTTTCAATGTTATACATTGAATCTTAAGATAAAAAAATAATCAGAATACTGAAGTGCAACAATACAGTAACATTTCATGTGATTACGTATAGTGGTGTATATGGAAAAAAGTAATCTTATTTGATAAGATATAATACTTTGTAAATTATTAGAAAAAAGAGATCTAAAATCTAGTATAAAGCATTGTATTTACTTCCTAAGGCATGAATTTCGCCTTTAAATGTAAAATTAGATTACTTTTGTAAGGCACGTATTTGGCTTTTGGTCACACGTTTACAACGTGGATGATTTGTGATTACTTAAAGCTTTAATTCACCGCGTTTCAAAAAAAAAAAAAGATATCAAAACTTTGCATGGCAAGTAAGGCACGTATTATTCATTTGAATATAAATGTATTCTAAAATAAAAATATCTAAAGCTTTGATTTTGATTCCTCTCCTTTTGATTTTGCTCCTTAAATTTACGTCAACGAAATTCATACACTACTATCTAGTTATGAATAAGTATGTATCATTCTTAAATTAGGAAAAGAAATAGATATGATATTATTTTGTGGAATGTAAAATATTGCATCTCATTTGATTTTTTCTTCTGGACGGAAGAGTTGGAAATATTGCGTCGATATCTTGGAATGGAAGACGATGCATTGCATTCATTTTCATGAGTTGTACTATTGTAATATCCTTGGAAGAAATGATTATATTGCTCATTACCTTCGTATTACTTGAAATAACGAAGGATTGAAAATTGTACTTCTTTTGTACGCATAAACTGGCAACTTGTTCATAATAAATGCCTCCGGTTGTATCTTAAAATTAGCCCTGTATCTCCTTGGAGTATATAATCGCTTCGCTGTTTGTTCATTGGCATGTGTATATTATTACTATAAAATAATAATGGCATTGCTACCTTTTTTGGCACAAAGCAACACACTTTAAGTATATAATGCCTTTAAATGCATTAGATTTTCTTGCATCATGTTAATGACTTCACCCTTAACATGGAATGTATATGAGATAACTGCAACTCTGCGTGAAATTGGTTATTACTGCTATATTAATTCGGACGGAAATGTATATAAGTAAAATATGTAAAGCTCCATGGATCCTTTGATCATCAAAAGGATCTTGATCAATGTGTACTCCACCATTTGAATCAATCGTCCTCAACATCCTTAAGGCTTTCAAGTACCTTTCTAGCCATGTCAGCTATGGGCACCACGATAATCGGATTTTGATCACTGTCTGGATGCATCTTCCTGTGTCTCACTAATGTGGATCTCTGAGTAAAGTCCTGCTTGCAGATGTCACACTTGTAAGGCCGTATCTTGGCGTGCATGAGGACGTGCTGATAATAGTTGCTCCGAGAGCTAAAGTACTTGTAGCAATAGACGCAATTGACTCCAGGCTTGTGCTTGGTCTTATGATTCATCAACTGTCCAGGACCAGAGAAGGTCTCATTGCAAATGTTACACTCGTAACGTGCTACGTGTCTCATGAGATGGTTCTCTAGCTTGCTCTCGCTTCGGAACTTCTTGAAGCAAAGGCTGCATGGAAATATCTCTTTGGAAGCTTTTTGATGATGCCACTCATGAGTTTTGACGTTTTTCACGTTCTTGCCGCAAAACCGGCAGATCTGGTAGCTGCTCATGTGCACCTGGTTGATGTGCAGCATCAGGTCCTGTTTGAGCTTGAAAGTTTTACCGCAATGATCGCACGTGAAGGTCGCCTTGAGGTCACTGTGCACTCGCACGTAGTGACTATGCAGTGTCTCTTCGCGTTTGTACTTCATGTGGCAGACAGGACACTCGAAATGCGAATTGGTGTTGTGAGTCTTGCGATGGGCCTCGAGTGTTTCTACAGTGAAGTACTGGCGCCGGCACAAATCGCACTTGAAGGGCTTGCGGTGAACGTTGCGCACGTGATTCTCAACGCGTTTGTCGTCCTTGAAGCGCTTCTCACAGAAAGGGCAGGTGTTTCGCAGACTATCAAAGTCTGTTACGCTGTCCTTCAGCCAAGTGGGGCGACGACGTACTCTACCGTTTGACGTCTTTTCTGCTTTTTGATCTTGTCTGCCATTTGAAGTGCCTTTAGCATGCCCGTTTCGGCGAGTGATTCTGAAACATGCAGGATAGCGATTCGCTTGATTAGTTGAGGGGCTCTACTGCCAAGGAAGTACTGAGCAGGTCCGGTGTTAGGTGAGAAGCAGATCTAGCTACTGGTGTCGAGGTTTACTTTATACGCGAGCGACGAGTGTTAATTGCGAGAGATGCCTGGAAAGAAACTGGATTAGAACTTAGAAGCAGGTTTAAAAAGCAAGCGTTATCACTGACGTCATTAAATTTTGATTAACTGATTTATCGTATAAGGGCGTGTCGTAAATCGTAAAAAATTATGTCAACATAATGGGAGATAGAGAAAAAAATAGTCTTCCGTCAACCTCTTGTTGTTAACTATTAGTCCTGAAAAAGAAAAGAGTATTTTATGTGGATAAATGCGCAGACTCAAAAGAGTATGAGACCATACCTAGACTTACCTATTTTTCTGAAAAAATTAATTGATTAGTACGTCGAGCATAATTGTAATAATAGTACATTATACAGGGTCAACGGAGAATGACAGCGCAATGGACAGATACGTGAAATATATAAAATCGGTTTATTGATTTTCTTTTATAAAGTTCTGCGCGAGATACATGGGTAATATTATTGCAAAAATGCAGTTAATAACAAAACGCGAACGTGTAATCGATGAACTTTTTGTATCGCACCACAGGTGCATATCTCATTCGTTTTTAACGAGAGTTTTCCGCTTTTTTTAAAAACTACCATAACACATGGCATAAAATGAGTAAAATCGCTATGCCGTTCATTATTTGAACGTTTGTTTGAATATAGTAAATCAACGATTATTGAAATTACAAATTTACAGGGGTAAAATATCCCTTAGGCAGCACGATAATGCTCAATAAAGTCTTTATATACAAGTATAGCAAAAATAGTCTTAAACTAATCAGCGATTGGCAATAGAAAATGTTATGTTCTATAAGGAATTTTTCAATACAAGCCAAGGAAATCTTAAAATTTCCTCGTTCGAATTCAATACAACATTCAATTTTTAACTTATATATTGAATATCAATATTTTAGGAACAGACGGTTGAAATAATACCATTTTCACAGATTTAATTTCTGTTATAAACGTTAGTAAAAATATAAAGAAAAGTAGTAAAGCTATTTTTTAAATCACAGCTGGGGAAGCAAAAGTTTGATTTTTTGTGATACCCAACAAATCTATGATTTTTGTCTTCTCGAGACTGTAAGTATGCGTTATACAAAATTTTTGTTCATACCTCATATTTATATGAAAAAATAATACAGTTATATAAAACTATTATATAATATTTTGAATACTATCAACAGAATATTCCACTAAGAATACAATTTTGAAAATATATTTCAACAACATAGTGCGTTAAAAATCATCAGAAAATATAATTTCTATAAAAAAAAAGAAAAAGATATCGACCCTTCCGCAAACTCGACATTCCTAAAATTTTCACATTCCAGTGCGCATTTTAAGGGCCCTTCAAAATATTTATCTTCCATGAGAAGAACTTAAAAAGCACAGCTTAGACACACGTGGACTTCTGATGAGCCGTGAGATTTCCCTGACAGGAAAATCCTCGATGGCAAATCTGGCAGACGTAAGGTCTCTCCCCAGTGTGTCCTCTCCTGTGTATCGTCAACGTGGACCTCTGACTGAAAGCTTTCGGACACTGATCGCACTTGTACGGTTTCTCCCCGGTATGGATCCTCCTGTGCATTCTGAGATTTTCCGAGTCGGTAAATCCCTTGCCACAGATGTCGCACACGTAGGGCTTTTCTCCTGTGTGGATCCTTCTGTGCTTCTTCAAATGTTCAGCACTGCTGAGACTTTTACCACAGTAATCACAGAGGTAAAGCTTCGTTGGGTTATGGCTCTCCTTGTGTCTGAACAACGAGCGCTTGGTGGCCAGGACCCTACCGCAGATATCACAGGCAGTGCTGGTGACCTTCTGCGCCTTGAGCTCCGGGTGCAGTCTCCTACAGTGGGCTGCTAGCTGTCTGCGAAGGAAGAACGCCTGGTTACAGGTCTGGCAAACGAAGGGCTTGTCGCCCGAGTGTATATTGTAGTGCTCCTGCAGTTCGTTGGCCTTCCTGAATCTCTTGTCACACTCCTGGCACTTGAATGGCAGCTCGGCTTTGTCGGTGTGCCTCGCCATGTGAATGCTTAAAGCAGCCAGGACCGTCGTCTCGTAGTCGCACTCTTTGCAGACGTAGCTGGGAAGGAAGTGCGTCTTCTCGTGGCGAGTAAGATCACGGAAGAGTCGGAACTTCTTGGGACAGTGCTTACAAGCAAGATCACCCACTGTGTGCCGCATCAGATGTTTCTGATAGCTGCTCTTGTGTTGAAAGACCTTACCGCAGGTCTTACAGGTGAAATCGTCCTCCTCCTGCTGCTGCTGCTGTTCAACTTTCTCCTTCTCCTCGCCCTTTATGTCGTCACTTTTGTGGCGCTTGGCGTGCTGACGAAGACTGAGGGCGGTTCGGCACACTTTCCCGCAGTGCGCGCAATCGTACCTTTTTTTCTTGGCCGAAGCCTCCTCCTCTTGATGAAAACTGAAGTTGTGTGAGTCCAAGAGGTCCTGAGAGGCAAAGAAGGTATTACAGGGCTTGCAGAAATAGGCCAAAGGCAGGTCGTCATCGAGCTCGAAGCTGCTGTGAGTATCCTCGATTTTGACGACAGGTGACTGGACCTCGAGCTTTCGCATCTGTTGCTTCTTTTTTGTGATTACGCTCGTATGGTCTGGAGAGGCGCTCTTGCCGTCCGAGATCATCTGCGGGTTATTATGCTCGGGATATGCGAATCTGAAATGTGAAAGAAATACTGGGCTGAGTCTACGATGAACCTTGGACAATACTCACGTTGCGGGAAACGGATTTTGCTTTTGTTAACAGTTTGTTAAGAATCGGTACAAAGCTACAGCTTCAGACGTGTGAGAGTTATTTGCTTAAAAGGATCGTTATACGTCTGTTTAATCAGAGACTTGGATTACAGTATTAAATGCTTTATTCAGCAAAACTGTACAGTAATAATTATTGATTTTTTATCAAAACTTAATAATAAATAAAGATGTGAAAACACTTACAGCGTGTAAGTTGAAAAATACACCTTTTTTAATGTAATACTGCATAAAAATATGAAAATGCAACTGGTATAGTAGAGTATTATACTTATATATATAGCAATATTTTTAATCGATTATCAAAAATATTTTACGCTGCTAATCGTAACAATCACATAGTATGTACCCTTTGAAAAATCTAATAGTATATAAATATAACATATATTCTACCAGCTTCACGTATTTTTTTTTTTTTTAAATAAAAAGATCTGATCTTTTTCTACGATAGGATTATTCATCACAGATGTCTACGTCAAGTACTCGAATTCGCGTGAACCTTGCCATGTCCATTTAACAACGCCTTAGAGACGAAACTCTTGTTACAAATGCTGCACTGATAAGGTCTTTGACCCGTGTGATATCGACGGTGTATCACAAGCGTTGAATGTTGCGTAAAAGCTTTACCGCACGTCTCGCAAACGTACGGCTTTTCACCCGTATGCGTCCTCTTATGCACGACGAGTGTCGTCCTCTTGTGAAAAGCCTTTCCGCAGACGTCGCACACCAGGTTCTTTTCTCCACCGTGTAGTCTGAGATGGTCCTGCAGCGATCCCTTTGATGACACGCTTTTTCCACAGAGATGGCAGTCGTACTTGTTCTCCCCGGTATGGGACTTGACGTGTGCTACTAGAGAATTTCGGTAAGCGAAAGTCTTGCCGCAGAACTCGCATTGATACTTCGCTGGTTCAAAATCCGGATCGTGGCTTCTAGAATGTCTTGTCAGCGAGTGATTGTTCGGGAAAGATTTACCACAGGTATCACAGACGTGTTGATTAGCTGCATGTTTGACGTTCATGTGGCTGTGCAGCTCGGCGTTGGTGAAGAATCCTTTGTCGCAGAGATCGCAGTGTCGCGTGAACCGGTCGGAGTGCCGCCGCTGGTGTGTAGCTAGTTGGGAGGCCTGGACGAAAGCTCGACCACAGACGTCGCAGACGAAGTTCCGCTCACGGGTGTGGATACGGCGGTGAACCGCCAAGGTATTAGTGCGCTTGAAAGACTTGAGGCAGATGTTGCATTGATGAGGCCGAGCATCGCTGTGGGATATCAGATGGCCGTCGTAGAGGTTCTTAGACTTAAAACACTTCGAGCAGAGCTGACACTGGTAGCCTTCTTGGTCGTCTCCGTCGAGTTTGTCTTCTTCGGCGAGTTTTTGGGGTAGATTAAGGGTCACAGTTTCCTTTTCAGTTTCGTTGTTTATCTTAGCTAGGCTCAGAGAATTCCTTTCCTCCAGAATGGACCTGAAAGTAAAAGAATTCCCTAGTTAGTAAGACGTCTTTTAACTTCATCGATATACTAGTAGTTAAACCTAGTTAATCGAGTCCCACTGCAACTTTTGATGTTTGAGAGCTTTCATTGTTCTATTGTAGCGTTTATTACTTACATTGAAATTAAGAATAAGTAATATATCATCTCTTTATCTGAAATAAGAAACATTTGTAGAAAAATGTATAGGATTCGTTCAATGCCAAACGACTTACCTCTTTAGCTACTGTTAATCAATTGATCATTAAAGTTGTACTATCGTCTACAAATTTTTAAACCAAGTCGTTAATGTCAGAAAATAAACTTCATTTATTAGAAATGTACATGTGAAATACATTCAAGTTTTATCAAATGTATTATAAAAGTGACTAAATAAAAGATAAGCTCTCGTTAGACTTTTAAACTTTAACTAAAATTCAACATTTTGTACATAACAGGAATGCAAAATAATCAACGAGTGAATGTATGTATAACAAAAATAAAGTATTCATTTCTCTGTTTGTCGTCAAGTCTCATTTTTAACAGCCTCGTTTTTCTTCGTATGGCACAGAACGTGCACTCTCAAGGAAGACTCCTGGGCGAAATTCTTATTACAAAGCTGGCACTGGTACAGCTTCTCCCCAGTGTGAGTCCGCTCGTGCACTGTCAGGTACTTTTTTCCTCCAAACATCTTTCCACAGTAGCAGCAGATGTAAGGTTTCTCCCCTGTATGAATTCTCATGTGTTCGGCCAAATAGGATTTGACCATCTTCTTCTCACATATATCGCAGGTTACCTTATGATCACCAGTGTGAATCAAAACATGTTTCTTCATAAAATATTTGTTTAGAGTCTTGAAGTCACAATGCTCGCAGCGATATGAGTTTGTTTGCGGAACATCCTTATGTATCTTCACCATATGACCGTTCAGATACCCCTCCGATCTGTACTTCTTCTTGCAAAACAGACACGAGTAATTTCTTTCCTTCAGGACCTTCTTTATTTGCTTTTTCTTTGGTTTTTTATTATGAACTCGCGCTACATGAATTCTAACGCCCTTAGCATTTTTGCACCACTTCTTGCACTCTGGGCAGTTAAATCTGGGCGTACATTGCTGATTAACCACGTGTTCCCTGAGACTTTCCGCCGAGACCTCTGGCTGATCGCAGACGTTGCAGGAGTAGCTCTCTCTAGTGTGTGTGCGGACATGAAGAGCCAGCGCCAGGTAAGTGGCGAAAGACTGGGAACAGTAATCACACTCAAATTGCTGCGGTTGACGTCTTGGGGTGATGGCCATGGGATTTTTGAGTATCACAATGGATTTTATGGTGGGTTTCATGACTATCGGCGGTTCTTTTTGGTACCTGTAAGCACATAGGTGGTGAGAGCTGATTATTAGCTATGATCAATTGAAGCGCACGAAAAAAGTCGATAAAATAAAAAACGCAGATCGGTCATATAATTAAAATTAAAAGAAAAACGAAAAATCAGTTATCAGCAGCCAGCGCAAGGATCGCTTCCTTTTGATGAAACTACGAGTTCAGCTTTCAGGGAATTAATCTGCGTAAACGACTTGTCGCAAATTTATTCGTCCCTCCACCATTTGCGACACTTCTTACAGTGCAAAGTTATAAGGCACTTGTACAGCTATTGCTTGCCATAAATATTCTCAGACGTGCGCTAAAGCAGTACTTGTTTTTCATGATTCTCTTGCAATACGTTTTTTTCAGGAGATTCGGCATATCTCGCTATTCTAAAAAATAAGAGTGGGTAATATTTCGATATTACATTGCTAGATTATTATCAAGGGGAAAAATAAATTTAAATAAATAGATTCGGTAATGTGGATATCATTATGAAAAACGTTTTATTATAATCTTATTGTTTACAGCCCGTAAGAAACATTAGGCAAGCTCTAACAATTCTTTAAGCAATAAGACCTATAAATTAATTCCTGCTTTAAATTGATCTGTACATAAAGAAGAGTGTCAAAAATTTATTTTTTGGTGCAAAGTGAAATCAAAAATAATATTAAATGTATTATTGATTACTCAATCGCAATTTCCTAAAATTGAGCTAAATATCGTTTGAGTTCACAATATTAACGACGGCTATCGCGGCAAATGCATCAAACGAATACACTTGTCAGCATATTCAATAAAAGTTTTTTTTTCAAACTCTTCTTCAATTTTCTTCCACAACTTCTTCCAAGTATTCGATACCATTATCGCTCAACATTTCTAATCTGAAACTTTCATCTGAGGTACTATCATCCTTGGCTGTTTCGGCCTCATTTTCTACGACTTGATCATCATTTTCGTCCTCAGGTTCTTCGTAAATAACGTCTTCATCTTCTATCTCGCTCTCTTCAGATTTGATTCCTCTTTCAACGGATTCATCCGCCTCCTCGATGTCCTCCACAATCTCTTCAACGCCACTTACGAGCACTTCAGCATCGTCTACATCCGGGTCATTTTCCATCTCGCAAATGATATTCTTGTCACTTCTATTGGTCACGTTATACATGATTTTATCTTTCTCGTCTGCGAATTCTTGCACATACACGACTTGGCCATCGTCGTCGATAAGCTCGCCTTCCTCGTCACCCTGAAGCATTACGTCGCGCTCGTTCTCAACGACCTCTTTATCTTCACCATCCATAAGTTGACTCTCCTCTACGTCTTTTTCTTTGGCGAGCTCCAGTGCAGCACCGTCACCGACCTGGACAAACTGTTCCAGAGTACCGTGGTCCATTTCCCCCTCCTCTTCTTCTTCAGCGACCTCGTCACCGTTTTCAACGTCAAGTTGCTGATGCTTTTTTCTTACATGCAACGTCAGGGTACCCTTTTGCGTGTACCTCTTATCGCACACTCTACATTGGTAGGGTTTCTCGCCAGTGTGCACCACTCTGTGCTTTGACAGGTATTTTCTCGCCGTGAAGGCTTTGCCGCAGAATTCACAAACCTCGGGTTTATATCCCGAGTGTATCCTAAGATGTATTTTCATGTACGACCTCCGCATGCGTTTGTTGCAAACTTCGCACTGTACCAGGTCCTCTCCGGTGTGCTTGTACATATGCTCTTTGAAAACATTTTTGTACTGGGTCTCGTAAGAGCATACGTCACACTGATATTTCTTGCGGTCCTGCATTTCCACGTGTACGTGTTGCACGTGCTTTTCAAGGTACACTTTGTGCCTGAACCCTTTACCGCAGATATCACAGTAGTGCAGCTTACCGTCGCGTGCATGTGCAGTCATGTGTACCTTCAGCGATTGCCTCAAAAAGAATCCTTTGTTGCATATCGAACAGAATTCCGTATATTCTCCGCTATGCTCTTCAGTCATGTGGCTTTTCAAGAGGGCCACCGCGTCGAGCTTCACATCGCAGAAGTGACACATAATGTGTTCGCCATGAGCCATCGTCATGTGGGCTTTCAAATATTTCTCTTTCTTGAAGACCTTACCACACTTATCACAAGTTATGGGGCCCTCCTCCTCCTTTGTACCTTCGTTTTCTTTGTTCTTCTTCGCCGGCTTAGTAGGTTTGCGACGACGATAAGCTTTCACAGCCATATCTTCCGTACTGACAACGCCGCAGTTCTTATAATGTCGGTCCAGCATACCCTTGGAGATGAACTGACGATTGCACATCTCACAACTGACCTTGACCTGAGGCTCGCGTAGTGCTTCCCTTGTCCGAACTATCGATTTTTCAGTTTTATGAATTATTAGAGATGATCTATCATGGAAAGATTCGTCGCAGGAATCGCACTGGTGGATCTCACGAGTAACTATACGTTTTTTTAGTGTAAGCGGATCGGAGTTCTTTGACAAGTCTTCAGTAGTATCCAGTGAGGGCGATATTGACACTTCTTTTATATGAGCGAATGGTTTGACGAAGATACTCTTCAAGACCGATTGCTGCACAGGTACTTTTGTGGCGGCTATTGCTGTAGCTAGTCGTATTCTAGGAATTTTCGGTGACACCTCTTGCTCCGAATCGGAGGTTGCATCATTTGCTTGTCGCTTGCGCTGAAGGATCCGTGGCACACAACCTCTCGCTCGCTTTGTTCTGAAATTAACAACAATAGAAAATTACTCGAACTGCTACGTATTAGAATTATACCGAATTTTCATTGAACTATGCAAACATGGAAACAGAATTATTGACTTCCGTAAATTTTTTTCATGATTTTGTTACTTTGCCGACTGCGTTTCGATTATGACATTCTATTTACAAGTTTGAATTGATTACTTACTATCAATTTGCATACGTAGACTAGCAATGCCCTGACAATCAAATGAATTCAACAAGATTTTTTTATGCTTAAGAATTAGTGATGTATTTTTCATTTTCTATAAAATATCATATACAAAGACGAAATCGTTTGTCGTAATACAGTTACACATTATAAATGGTTCGGCAACTGTACATGTCATACATTTAACCTTTGACTTTTTTACAATTATTCTTAGTTGAGAACTGGTCAAAAACGATTAAAAAACAATTACATTTTACGGAGAAAACGTTATGAAAGTTTTTGAATAGTATTCAATATTAAATAGTTATTCTTAAAGAAAAAAGTTAAATATCCAGAGTATGAAAAATCTTAAATTTTCTGTGATCAAAAAATTAAACCAGCATTGAATCAAGCTCAAATCATCGCAAAGAAATTAATTGAAATAACAGTCTCATCCCTTCGAAGCTACGCAGGATTACACTTGTGTTTTTTCAGCCAAACGTTCTGTGAGAAGCTTTTCTTGCAAGTCTCGCACTTATACGGCTTGACCTTGCTATGCGTCCTCTGATGCACCACAAGATTTTTCATCTGCCTGAAGCCTTTATTACAAGTATCACACGTGAACGGCTTTTCATCCGAGTGAATCCTCTTGTGGATCTTGAGATAGTAGTTACTCGCCACGGCCTGTCCACACTCGTCGCAGATGACCTTGGCGCCTGTGTGTATCTTCATATGCGTCTTGACCGCGTTTTTCCAGAAGCTCGAGTACTCGCACACCTCACAGGTGTACTTTTTGGGCCTACCCTCGGGATTGTGCACCGTCGCGTGGAGCATCAAGCTTCTCTTGTCGGCGTAAGCGGAATTACACTCCTTACAAACGAATGGCTTCTCTCCCGTGTGACTGATCATGTGCCTCTCGAGAACGTTCTTAGAGGCGAAGCCTTTGTTGCAGACGTCGCAACGGATCTCGAAGTCGTCCACGTGGTTCCTCTCGTGCTTCTTGATGTAGGTGATGCTGGCGGTCTTAAAGCCGCAGTAGCGGCACTCGAAGGTGCGGTGCTTGTGTTTTCCCTGGATGTGATTTTCGCAGCCATACTTGGTGCGGAAGAGCTTCTGGCAGGTCTTGCAGCGGTAGGCTACACGGTACTTGCGTCCGCGGGGGTGTTCTACCGACATGTGCCGCACGCAGAGCTTTACCGTGGCAAACACCTGTTCGCACTGACTGCACTGGTACAGTCTCTTCAACGATCCAGAATCCATACGAACGAGGAGACTGCGTATAGGCTCGGTTATGGGATCTTCCTCGGTGACATCGTCAGTCTGGTCGGCAAGTTGTTCCTCGTTTTCGAGGTACTCGTACTGCTCGCAGATGTTGTCTGGGTCTTGGGGGATCACCTTGTCTGGGTTTATGGTCGTTTCCCCGTCGATTTCCTCGTACTGATCGAAATCTTCCATTTGAAGAGCCTCGTCTATCTCGTCTTCCTCGGCTTCTTCTTCTACTTCTTCTTGCTCTTCTTCTTCGACTACGACGTCGCCTACGACTTCGTCTTCGTTGATGTCTTCTTCTTCTTCCTTGAGCACCTCGAAGTAGACCAGTTCGTTATCGCTTCTGCACAGACAATCAAGCAAAGGTTTATGGGTTTTTTTTGTACATTCGTTTGGCCGTTTTTTTTTTTAATTGCGGGTGTCGCGCAAGAGTGAAGAGATGATTTAATAATATTTGAGAAAAAATTGTTTTTGTGAGTCGGTATTTTTTTATCACTGACGTTTGCTAGTTGTTAGGTTTCTTTAGTAAAGGTACTTACAAAGATACGATTAATTATCGATGAAGGCGTCACGAACTCAATGTCATTCACTTTCTCGCGTGAGGCATTAGAGCGACTGGTATTTTTGGAAGGTAGTTTCGCTAAATATTTCTAATCTTCTGATGCTACACTCAATAAAAAGGCACAATCAAATGATTTTCATGACACGAAATCAATATGAAAGTTTTCGCAAACGTATAAAGATATACAAGTAAATAAATGAATAATAAGTATTTATTGAAGGCAAAATAAATAACTCTTGAGTAACGTAAAGAAGTGTCTCGAAAGTATGGCAATATACTTCAAATTCGTTCTTATATGAAGCTGATTTTGGTTATGTTTCACGTATTTTATGACATATCGATGGAGGTATAGGATCAGACGGGATAAAAAGCGAATACTATTGTCTTCCTTTCTTTTTTTTAAATTTTGTTACTTTATTTAACTTAAAAAAAAAAGATAAAACATACAACTACAATATAAAGCATCTAAATAATAAACGTTTAACTTCTGTATATCAAGAAGATAAAATAGGAATAGAAATGTCTATGTCTCCTCTCGTAGAAAGAGGAGCTTGTCTATACCGGAATAAGTTCGTAAAAAAAGTATTCGACCAGCTTAGCTATGTCAAAATGCACCATTAAAGGAATAACTGAAACTGAGTTTTTCTCGTAGTCTAAATTAGCACGCTTTTATTATCATATAAATCTCTCGACAGTGCGCAAACACGACTCAATCACAAACGGTGCCTCGTAAAACCTCAGAACTCTCTATTTCTCTCTCTCTCTCTCTTTGAAAAGAAGTGCACGTTATCGAGTTATACACCATTAATAACCATTTCTTTTAATAATATATACTTTCTTTTTTTTTTATTATAAAATAGAAATACGATTCGATTATGACTATATAAGTCAGTGACTCTCACGGAATGCGTAAAATCGCAGTGTACATTCGATGTACCAGCATTACTTTTATAATTATGTGCTCAGTCTTCTGAAATCCTAAACACGTTTGCAGTGGCAGTAATCCTATGAGTATTTATTACTTCTTTTTATTTTTTCAAGACCTTACAGTGTTTGAGAGATTATTATCATTAACAGATATCGTTTAAGATTTCAGAAGCCAAACTTTTCATCAAAGTGCACAAAACGGTGAACATCAAACCACACCTTCAAAATCACAACAAACGCATTTATAGCGTTATCAAAATATATAATATATCGTCGACCGTATTATTATTATAGTCTGCTTTCAGTTATCAGTAGAAGTTGTATTTTTTCTCAAAGTCTTATAGAAATTACAGAGCTTTCAAACACCTTGCAATAGGAACTAAGGCACAAGATTATAGTATCCTTGATTATTGCCGTTTCCTTACTTGTATTTCAAGTAAAACTTGTAATTTTTAAAACTTGTTTTATGTAGTCATTTGCTTTTTTTACGTGCATGCATTTCATTTACATAATCATAATTAATAATTAGATAGAAGCCCTATTGTGATTAAGGAGGTTCAAGAATTTAATAATAATACACATTCAAAAAACTAAAAAGTATACTTATCTAGAGTATCGAGAAAGTTTTCGATTAATTAATTATTTGAAAATTTTATGTACAAGCTCTTAATGACCTTGGTCGAGAATAGTCGATTGACACCAAGTGTAATTTCGTAAAAATGCTTAGAAAAAAGATACTTTTTGAGCCTCCTTAACACCAATATATACAATTTAAGTTATGTATGATTGGACACTTTGAAAAATAGTTAAATTAAACTATTACTTTGTTTATAAGCTCGGTAGAAAAAAATCCGCAAACGTGCTTGCATATACTCAATTAGCGTTTTACTCACTTTGAATAAACAAATGTATTAAAAAATACTGTATGTCTATTGGAAAAATTATTTATGCTGCATCATATTCAAACTGTTCGTTATTTGATCTTGTTTCCTATATATTAAGTATATTCAAATCTAAGTATCAAAATAGCATAATTTTTGTGTATTAAATGTAAGTATAAAAGCGGCAACTACACGCAGAAAAAGTTAAAAAGAAAGTATTTAATATCGAACGAACGGACGGCCTGTAATTGTACATATTTGTGTTTACCTAATCTAGTTCACAGAATTAATTACTTTAACGAGTACGTGAAAAGCGACTCGGGCGCATTTTAAAGATAAATTAATATAGTTATACAGCATCTTGTATAAAAAAGGTAACGTAATCTCGAGCATGTCACAAGTTTCGATTTTCGCAAACGTAGTTGTCTGATATGTCAACCATTTTTATTCGCCATTAGATATTTTTAGTTTTATCATTATCAGTATTATGCAAACATTAAAACTCGAATAGGTATGAACAAATCAACTACAACTATATTACTCTTTAGGCGTGAAATCACAAATAATAGTTTTATGTATTAATAAGTGATTACAATGCCCATCGATTCATTTCATTGCCTTTCGCTTCGATTCTTGTTTACTCATACCTTTACACTGTGGTTTTATTGTCAGAAATAGACATCATTGCACTTATGGCGACGTTAATATTATCTTTGAATCGTGAGATCCTTTTTCGTTATGATTATTATTATAGGCTCGTACCGTGAGCTTCAAGCGAGATGCTATTGAATCAGTTGCAATACAGTTTAATTCGGAGGGAATTCCACGTTTTACCACACATTTATATAATATATCACTGGTCATTTATATGTAATACTTGAATTATCAAATTACATCGCAGTTAAGTTAACATCTATATTCAATTGATTCACACACAATTTTCATGTAAAAAAATACATATATAATAATAAAAGAAAGAAAAATCAGTCGAGTAGCAAAATTTACAAAAAATCAACTCTGCAAAAGCGAAGCTAAACCGTTAAGCAGCAACTGTTGCCTTATACTCTCATGTTTAGCAGAAGTAATTACTCAATATTACAGATGTATTTATGTATTATGTATTATATAAAAAAAGATAAAGAGAAGCCGGATACTAGTAGTAACTCAGATGTAAGTCTAAGAAATAGAATATACGTAAATCAACATAAATGCTAGAGGCAAGAGATCACTATGTTTCATGTGTGTACAATATAAACCCCCTTCACTTGTAAAACTTACGTGCAAATGAAAGTCATTACTCGCGGAAGCTAATGTAATAATAATAATGATAATAATAATAATTGTTAGCATGATCCTCCGATAAAACTTAAAAGTACGTCTCACTTTAGTCTCAGTGTACAACCTCAGCTGCGCTACTGCCTCAACAGCAAAGCCTAGGTCGAAACAAGCCCAGTACTGCTACTGTCCGGTTCGACCGGCTGCTGCTGTTCCTGTTCCCTAAGCGCTTCTTCCTCCGGCGACAGCAAGAGATTCTGCTGCTGCAGGTGCAGCTGCGTGCGCTGCTCCTGTTGCGCCCGAGCAGTCTGCTTAGCGTGAGTCTTCAGATGCGAGTTCAACATCGTTTTAGAGGCAAAGCTCTTGTGACAGCAAGTGCAGGGATAGGGCTTGTCCCCAGTGTGACTTCTCAAATGCACCACCAACGTCGTCCTCTGAGTGAAACTCTTGTCACAGTGAGTACACTTGTGAGGTCGTTCACCGGTATGAGTACGTCGGTGCACGCTCAAGTAATTCTGGGATATAAATCCTTTTCCGCATAAATCGCAAACGTGAGGCTTCTCACCAGTGTGCTTCCTCAGATGAACCGTGAGATAAGTTTTACTGGAGACGGATTTACCGCAGATGTGACAGACGAACTCGCTCTGCGGTACAGCGTTGCCGTGAGTGCGCATATGCACGAGTAGAACCTGCTTGCGGCAGAAACGCTTGTTGCAGACCTCGCAGCAGTGCTTCTTTTGGGGTGGCACGTAGTCCGGTTGGTGGAGTTTCGCGTGCAGCCTCAAACCTTGACGATAGCGGAACGTCGCCTGACAGATGTCGCACTGAAAGGGTTTCTCCCTAGAGTGAACGGACAGATGCTCTTGGTAGTTATTGCGCGCGTAGAAACCGGCGCCGCAAATCTCGCAGTGGTACTTGTACTCAAGGTTGTGCCTGCGCTGATGACTGACAAGGTTTTGCCTGTGAGCACTACTGTAGCCGCACAGCTCGCAGGTGTAGAGCTTCTCCCCAACGACCTGCTGGGGCAGATCCTCGTCGTGACTGAGGCGATGCTTGTGGAAGGAGTCCTCGTCAGCGCAGGTGCAGTCACAACGATCGCAGGCGTAGACCAACACAGTCTCCTCGATCAAATTAGCATCCTGATGGTGAACAGGTGATTCTACGTCGTGGGTCTTGAGATGGAAGTCGAAAGAGGCCTCGTCGACGAAGGCCTCGCCGCAGAGCGTGCACTGGAGGAGGGTTTCCGGCGGTACCAAGACGATGCCATTGTTCTCGGCCTTTACGTTGTCGTCGTCAGCCTCGAGGGATTGCGCAGCAGCCATGAGCAGAGACGTCTGGTCCTCGGTGCTGCAGAAGACTTGGGTCGAGGACGGCTCCGGCGCTTCGATTACGTCCTCTCGCGCTACGTAGTATCTGCAAAGAAAGACAGGAAGTTTGGATGAGTGGTCGTGCTTTCGACCTGCGACGAGCTTTTCTTATTCTTTTATTCTTTCTCATTCTCTTCTGTTGGTCAACTTGTTTAGAAGGTCTGTTATTTGTCATGAGAAACTTTGTCGATTGAAGCAGTCGTACTTGTAACGTATTTTGTTTTTATTTGAATTATCTTTTTTATATCTAAAAGTTAATCAAGCCACTGATTCAACCAATTTCATTTCATACTTGGGTATCTTTGACGATGCAATTTGCATCTCAATGTATACACGACACGTACGCTGTCATTATTACGCGTGTCGACGTACTTGTATTAATTTTCGACGCATAAAGCGTTCGCAAGGTATATGATCCTAATTTCCTAACGTTAATCAGGGATAATAACGCGCCGGTTTCTCTTGTTTACACGTCTATTGCGTTATCTCACGCAAAATCTGACGTCAGCTTTATAAGCAACGCAAAATTATTCATCAAACAAAATCTTACAATTTCTAAAACTCAAGCTGTACAAACAATATTTCAATATAACGTCATTAACAGTTGTTGAAAAACAAATTAATAAAATGTAAGCGAAACTCACACCAAACTATAACAGATTAAAGTCAGTCACGATACGAAGATTCAAAATCACTTCTGCAACTAAAATAAGTTCTGTTTTAATAAAATCAACACCACCTACCTGAATGTTCATATATTAACTTTTATTAGCTGGTATAGATGCTTTCGTCGATTAGTTGTTCAAAAATAAAAGTAGATGAAAGAATAATATTAATTTAAAAAGATCACGTTGAAATTGAATGATCAATGTAGAAATAAAAGATTATAAGTTAAATCAAATGCAACAAAAAGTAATAAATTAATTTATGTCAATGATTCTTAAAATGCAAACAGCAAAAAAGATCTAAAAATTTTGAATCAATAGATGAATGAGGAATTGTTCATGTGTTATAGTAAAAATCGGGTTGTAATTGTTTTATTATTATAACACTTTGTAATACATATTGATTACAACGAAATGGTTCTTACCTGTAAAATTAGTATTTAATAAAAAATACATAAAGTAATTAAACATTATCCAGTCAATGACTATTAAACTTTATAATATTTAACTCAATAAAAAATTTAAACGACGACTCTCTAAACTTGATAGTTTTTGACTTTATGCTTTACATGCAGCAAAATTGCTTGTTGATAGATTTTGGATTCTTATACATATTCTTAGTTTGATTTTAAGATTCGAAAACTCCCTTTTTACAACATTAACATCAGTAATCTTAACATAAAGACAGATTTCAATGACTTAACTGAAATAACAGAAACAAGTACCTAATTATGCAACACCAATTTATACTGTATAAAGTGTGTTATAAACTTTAAATAAAAATGAATGCTTGTCCATAAAAGACTCAACATTATTCGCAAGAAAAAAAAACTACACCTTCTCATATCATTCGATACAGAGTATGGTAATTAATTAGTTACATTCATGAAATTATTCTTTTTTACGGTTAAAATAACGATTACCTTTACAGTGGTGTATTTAACTGACAAGAAAAGATTTTCCTATCAACTGTGTTGTTCTTACACTTTAATGACTAGAAGCTAAGCATCCATCTATATTTTCTGAATGTAATATATACGTATAAACGTTTAAGCGTATTTTTCTTTATTACTTATATCCATACTGATATTCGTCTTTAATTCCTATTTAAGCGATTTGATTTAGCTAAGCATCTCTCGATCAATAGAGGCTCAATTCCTCGATCGTCGTGAATAAAATACTTTCTAGACAAAGTCACATTTAATTTGACGTCTATTAGTATATCTCAATTGTCATTCCCTAATACATTTTATTATCTAAATATTTGCGTTTACGTAACCCAGCGCGGGTAGGTGGCACTTAACGAAGTGTATCCTAGCACGGAATAAAGAAGAATACTGATGACTTTACGAATATATACTTGTATAACAAAATTGACTTGGTATTCTCCCTTATTGGGCATTGTATATCACTCACATGTATACTTTGATTAAAGGCACCGTAGAATTCCTTGACGAGTTCCCTCGCGGCGTGGGACTCCGTCGAGTAAACGATTGCGATTTGAAATTTTCTCTCTCCCACTTTCTTGTCTATAAATTAATAATTACTCTACAAATTTCATCGTTTTTCTTTTAGAATTCGTTAATTTTCGCTAGTCGCAGAGATCCCTATATAAATCTCTATAGAAACCAAGTATCACAGTGATGACATTCGCGGCGGCGGCAGAGGCAGCGGCTCTACAGTCAAATTCAACAACGTTTTTATTAAAAAATTCGAGTATCCCGATTTGACACGTCTCTAAGGCTATTTCGTTACATTTTCCTTTTGTACTCCCTTAGCTACTACAATATTTGGCTTCTACGGTTAACTTTTTTCCCTCGCATACTTGAGACAACTCAACTCGGTCGTATACAGATCGCGTCCTCCGCATCGACTTCTATGACGCCTGAATTAGCAAACCCTAATCTAAACAGATCTACAACTATACGGCATGGCCCTTCAATGTTTCTTCATATGATTCAGCATAATCGTGCGCGTGACGAAACCCTTGCCGCATAGCGTGCAGGTGTAAGGCCGCTCGCCAGTGTGATAGCGTCGATGCACCGTCAGAGTCGACGCCTGGGTGAAGGACTTGCCACACATAGCGCACAAGTAGGGTCGCTCGCCGGTGTGGATCCTCTGATGCACGACGTAGTACTTGCGATGGGTGAAACCCTTGCCGCAGACGTCGCAGATGAGCGGCCGGGATCTGTGCACGGCCTTGTGCGAGGTCAACGACTCGACGGTGGGAAACTCTTTGGCGCAGGTCTCGCAGGGGTAACTGTTGTTGGCCTTATTGTACAGGACCTGGTCCTTGCCGGCCGAGCCGGAGGCTCCACCAGTCGACTGCTGACCGGCCAGAGGCTTGTGGGTCTTTGCGTGGTGGTTGTACAGGTTCCTCGTCTCGAAGCGCATGAGGCAGCGGGGACATGAGTAGGGCTTGTCCTGCCCAGCGGCCATCTCGTGCATCTTCTTGTGCTTCTCGAGCAAGGTGCGGTAGCGAAAGCTCGCCTGGCAGCGGTCGCAAGAGAAGCTCTTGGTATCCTGCTGCACCGGCGGCGGTGGAGGCGGCTGGTGCACCACCTGCTGTTGCTGCTGCTGCTGCTGGTAGTGCTGACTAGGAGGCGAAGTGTTGATGATCTGCTGGGTCTGCATCCTGGGCGAGATGTGGACGAGTTGCTGCTGTTGCTGCTGCTCGTTTTGGACCTTCATGTGGCTCTGGGCGAGGAAGGTGCGGTTGCAGGCGTGGCAGGTGAAGCGCATCAGCTGGGTCTCGCCGACGTCGAGAAGCTGGTCGACCTGGTCGCGGTGGGCGTGGGTGGTGCGCACGTGGTAGGTCAGCTTCATGCCGCAGTTCGGGCAGGGGTGCGTCTCCGTAAGGATCTGCACGTGCTCGTGGTAGTTGACCTGCTGTTGCTGTTGTTGTTGCTGTTGTTGCTGCTGCTGCTGCTGCTCTTGCAAGGAGACGAGTTGGTGGTGGTGGTGGTGGTGGCTGAGCGGCGATTGAGGGGGCGGCATTTGTAGGGTCGAGGAGAGGACCGACGCGTGGGCGTTGAAGAGGGACGATGTTTGCTGTTGCTGCTGTTGCTGGAGGATGTGGCAGGTGCCGCCGGAGGAGAAGCTGAGTTCGTCGTTTTCGGATGACGGGGAGAGGATCTGACGAAGCATGCCCGAGAGCCCGCCGAAGGTCTCGTCTCTGGAAAGCGAAAGGCCGGAATAGATTGACGGGGCTGCGGCGAGACAGAGAGATATTCAGATAGCGAGAGGTGAACCCTGAATTAGACCGAGCGGTGCGGTTTTATACGCACTCAGAGACTTGTTTTCGTTTTCGAGTAACCTGCTTAGTCGTATATGGATGTATAGCTTTGGATTACGCAACAGTTTTTATCAGCTGTCGTAACGCGTTTGTTTGTAAACAAAGAGTGAAATCTCCCGAGTTATGAATGAATGCGCGAATATGAACGAAGCGAACGTGTGCCGCTACACGAAGCGAAGGTAAGCGCCAGATTTGAGACGGCGGTTGAATCGACATTTACAATTAGCTCACGTCGGTCACAACTAAGCAGTTCTCTGAGTGCTCGACAGTGATATATGGTGCAGCACGCAGTCTGGTGGTAGCTGGAGTGCTATCGGCACTGAGAAAAGCGCATTATATTCAAGATCTTTCAAAACGTTTTTATCGGAACGTGTTCTAAATTTGACTCTTCTAGTTTTACGACTTTGTTTTGCAAGCATCTATCAAGATAGAAAGACTTGAGATATTGACTTTAGAAAAAATTTGCCTTTTCTGAATTTAGTTGCGTAATCTGCTTTTTGAATTGCAAATGAATTGAAATAGGAACAAACTTTTGTATTGATTTCAACGATCAAGAAATCAGATTCTATTGATTTTCGGAAGCAGAAGTAGTTCGCATTTTTGGCAAATTGAAAAAAAAATTACAAGACTTACCTCACAAAACTCTCCTACAGCTTTTTAATTTTCAATAGTATCTTCATTGATGGCATGAATGTACTTTTACTTTTTCAAAATTGCATTTGTATTTCAAGTCTCAAATATAAGCACGATTTTCTCAGTGCGGAAGGGAAGTACGACGATTTCATGTCTCGATAAAACGCGCGTCCATCATGGCAAATTGAATATTTCTCGAAGTTATGAATTTTTTAACCGCAATATGATCAGCTCATTGTCATGCATTCAACAATGTTTACCAAAAGGTTCAATAGTTACTCAATGAACACGAGACAGAATACAAATAGAACAAGTACAATGCCGTGTGCTTAAATTTAAAGACGCGAATTTCCCTTTATTATATGTGTATATGATACTTGCTGATGACAAGACGAATAGCAGGCGGTGAATACATCCAGTTTTTTTTTCGTTTTCAATGTTCTCTTAGATTTACACATGATACATTTACGAAATATATATAATATATAGAAACAGCATTGATTGTGTTCTGCGAGGTGCAAAGTGCTTTGGCATTGCTTACTATTAAACAGTCAAATTTCGGCTAACCTGATACTTTTGTTAATAAAAAATTTGGAGTTTTCGTTAAATTTTTCTGAACAAATCAATCGACAAGCTTAGAGAGTCGTCATCGTCATTGTCACGGTCGCAGAATTTAGATTTTTTCATTCTTTGAAATTATTTCGGTGAAAAATTAGCTTTTTAAGGAAAGTTCTTGCTTATGCTAAGATAGAATTTCAGAAAAGTATCCTCACCTTTGTATAAAAATAATTTGTTTTTAATCTTCAGAAACTCGATGACGATTTCGATGAAACAGACGATCTATGCGACAGCAACGACGACTGCAACGTTATCCTTGATTGTTGACTGCAGCTGCTGGTGTACGAAGTTACTGTTCCAGTATTTTTACACTACACTCGCGACTATTCGTTATCGAAAATGTCAAAACTAAAATGCAGTTATAACGACGACCGGTTTCCACGATGCTCGAAAACTCTCGTCCGGCTTCTTGCACAAAACGTGGCAACAAAAGACTCGGATAAGACGAGCATAAGTATCGCAGTTAATGTAAAAATGAAAATGAATAATTACGAAAAGTCGACGCTTTGTAAGTGAAAAACAGACGAAAGAGAAAAAGTCTCGAAGTCATCACTATACAAAGTCGATCGAACGCGCGAAATTTAGTGAAAAAAATAACCGGTTGATGACAGGATTGAATTGTGGTGGAAAAAAGGTCTGAAGGTTTGGATGGTCCTTAACATTACGTAAAATAAGAGAAAATACTCGCCTTTTGTTTATGAAGATTTTCACAGTTGACAACCATAGCATCGTGTATTCTGCATCGTCTTCGCATGCAGGTGTCTCGCACTTTTCTTTCTTCGTCTTCAGTTTCTTTCTCCAAATATACACTTTTCTTGCCAAACATTGAAATAATTGGCGGCGAAATTGCGCCAAAAAATACGCGAGCAGTTTGCTTGTTTCCGATTCGTCTTACGAATTTTATTTTCGATTTATTACATTTTAAAATTCATTCGATAGTCCTGACGTCAGAGAACAATAATCGATGCTTTTATAGCGAGTATAATTTTAGATTTACTCGTTAAAGTAATTTAAAAAAATGGTATCTTAGATATCTAACATTTTTACGGACATGTGCCCAAATGTAACGGCATCAAATTCGTATTTATAACGCATCACGTATTAAAGCTTATTCATTAATAAATAACAGCAACTTCATAAACCTATCGATCGTCAGTGATGTCTTTTGACCAATTTTGGTCAAGTGCGGCATTAGTGCCTTTACGTAAGCGTGGGAATGTTATATCGACAACATGTAAACATTATATTTTATACTGAACAGAGAGATTTCAGTAAACATTTTTACTTTCTGCTCTAAGAATCTAATTAAGCACTTAGTCTAAATAGGATACTTAAAATAAATGTTAAAATCAAAATTTCTCTGTCCATGTGTACATGTAATAACTAATGTTGTATACGTTTCAATGAATCATTATACATACGTGTAAATTCAACACTATACTTGTAACTCATATCATGTAAACCAAATGTAAAATTGGTTTCATTGTAACGTATACAAAATACATGCTACTTTAAGTGTATACATAAATAATAAATTGAAGTATACAGTAATTTGTGATAGGTACATACAATATCAAAGTTTTTATTTTACTTTTAAAATTTCGATAAAACGATATATTCAAAATGAAGTGTTTAGCATTGGATCCAACAAATGCGTAATACTACAATCAAATTACTGAATACTTAGAGTCAAAGAAGGTTGTGGCTTTAAGTGTGTGCACTTACCTTGTGCAGGTTTGCACCATATCATGCAAATGACAGGTGACTAACTCTCAAATTTGAATTTAGCAAAAATGTTCAATGAGTACTATTTCTAATTGTTGAAATTTACTAAACAAATGACGAATGTCGCGACAAAATGAACATAAAAGAATAAACTAAAGTGTACAACTAGATGTCTACAAAAAGCCGTTAATTTCGTATTTTGTTTGTGTGTACCACAACATCGCATCTTTGACTCTTCTTATTGAGATACAAGTCAGAAACTTACCCAGTTTTAGGATCGTTGTCGGCAGTCTGTTGCATACTCATTTCAGATATTTCTGAAATTTTCTGCTGTTGGAGCCCAGATGGACCAGCTTCGTCGCACGGTAGAGCCACAAAAGTCGTTGTTTCCAGAGGTTGATCACCTTGATCATCTTCGTGTTCCTCTTTCACGGGAAGGCCTTGAATGAAAAAAATATCGTCGATTAGGTACGCGTCCAAATTAATCGTTTTCAAATGCCAAGCGGATTTGACTACCAACCTTCCTCGTTGTCGCATCCGTCGTCGGAATTCTCTTCCTCGCTTTCTTCTCCAAGGTGGGTCGTTTGACTTTGGGCCATTTGGTCGTGCGTCGTTTGTGTGCTTGGCCCTGGAACTACTTGAACTGTTTGTACAGTGCCACTGGTGTCCATAGGAACTGAGGTGAATTGTTGTTCGCTTCCAGCAGGCATCGTTATGATATCCATCATACCCATATCCATGCTGTTCTGATGCCCGCCAACTTGCATTACACTACCATCTAATCGACTATCACTACTCCTTTCTTGCTTCATCACATTCTGGAAAACAAACAGGTTTCTTGTTAAAACAGTCCGGTTGACAATTAGCAATTTAAAATTTTTTTGCAATGCTTATTTCTCTCTCTCCAAAGTATCAATGAAAATAGCCATTGCAACATCTCATTTACACACACTTTGATAGGAATTTCTGATTGCAAACTTACATAAATGAAAATATTACTTACTGTGTCGAGGACTTCGGTTACATAACCCTGCTTGTCCTCCAGGCCACCAACCTCTCCCAGCCATTGTAAGAGCTGTTTTTCGGCGTTTGCTGTTGTGTTCCAGAATTGGTAAAATAATTCTACTTTATACACACAGTCATCGCATATCTTCTTAGGTAGTTTGTCTTCTCGTGAAACCTGCAAATGAAAAGAATACATTGTAAATTCCACATTGCACAAAGATAAGATTGCTTTGCAAAGTTTAATAAACTGCTCCGAGCATCGCGCGCGTCTTTAAAAAAGCGAGCCATCATCACCAGGCTCAATGAATAATCCAAAAAGGCATGAATTAATTGCAGCGTCTTGATGCATAAATAAAAGGCTGGAGTTGATAATAGCCCCTGAATAAAATATATACCCGACTAACGCCAGTCCGAAATTTTAGTCTTAGTCTTAGTCTTTGTGGTTAGTGGCGCCACTAAGTGTACGGCCATCAACAGACGGTATGAGTAGTCGGCAGCTAGGCTGCCCTTCGGAATTTTTTGGTTGTACGTGCTGGTCGAGCGAAACCCCAGCTGCTTACTGACGCCTCAGGCATTTTCGGCAGCTGTTAATGGGCGCATACGTCCTGCAACAAGCACAACCCCGCAGTCGGGGAACTTATCCCGACGAAAACCCAAGGAAATTCACCCCCGAAAAAATCCTCGAGTCTCGCCGGGATTCGAACCCACGACCGCTTGAGCACCTTGTCTTGGCAGGCAAGCGTCTTACCCACTGAGCCAAGGTGGCTCATAGTCCGAAATTTTCCACTCTTTAGAAAATAAAATCCTATACGACAGGAAAAGAAAAGAAGGCGAGTGCTTCGCGTTCTCCTAATTACAAGCTTTGCAGAAAACCAGGTAACGCAATAGCCCCGCGATTTCCTCCTGTCATACACTAGCCTCGCATACACATACAACGCGAAGAAAAGCGCGTATACGTTCACTTTCCCTCGCCGCTGCCGGCGTGCATAATACATAAGCTGCCGTTGCTGCGGGACAAAGACGGAGCGAGCGCGCGAAATGGTGGCGGCGCCGCATCGATCGCTAGCGTGTATTTGCCTCGTCGCAGCGAAGGAATCGATGCAACGGGTAGACTTTGCTATCCAGGAGCTATATCCATAGGCACATACCAAGCCCGAGAGTTCGTTGGATTTTCTCGGAGGGGAACGAGATGATTTTACGAGAGAGATAAGGTCGGCAAACCAACACGTGCTACGGCTGCTGTGCCGGCGGCATCAGCTTCTTCCTTTTTTTCGAGGAATTGAGGATGTAGAGGGGAGGGAGAAGAGTGAGATAAAAAACGTAACGTACGCGCACGTCGACCGCCAAGCGTCTCTTCTCTAAAGAGCAGCTTGAAAGAGTGGAAAGCCACAACAATAACACGGGATGCACTTGCTTTGCATTGTGAGAGTTTTTGGAGGAGAAATGCATGTTATGCAGAAAAAAATCGTGATTTTTACAATTTTTATCTGGTCGATTTTTGACGTTTTTGTTTCCATTAATAATTGCTAGAAAAATTTAAGCGATCCGATGCGGCAAGAATTTTGCGAAGCCATCACGAAAAATCCGATTAAAAGCCTGCTTCCATCCTTTAATTACGCTCCCCCTGCACAAAAAGACTAGTCCATCGGCATTTATACATCTCTCGTGACTCACGAAGGACAAAGGGACGGGAGCGAGAAGGGAAAGGGAGAGAAGAGCCGCAGCGCACATCTACCGTCTCTCTCTCTCTCTCTCTCTCTCTCTCTCTTCGTGGCTTACTCATCCTCCATCACCGTCGTAGAGACAAAGACGCCCGAAAAATTGCGCATCGTCGGATGAATAAAAGAAGAACCTCGAAAAATTCCGCCCGCGCATAATAAACAAAAACAATCAAGTACAAGTGTCAGACCGGCATTGTTTTTTCTCTTTCTCTCTCTCTTTCATGCGAGGCAGCCCTAATAAACGCGACGCGTCTCACTGTAAAACGAGCCTGCACGTATATATTAGTTAGGCACGCCGTTGTAGAACGACTCGAGGAATGACAAAATGGCGGCGCATAAGTGCCGAGAGAGGCTTACCTTGACCGGTAGGCAAGCGGTGATCTTGAGGAAGATCTGTCGCACATCACCCTCATCTTCAAAGATGGGCACCGAGACACGATCCTTAACCAGGCAAAGCCTGCAGAGCTCGAGGTAGTCGAGGGACGAGGACATCCTGTCACCGAAGTCGCCAGCTTCGTGCTGGACTCGCCGCCGCCTCTTCTTCCGTGCGAGATCTCTTTCGCCTCAGTCTCTCTTCTCTGCCGCACCAGCAGCACACAACACCGCGACCGACCGCTCGATAGTGCGTCGCGCGGACCGACTCGATACCGTTGCGCGAGCTGTTCGATACTGGCGACATCTTTCGGATTCGAGAGTGTTGTCCTTGTCGCACTCGTAGGCGGGATAGGGATGCGACGTTGCCAGATCGCAGGCGACTCTTGAACTTCCGGCTAGACTCGCGGACGCTACTCACGCTACCGCGCGGGATTATCGATTGACTATATATACTATACGCGCTTTGGGTTGAGAAAGCGGCGTTGCCGAACGCAGCGCCGCCAGACGAGCGTTTTTTTTTGAGAGCGCGGGATTTGAAATAGGATGGAATTTCTGGGATGGGATTTTTTTTGCGGTTGGGGGATTGTATAGTTGCGGTCGATGCACCGTTTGCCGTGGAAATTTATTTATGAGAGTACCTGATATAGGTGGAATATTTGAAATAATGTATACGCTTAAAATTTTAATTTTTTTTCTCATTAATAAAAGAAAGATGATTCTAGGAAATTGTGAAAAAACTTTTTTTTCAAATAAAAACATTAATTGATAAAATGATATAAGGGTTACTGTAAATGAATGAACGCAGAACACAGTGTAGTTTAAAAAAACTGCTTTATTGTGGCAGAACACATGTATTATCATATACCAGCATATAATTAGGAAGTCCATTAGGTATTTTACAAATTACGATCCAATCAGAGGTGTCGTTATACAAGTTGGCGCTCTTCGTTTTTTCCTTCCCCCCTTCTTCCCTTCGCGCTCCATACATTTTACAACAATTCAAATCTCCCTCTCGCGTATACATACGACATTCGTCGAGGAATACACCCCTTTCGTCACACGCGTACATAATATAACCGTTTCTAGCATGTCTCCATAGGCAGCTTTGGGGAAAACGAACGCGTTGTTTTATACACAGATATTAAATGATGCATCGCTCGATCTTGGCTACGTTACATTTCGGATCTCTCGAAAATTCATTATCAGCTGTGTACTTGCTAAATACTTCCCCTCCAGACCTTCGGCTCGATATCTCTGCGCTACATTTTTTTTTTCGCTTACTATTTCTCGAAACAAAGGATATGTGTGTGCTGTCGTAGGTTCGTTACTTTTAATTTTTATTGAGCTTCTCTCGATTTTTTTGTTTGTTTGTCGATTTGCTTATGTACTTTATTCGCGAGCGTAATTCATAGTGTTTCGGTTGGTTCTTCGCATAGGAGAAATCGCGGAACTGCAAAGCGCATGCATACGTTCGCTAGTTCCTTTTTTTTTTAAATGCACAATACAATCGAGTTGACATTATTGGTATATAATTGTAATACAAGTGTAACGCTTTCGTTCGATGCTCGTTTAGGTCTTTACATGATTTTTTTTTTCATTTGTATTCGCGCGAGTATCGTTAATTGGTCTTTGGTCTGAATTTATGATTTGCTATTTTGATTATTCTGAAAAATCAAACGACGGTATCATATGCATACTTATATACTCGAATGAAAAGTAAACATGAATCTAGACACTAGCTGCATTTGTTTTTGAGATACATAAACAATCACATAAACACCTAATGGTCGATAAATCAATCAGTTTGTCACCTTACACAATCTTACAAGCTATAACAACAATACCAAAGTTGCGATTTTTTTTTAACTCTTAATAATGCATCGAATCTTCTCTCCCTTTACTCTTCTCGACATTGAATTATCGTCGCACAAAATGTACAACTGTTACAAACATTGTTTATATATACTCGTGCTTAACGCACACGCGCCACTTTTTTGTCATCCTTTTACAATATCTTTATAATAATTGTACGTGTATAATCCTAATACAAAGTTAAAAACGCGGGAAGTTCGAAATGCACGCATTATAGATGCGACCATTCATTATTTTTTTCTATTTTATTTATTCATTTTGTTTTAGTCGTTGCGACGTGTGTATTTTGTTTTAAATGTGCACAGCTTACTTTCCCCCTTTTTCCATTCTTCTCGATCATGCAACTTATGCCCTCGACAAGAGCGAAATTCGTTGATTCTGGATTATTATTTTTTTTTTCTTTTGAAATCTGCACGATTACAAGTGAGTAAAGCATACGACTATAGCACGCTATTGATCAAAGCAAGGAAGATATATCGAGTCTTTTACAATTCGCATTTTGTATAGAACTTTTCTTCGATCATTGCTGTCAACTCGATAAGCTATATAATTGAATCTCTAGTATTTCAAAAATGCATCCTTTCGCGCACTTTCTGCTGTCTTTAAAATTGGCAAAGATCGAACAGCAATGAACAAACTGGACAAATAGAAAATGAGCGAATACAATCACGATTCGTAAAAGTATACATCGGATGAAAGATATTCCTCAGAACATGAGTTTCCATTTTTATAGTTCTACCATATATTTATGTACAATACAAGAATCGAGCCGAATTACCGAAGTTCGAAGAATGTCGTATAAAACGCATCACCGCGTTTCAATCGAAGTATCATAGATGAAAGTGCGCGCGCGCGAAAAAAGCATCGAGAGATTAAGAGTCGCGATATGCCTTTTTGTCGCTTCTGCGTATATTATAATGTGTGTTTGTAATGTGTATACATGCGCGCGAAGGTGTGCGAATGTGTGTGTGTGCGTGTATGTGTGTACATACGTGTGTAAATTGGCGCATGTATATCGGATCTCCCCTTCTTATATAGCTAGCTAAACGATAATACATCAATCAACCGATGTCGCAAAAATTGTATGGATTCTACATCGCGAGCAGTTCGCAAAAGCGTACATTAGTCAATTCTCGCAGCGACGTCGAAAGGCTTTTATATTTCTTTTTTTTTTTCTTGTTTTTTCTTCTTCATTGTTCGTTTCGTTTCTTCTTCGACTGCTTCCTTTTTTTTGTAATACGCTTTTTATGCCATACAGATGAAAGTTCGAAAATATCACGACGAACGAATGTGTTTGTTGTTGCTGTTAGTGGCGGTGGTAATGGTGACGGTGGTATAGTGGTTTTCTCTGCGACTCCGAGATCGTCAGCGTGTAATTTAATTACTCGTATACAAATTAAGCGACTTCTTGAATTAAAAATTAGATAAAAGTTCTCGTTTAAGAATCAAGTGGAATGTATAGAGACTTGGATACGCTTTCCTTAGTAGATTACAGAGAGTATCTTAAAAAATCTTAGGCGAAAAGAACTACGCGTGTGCTCGAAGTTTCTAAGGTTTAGCGAGCAACGAAATACATTATTTTTTTTTATTAGGAGTATACATCGTTATGTTGAATACGTGAAGAATTAACTATAGAGGAAACAAATTCAATATCAACAATGGTGTATCGGTAATTTACAATGAAAGAAAGCTGGTCTTCATTTGCTTTGCGCGAACGTGAAAACATTATTGGCATCATTACAATGTATTAACTAGATTTGAATTCGTAAAAATACTAATAGAAAAGATATCTTCACAAATGAGCAACTTATTTTACGTGTCAAGATTAAATAATTGCAACTTTAAACAACCAAACATCAATAAGCGTAATATTGAAACAATATAAGAACAAGACTATCATTAACTACATGGCCCATAGCTTTATTCTTTACTCAATGACATGGCGTCTTCGATATGCTATAGCATACAAATCCGTCGTTCGTATAAGGTGACCAGGAAGCGATGTTGTATAATAAAGAATTACAAAGGTGATTCGACAGATTTGCTTCTTTCTCCAGGAAATCATTCTTTTGTACTCGCGGTTTATTAAACATGTCGCAAAGTATATTTCAGCATTTCGAAGTAATATAACATAAGAATATGCGCAATAAACATACATGTGAAGACAGCTTATAATGCAAAATCCATCGAGATACGCATTCCTTCGTCAACGTGGAACTGGACATTGTCAATAATATTTTTTCTTTCTCTATTAATTTCTTCCACTCATCATCCCTTGTCTCATCTCGTGCGACGATCGCTCATACGCGATATCATCGAAAATCGCTCTATATTACAATTTATCGTACAATGCAGAATTATACATAACAAAACGTTCGACGCCTTCGGTGGGCTTCTGCAACGCGCTCATAACTATTATATATCGTATCGCCTAAGAATTTACGTACACTAATTGTTTTTTTTTGTTTGTTTCTTCATGCTTTTTTTATTCTTATTTTTGTTAAATGTTATACCTTACTGCGCTGCTGCTCTTTTTTTATTTATTTTTCTCGTATTTTTATCGTCGCGCTCCTCGCCTCCTCTCCGGTGTCGCGTCTCTTCTTTCTCGCATCGTGCCTCTCTCTCTCACTCTCTCGCGCTATATCCTCTTATATTCCAGCTTATGCTATATATAATAAATGAGCGGTCGCAATTCGACACTTTATGGCCATAATTTTTTTACTCTCTCCCTCTCTTCTCTCGCATAGTTTCTCTCTCCCTCTCTCGTATATTAATTACCGGTTCCGAGCTGCTGCTGCAAGCAGCTTTCTCCGTCATCGTTTTCCCCCCTTATGTTCTCGTCTACTATTATACTCGTACGACCTCCACGTTTACAGTACAATCTCAAGGTACAATCGTCGCGACGCTATTATTTAATTAATTAGTACAGCGAAGCAGCCGCGTGTATGCGAAGCTAACTGCTATAATATGTTAAGTTCGATTGATTCCGAAAAATGTTCATTCTATCTCATCTGGTTTTGTATTTCTCTTTTCCGCCTTCGTCATGCATTGTTACACACCTGCAACGCTCGGTTTCTTGCTTAGAAAGATAGTGCATTCACAACTGCGTTTATATTTGTGATGTTCTGAAATTCGCGCAAGTGTGTATACCGCATCTTTTTAAACTTCGCACTTTCGAATAACAAAATTGAGCGTTTTAATCAGCTAAACGGCAATATATTCAGTATTCGATGAATAATATACCCTGTACAATAAAAGTAAATACTCTACTACCAACAAATAAACACGTAATAACACATGTTTGCTTATTTTTTCATGGATGGAGGGAAGAAGACGGGGGGGGGGGGGGGTTCATGGTATTATACATGATTTATTCTTCGCCAGTGTTATGGCAGTATTGGCTCCAGCTTTTGTGAATTCAAGTTCTTTTTAACCTTGATGCCTTTTAAAATCGCCTTTCGTCACTTTGAACTTTGTATAATTTTTTTTATTCCTCATCATCGCAATGTTAAATTGATGAATTTGCAATGCCTTGGTACTTTGGTGTAATGTACAACGAATACAGAGTGCGCATGTTCTTTGATTCCCGACTAAATGAAATTGTTCAGCTATTTACATGATCACGCATGAGATCTTTGACCAAATATGACTATAACTACGGTTATATATAATACGTCGTATTTTATTTAAATTTTCTATTACTTTCATAGTCACATACGACCATCTATAATTATATATGGCCATTTGCGATTAAAATTGATAAATAATTATCTGTGACTACGTGTCAGATCACATTAATACACCTGTCATATGTGGTCGTGTAATATGTATGTGGACATGAATAAATCCATTTGAGTCGGGTAAGAAGGAAAAAGGATCGAGGAAGTGGAAGCAAAGAAAACAGAGAAATCAAAGTGAACGCTAGAGTCGGCGGTGTTCAGTTTGCGAGAGATTATATACGTGGTCATCGGATTATTATCCTTTGGAGAGCACAAGTTTTTTTCTTTAATTTTCCGATGTAACAAGCATTGTTTATTTTTTGTGTATTTTCCCTTTAATTTATGTAATCCTTATAATCTTTGGCACGAAAGAAGCTGTGTTTCTTTATATTATATTTATATATCACATCGACGATGCTCTCGTAAAATCATATACACGATTTTCCTCTTCTGCTTAATCCTTTCTTTTCATAAGAATCTCTATGTATAACTAGTATATTACAGTGGAAGTTTCGTTTTTTTTTTGCTGCTTACAATAATTCGTGATTATGAGATGTAGACACATGTAGTAAAGCTGACTTTTCTTTCGTTTTCCATCGTACCTGTGCCTTATCTTGGCATCGACATTTAACTTTTTTTTGTCTTCGATCGGGCGACTTACACGTAGATATTTTTTTTGTCGAGGTGCGCGACTGATGGAAACTTGAATAATGATTATATACTCATACGAAGGGTCGAGCAAACTAATTTCGTACTTTCTTATATAGATTTTTCTTTGACACATGCTTAAACTTGCGCTTAATCGCGAAATCTTGCCACTTTAATACGTATCACTTCGAAGCAATTTTTTTTATACGAGCTTATTTCAAGAAGAGAATAAATGAAAAATTTCGATAATCTGTAATTATATTTCGTTACGTTCGACTTTTCCTAATTTTCTTCTATATAAATACGATAATGATTGGAAAAACTTTTTTTCATAATATTCGTAGTTTTTTTTTTTAATTGAAAGGATAAAATGACGCCTCGAGAAACGATTTCCTCATGGGGAAAATGTTGAAAAATCTATGTAAATTTAGAACTCGCTAAACGAGACCTTTATAGTTTTATGAATGATGAGAGTGAAAAGCAAACCGCGGATATTAAACCATACAATTTATACGGAGAATTCGCGCGTATACATTGTACAATACATATTTTTTAACATAAAGTCGGTTCGTCGAGAATTTTTCGAAAATTCAGAAATCACACTTATACTTGACACATAACAGATCGAACATCGACGGAAGAATTACGAAGTAAGTAAAATGCGCACTTTTTATAGAAAAAACGATATTTCATTTTTCATAAAACAACCATTTTATTTCACTCTATCAATAAGAATTCGATTTATTTATTTATAATCATTTGTTCTGCGATAGGCTCGACACTAGCTACAATCTCTCGTTTGTTTAATTAATTAATTTTATTTATTTTTTGTTTAAAGTTACTTTCACTATGTGATCTCTGTCGAACAGCATGTGAATCGCACTTCGATCTTGTTTATTTTTACTTTTTTTTAATTTCGTCGTTAAATGTAAGAAGTGAAAAATTGGAGAATGTGTTTGGGAACTATCATGTCGCGTCGTCGTCACGACACGAGCAGCCCATATAATAAACTACCTCCTCCTTTTTTCTCTAAGTTCACCTTTTGTAACGAACAAGAATATGGAAACGTCGTGTCGGCGAATGTTCTTGTTTATCTTTTTACCTTTCTTTTAATTGTAATTGTAATTATCTTTAATTACTAATCGTAATAATTATTAATACATTATTTAACTATAGTTCATATGTACAAATTGTAAAATGTCTTATTAATGTAAAAGTTGTTCTTTTTCATTCAAATAGCAGTGTGATGTAGGTATAATTAATCTTTCTTTATTTAAACCTATGGTCTCTTCATGCATTCGAGCGCTCATATACTGGTTTCTCGCTTGCATATATTACTTTCTCTCCCCGCTCTTTCTCACAGCAGTTCGATTCGTGCTGCGGAACACATGGTCTTTTAATTTTTTTTTTCTTATTTTGTTGCACGGCATTTGTATATATTTAATGTTTTGTACACGATTTTTGTTCTTTTTTTCAAGCTATAATAAAGTCTACCGTGCAACTGTTACGAAGGTTGGAACAGTTTGAAAGGAGTAACAGCAGCAATTTTAGATGTCTATCCTGTATAAAAAAAACAGTGTTGTTCTGTTAGTTCACGATGATATATGTTGGTAATTTTCTCTCTGAATGAATCAAATAGCGTTACATACGTTTTTTAATCGAATCAAAGGTGACTTTAAAATTACTACAATTACCCCTCAAGGTATGAAATATTGAAACAGCATTTATAAAAAATATCACATGTTAATAATAGGGCTGTAATAGCAGTTTCTTTTTGAAATTTACCGAAGACACTTTTCGAAGAAAAACAAATTGTCGGCATGCTTTCTGAAATAAATAAAAGTTTAACGACTGAGAGGCCTTGCATTGAACTTGAATTTACAAAAATAACATCTCTAATGAATGTTTGAATAATCATGCATTTCAGTATTCCATGCCGTTGATCTTTACGTCAAATACTCTATGATCAAATATATATGTATAAGGACGAGGCGATTCGATCAACCTTTTACGCGAAATTCACGCGCACATTCTCACGCTGCTCCCGTGAACGTAATCATCCTATATTCCACTGGACCTCCATTCATACGCATCACACTTTCTACAGTATATCAGAAGACAAGTTTGCGCTTTGCTGCGGCTCTCATCAATTGTTTACTCGAGTCTTTGCTAAAATTACCATTATCGTTAATTCTTTGTTTATTTAATATTAATAATTCATCTTATTCACATGAAGAAGGAAGAGCTTAAATCGTGTCACCTCCTTCCTATTCGTGGAACATCTTTAGGGGAAAAGGCGATTTTCACGTAATTAAATTTTAATTCTTTCTCTAACTTCTCTCACTCTTTCTCAATCTTTTTAAATCCTCTGTAATCAATGCGTCGATTCTCATCTCCGTTATTATTTTTGTTTTACGTTCGATATATAATTGTTTACATAAGCTCGTCGCGGTTCGTGGCCGAAACGATCGATCGATCAATGATATTGTTTATTATCGAAAGGAGAGAAAAAATTTTTAAAAGAAAACCTAGTATCACTCTACCATATATGTACGTACTAGTTACGAACTTTGGTGAGGCACCACAGGGGAGACTATTAGTAATGACTATACAGAAAAAGTCGCTCCGATCGTCGTGCGTGTCTCTTTTCTCTCACGGTGCAGCGACGCCACCGGGGCGATTGGCAAAATTCGCTCTCCGAAATCGACAAGTGTGTGCTTGCTCTTCTCTTGTTCATCATCATGATCATCATCGTCGTCCTCCTCCTCCTCCTCCTCCTCCTCATAATTGTAACTTTATCGTCGTTAGTCTTCTCGTCTCAACTCGTTACGTACGCGCGCGCGTATTATATATTCGTTACATTGCCTATCTACTCTTTGTTTTAACTATTAAATGCTCCCGTGGGCGCGTGTCGGTTGGGAAAAAATCGTTTCTCGTTTCTCGTTTCTCATCGCTTCGTCTCTCCGCATGTCGGAAGAGGAAGGAGAAAGAGAGATCGCACACAATCCCCCCCCGCAGTCGGTCATTGGCACATTATACCTAAAATACTGACTATATGAGAGAGTGTATATTTATATATCGGTATATAATAATACTGATTCGCGCACTGATATCGTCAATCTCTCTTGCTCCTTCACTCGCTCGTCGCAGGCACAGTGCACCTCTCGTCGTCATTAGCACAGCCTCGTCATCATCAGAGTGAGCCTCTTCTGGGCCTGACGGCGAGCACGAGCTCCGTGCTGCAAGTAGTCTCGAGCTCGAGCTCCTCCTCAAACTCCTCGACCGATCAGATGCTTGCCCTGTGCTGGTAGATCGGCGGCAGCTGAAGCAGGGGTGCAAGCGAGGGCGGTCGCATCGCGTACTCGTGCTCCGGGAGGTCGACCATGAGCTCGGCGGCGTGGGGCTGGCTGTGTCGGTGCTGGAGGTGCTGCTGGTGAAGCTCGTGCGAGTAGACGTCTTCGTGATCGGGCGTGTCGTCGTCGATGGAACTTCCCGCGGGCAGAGGCTGCATCGGCAGAAGGTGAGATATCTTGCCGGGCGAGCGGCGCACGGTGAAGCGCGGTCTCCGGCGCTTCTTGTAGAAGCCGCTGCAGCGGCAGCTGCACACCGAAGCGTCGTCGTCGAGCGATATCGTGTCACCCTGGGTGCCCAGCTGGCCCGATAGGATCGAGCCGTTGGCCGTTATCACGTCGCCCTCCAGTCGCACCGCTCCCTGCGCCGCCTGTCGAATTCAACAACTCGTATTACGCTATATCTGTGTCTGTATTATGTACAACGCGAGACAAGGGAGGAACATTACCTGAAGGGCCTCAGCCTCGTCTCGCCTCTCGTCCTCGGTGTTCATGGTGACGAATCGCAGCACGAGCAGATTGAGCGAGGCGGCGACGATAGCCAGGCCGAAGAGGATGAAGATCAGGGCGAACATGACGTACTCGGGCTTGTTGTCAAGGGCGTTGTCCTTCTGCAGGGCGACCATGTCACCAAACCCAATAGTCGTCAGGGTGATGAAGCAATAGTAGACGGAGTCGAAGTAGGACCAGCCCTCGTACCGGCTGAACGCTGCCGCGCCACCCGCGATCGTCAGGATCGACAGTGTCGTCACCACGCAGATTAGGTTGATTTCCGAGGCCTGCAATCAACCAACATTTACATTATATTACATTATATATTTATATTTTCGACGAATGAACGTACCCTGATTACGCAAAAGCAGAATACATTGCTACAATTATGCGAAAACGAACGCAACGAATTATTCCAACTTCGCGCATAATTTGCGATGATTTTCACTTCGTTACATCAATTTTCATGCGCATATTAAAATAATTCGCAATATTATTAGAATACAGTGCGCTTCAATTCACCTGAATGTCCTTGCAGTTGAGAAGCCGTTTTACGTTTCTGATGACGACCGAGGAGAACTTGTTCAGCCGCTCACCTATGCTCTGGAACATGACGAGGCCCAGTGGGATGCCGACTATCGCGTAGAACATGGTGAAGAGCTTGCCGCTTATCGTGTTCGGCGTCGAGTGCCCGTAGCCTGTGGATAAATCAAACGCGTACGTATACACCTGCATTATATGTATCGGGTTTATGTGTCAAAAGCTCGCGGCTATATGTGGCTCGTCAAAGAGCGAGACTGGCTGATGTGAGATCCGATTGTACAGATTGGTTTTTTGGATGAGTTATTTTAGATAGGTTTACTGGAAAATGTTTGATTTGTGGGAAATTACAACGTGGAAAATAAAACGCAGGTACGCAAATTACGAGGTGTGCTAGCTCCTTCATGATTTATTTAAATCATTTCGTTGAATAATACAAAAAACACTTGCAAGAATCGATTTTAATGTATACGCAAATCAATATAGCAGCGATTTTATAATATCCAGCTTAGTTTTTTTCCTTCGGTTATCGTGGTCGTACTAGCTTTGTACTTTGACATCGATGTTAGCACTAACCATATTTATTTGATATGAATAATATTTCAATTTTATTTGATCAATTGTACTGACATTGATCATGAAATTAAACGTGATTCTCTTCCTTATCCTTAGACTAAAAATATCAGCTCATCATTGTGAGAAAATGAAAATAAATAATAGCATCAATCCTTTGAGGAAGGAAAACGAAAGGGACAAAGTCGTGGTAAGTTATTTGAAGATGACGTTTAGAATATAATAAGCAATTTTGACTACAAGTAATGATGCTTAATTCGTTCGCTTTCAAGGTTGAAGTTTTCCAATCCTGTTTATCAACAAAATATCAGAACGTCATTATCAATAGCAAAAACGAGATTGATATACATTTATTCATGAAATCGTCATTTTCTTATCGTATTCCAATACAGTTACTAGATTACAACAATTTAAAAAAAATGAGCTTATTGAAATCCCTTACAGTCGTCGTAAAAAAAAGTATCTGTCGTCAAGTTTTGTCATCACCGTGTCGGATAATGTCATGTTAGCAACAATTTTGAAAAGCATAAGAGATTCGATATGGTTCAACGATGATACATACTTTCTGATTGTTGAAGAAAATACAAAAAGTAGTTGCGATGAGCTAGCACATGCGTATTTAAGTACAGCGTGGAAATTTATTATTTATGCGAGGACTTGAAAAATAAATTATTTCTCTACACATTCAATCCTTACGCAAAAGACGCACCAGAATTTTGGAACTACGGACAATTTGATGATTTAGATATTGATATCCTGGTCCTTATTGGTACTCAAGATTGAAAAACCTATCGAGGACGTGTCAACCCGTGGTAAGCAACTTTAACTTTCTTTGTATTATTTAAAAATTTATAATAAAAACACCTGATTAATTGTTATTTATAGATCACTTGAAATGCAACGATTTATATTTTTACAAGATGAGGAATCTATATGGCTACAACCTCAAAGTTGCTTTGACTCGCAATCCGCTTTACTATTACAACGCAACTGAAACCGATAAGTGTAGAAATAGTGGACCTAGCATACGAATTATGTCTTGCATTGCAGCACATAAATGCCACTCACACAGTGAAACAGTCAGCTACCATCGGTAGCATTGATAAGTTGGGCGAACCAGAAGGTCCACTTAGAGATATATTGAAGGACAATGTCGACATTTTGATGAATCAGTAACGCTATCAAACCTTACTGGAGATACCAGCTCTATCCTTATTCATAAACTACTCTCAACATATTTTCAGTTGCTAATACGTTAAACTATGGAGCCAGTAGACGCTACATCGTGATCAGCGACTTTCCCGAATGCGGTGATCTTCTCGTGAAAAACGCGCAAGTGACATGCATCAATAATAAGAATTGGATAAGCGTATACCTGCCTAAGAATAAGAGAATCTACACTTCAAAACAGGAACTATCAGCGCTTCCCGTGACCCATACCTTCAAGAGATAATCACCACTTCGAGATAAAGTCGGTCGATTGTCCCTACGTTTGGCTGAATCTGGATTTTTCAAGGTACCTCTGAGCAGGTTCAGTGAACTCAAAATTTGGAGGAAACATCACAGGAAGGATGAGAATAATTCTGTCGAGAAGAATATACTCTGTATCTTCGTTCTCATTGGAGGCTGGATCTCGTCGGTCTTTGCATCATCTCATATTTTCACTCGAGATTTTGATTTTCAAGGTCAACAAGGGTAAGAAACGCAAGGTCACATTTAAACTACGCACGTTTTTAAGATAATTAAAGTTTTAGCATTGTGTGTATTAGTGAGGTTATTGAATAAATTATACGGTAAAATGCAAGCTCGTGTATTATTGATTATCCGTGCGTATACTCACCAATAGTGGTGAGCACGGTGGTAGCGTAGTAGAACGCCCCGGCGAATTTCCACTGCTGGCCGGCCTTGTGGGGCTCTGTCTTTAGCACCACCGTCTCCATGATCTTGAAGTCGTCGTCGCTTATGTTGTACTTGCGTATCACCATTCTTTCAATGGCTGTTGGCGACAAGCAGAAAATGGATTATCGTTACTTTTTCGAAAGCTCTTGATTTCTTTCCCGTAATAAAGTTCGAGCGAATCTACATCGATCGCGAGCGACGAGAGTTTTGAATTTTCGAGAAAACTTGCCGACACGAGAGACGTGCAACGAACTTTAAATAGCCTCCACCGCAACTTCGAATAAGAAAAATCGAACTCGAAGTTTTTTTCTTTTCATCGGAACTGCAGTCTTTGCCGCGTACACACGCGGTTACTTCATGGCGGAAAAATTTAACGCAATCAGCCGGCGGCGTGTATATGTGCATGTTTTGATTGGCTATTTAGGCCACTTAAAAAAAAAGAGAACTTTTTTCATCCAAACTTTATCAATTTCACAAGTTCGAGCGTTGATTAAGCAGCCGCGTAATACAACGAGGAGACTCTCGAGAGATTCGGGAGGATTTAATCGCGGTATTGCTGCGGAAAAATGCTTCAATCGCTGAAGAGGCTACACTCGTGGATTATTTGCAAAGATATATAGATACGTAGCGACACTCCGGAAAGTGCATATACAGTGGAATATAACGATCCGGCGGCGCTCGAGTGGAAAACTCACGCCAGGGATGATGAATCGTGAAATAGTCGCGGCGGTAGAGTATACAGTTTCCTTTTTTCTGGCTGAGAGCCATCGGCTCTTGGATTAACTCATGGTAATCGTCGCGACGAGTGCATCGAAAATAATTAAAAGGATTTAGGTATACATATTGATTAATAAAAGTATAAATATACCGTCGAGAGCTTCCTTGCGTCGTTTCTCCGTCTCGGACTCGAGGACGTCGAAGATTGCTGCGCCAACGAGGAGATAGGTAAACGTGCAGACGATCAACGATAAAGTCCGGACGTTTTGCTTCTTCATTCTCTAGTGAGCCACATGCTCACTAGCTGGGCCTCGGCCCCAACTACGCGCATCGCTCAGTGGCACACAAGAAGTGGATGAGGGGGTCGTCGCGGGCCCATTGTAACTCGCAACGGTACAGCCCTCGACGATACGCCACTTCTTGACAGCAGCTGTTCTATCCTCCTCGGCGATGTCAGGCTTCTGTTACTCCACGTCCCTCTAGCCTCTGCTGCCCGCTGCTGCAGCTCGAGCTTTTCCGAGCCGAGTTCCTCATCTATATACGAGAAACATTCCATTCAATAGAAAGAGCCCTCTTCAAGACTCAAAAAGCAGTGCCATAAGTGTAACAGTATAGACATCCGTCAAAGGAAAAGAAAAGTCGTACACTTACTCGCAGCTTGATGCTTAACCGTTTGCGCGCTAGCGCGCCTCAAGAGCCCGAGCAACGCGGGATTCGTGTTATGGCAGTGCTCTCGCTGCTGCTCCCACTGCCACGAGCCCTCCATTCCTTACTCGCGGCTTAGCTGCGGCCTCCTGCGCCTTCTAAGCTCACTGTGAACACACAAGAGAGTATCTTATTCGTTATTATTATCACACAAAGGTTATCGATAAGTGCCGCGAGATTTTCTTTTTTTTTATTCTTCTCCTCGGAAAAAAAATATCTATATAGCCACAGCTCATAAATCATATCCGCCCGAGGCTAAAACCGTCGGCGACGTTTTCGAGAGTCGTAAATCAAGCTCGGAAAGGTGAAGCCCTACTCCGCGCTGTAGAAAAAGCCTCGCGCGAGGCTAAAGGAAAACACGCGCTTTTTCATAAATTCGTACGTGGTATTAGTGAATTCTTTATTCGCGATGATCTATATGACATTCGGTTATATATACGTATACACACCTGGAAATTAAAGCACAGTTCCAAACGTAAAATTTCAGTACAGGAGAAATAACGAAATAATTTCACTCCCTCGCAGCAGTGGTGCGGTCCAACGTTTGCTTTTAATTTCCCGGTATAATACAAAACCGTGTTTCTCTCTCTATTCCGGGTAAAAAGCTTCGGCGAATGGTCGTCGCGTTCTCTCTCTCTCTGGTGGTGCACACAGCTGCGCGCGAAATAAAGCGGCGCGCACTGACGTGTAAAACAAATTACAGCTCGCGCTAATCTCGAGCGAGACGTTATATGATAAACCCACGGCTTAATCCTTGTCGAGAGAGAGAGAGAGAAAGGAAGAAAGAGCTGTTACACAACAGACGGTGTTCTTTTGACTCGTCAGTCGTCAAATTTTATGGGTCATTTGACGTCGCTCTCCTGCTGTTGCTGTCGTGATTTCCGCGACTAATAGTGCTGCGCTTTGTTGGTTCTTTTGTATGCTATATGTACGTAGGCGGGAGTTGATTATTTTCGATTTTCAGATTAGAGTGAGGTACAAGGTGTTATTTTTTGTGATTACAGCTTTGTGCTTTTTAAACGTTTCTGATGCATGAAAAGCTTGAAGGAGAAAATTGTTTTTGATAAAATATGAACTTTATAATGTGCTTGGAAACTTGAATTGTTCAAAGAACTCTCGAAGTTATCAATCAAATTGCTTCCCCCAACCATCGCCTATATCCAAGCGAGCTCAATCCAACTAAAAATGACATCATAATCCACAACAAAAATCCACGAACTCAAAGCTACATAAGCCAGGCCAGTATATAGCTTCAATCATCCAACGATTACAGCTAATTCCCTTCGGCAAATTCACGACTCCACATCGTCGTCGTCGTCGTGACGCATCTCGCATTCAGTACGCATAAACGATCTTACATCAACAAACCGCGCACTCGGTGCTCCATCACATGCCTCGAATAAACGCGTCGCTTCTCTCCCCCTCATCGCGAAAATCAATGGAACACACGCTAGGAGAGTACACGCGCATAATTTCAGCCGCGTATACCTCTATAGGTACACCCACACAGAAACTAATATATAATACACGCGAAGTCGCACACGCACGAGATCTTCAGAACCGCTGCTGCTGCTGCTGCTGCTGCTTCTGCGGTAGAGTAGCACATGAATAATGCATCGACGGCGGTGCTCATTACCACGCGAATGCGGCAAGTTTCGCGACGTGTGCGGTATAAGCAGTGGCTTGGTGATTAAAGGGAGTCTCGGGGCGATTTTTTTTTCGAGCGCGAATTTCTCTTAATTAAGGAGTGTGAGAGAGTCTTTAAGAAGTGTGTGCTGCTACTTTGATGTCTCTCGCTCTAGTAACGATGATGTGCATAGAGGAGAAACTTCACTTTTCATCTACGAGCATTTCGGATATATAAGATGAGCTGAGAAAAAGACGGTTCGATTATACTGGCTGGAAATATACGGGAATTCCTCGCGTATTTCCCCGTAGATTCGATTCAATCTCGTCGGTTTACTTCTCGCGCGCGTATATATGTGTGTGAGTGGGTGAGGGAATGAAATAAGCGAGAATTTTCGCGCGCGGATGGATTCTTCAAACCCGAAGAAAAACGGATGACGCAGCGGGATAATATTCTTGAGGATGAAGAAAGTAGAAACGCATGACTGCCGTGCAAAAAGTTGAGAATTTGCTAATTATACGATCTTTATATTCTATACCTAAAAGTTTGATCGACTCTTATTAATGAGTCGTTAAAAATTCTTCGTGTCTCTGGCAGGTAAAAAAAGGTGTCACATGGATACTTTTCCATTTGCCTTATAACAATACGCGAGCTGAACCTAGATAATATATAGTCTTAAAGGGGGCCAAAAAAACGAAGAAAATCCTGTAGAGTGAGCCCTGACAGAAGCCCTGCTATGGGTCAAAAATTCGCCTCGAAACGGGACCTCGAAAATCGTGTATATTTGGGGTTGACTCTTTGATTTCTAAGAAATCTAGATCATATAGTGGATTGTCCTATACCAATGCTAAAACTGCCTTGTTTAGTCTGCTGACCGCTCATGCTATATAACTGCACGTGTGAAGCGCGTTTAAAGACGCTCTTTTGTATACTTTCATTTAGTTTTCAATTATTTGGTGTATTTATAAATAAACTGCATTACATTCTCGCGCATAGCGTCGTCACCTATATAAGGACGCGCACAACACTCGCGTACCCTCGAACCTGCGGTTGGCCGTCTCCTACGCGAAGTTCTGACCACCGAAACTTCTCTCGAAACTTGCTACTCCGACGTCCTCGGCATATCGTCGAGTTTCGTTCGCAGTATATAGGGAATAAAAAATAGGGATATAGATAGCGCAAAATATAATTACGGTGCGTTTATAATACATTGCAGCCGTATATGATATATCGGTATTCGATAATTTTCATCGAGAGGAGGCTATTTTCGCAGCTACGCGAGTTGAGTAAGTCTAATTAAGAGGAGGAAGCCTCTGTATATATAGTGTAAGCTGAGGAATTTTTAAAAAGTGAATACTTTTTATGAATATTATAAGGATTTGTATTTTCATACGGTATCTGTGCGAAAAAAAAACTGCATAACAAAATAATATATTGAGCATATGAAACGATCCTATCTCTCGCATGCGACTGTATACATCCTGCGGAACTATGGGTATATATACGTATATAAAGCATCTGCCCTACGGCTACGCGTTTATACGGTACGTTGGATATATGCGACGCGACGCACACACGTATACGTAAACGAAAATAGAAAGCAGCTGCGCTGCCGGGAAAAAGTTTATTTCGTTTTTTGGATTTAGTGCAACGGAGCGGGGTATGAAAATTTTTCCGGATGTGCGAATTTCAGAGCTGGAGTAGTTTCTCGTGTGCCTATATAGACTGTATTTTGCATTTTGCATATAGTCAAGCGAAATTCTAATTCAAGATGTTTTAGCACAGCTCATCCAATGTGAACCAAGACTAAACCACCTGCACCAAGACAGACGCACGCTTTCGCGATCGTCCGTCTTGCTTATAAGTGGCAAAGGGGTAAGAGAGACTTACGATGTACACATCTATATCTATACCATACAGCCTCTACAGAGCGAGCAGCAGAGGCTGCTCTCTATATACCGTATACTCCCCGGGGCAGCGAGAGGCTATCGTCCGAGTGGGCTAATTGACGAGATGGTTATTAGGGAGTAGCCCCCGAGTATAGCGCAAAGCGCGAATGGACCGGAGAGAGAAGCTGGACAGGATGATGGCCTGTTTCTGTACGCCGAGAGAGAGAGAGAGAGAGAGAGAGAGAGAGAAGCCGATTATAGATCCGGACGATGTGATTTTCGTTAGCTCGAAAACTATCGAAATCAAATCCCAAGCATAATTTTAAAAATCGTAACCGACGACCCTCTATTATCAGCCCCTTATATACGCACGTCGTTATTCAGGAGCTATAGCCAAGCGCAGGCGCGCGTAGATTTATGGCTTGGGAAACGCGGCGCGTCTGACCGCGAACTGCACGAGGCTTTGTGCCCTCGAGTTAGAGGTGCGCATGTATATGTGGAGCTGCCATCGATGATGATGCCGCACACGCCGGGATGAATGGGCCATTCATGCAGCTATATGGAGAGGGAGCTGAGGACGTGCGGAAAAATTAATTTACTCCTGTGTGCGACGAAGCGGCTCGTAAATTCAAGCATCCGTAGCTATTTTATTCAAACGACTGCAGGCCAGTAGCTTAACTCGGCTTTGCAAGAGTCGTCGGGACAATTAAAGTTATTCGTTAAACGAAAATTCGCTCGAGCTTGTGGAAACTGGAAACTTCTATTTTAAGCGCAGTAGTAAGATCTTATACCGAGAGAGTTTGAGTTTAGTTGTAACGACTATGGGAAGAGTTTATACTTCTCGAAGACGAGCTTAAAAACATTCGAATCACCTCTCAAGCGCTTTTAGAATTGTTGTCTCTATCTCGATAGAGTGCTTTTGCGCATTCGGATTATATTAATTCTTTTAATGAAGAAAAAAAAAATAAATAAAGCATCAGACAATATTTTTCGACGTTATTGCCTCTTAATATTTATTAGCCGTGTACTGAGGACATCGTTAATTACCTTAAAATCGCGTGTAATAAAATAAAGGCCCGTAAAACTTTTATCAGCAGCGCCGTCCTGCGACCTGTATCTAATACTATTTTATTGCCCTAGCCGCTGGTGCTGCTGCTCTTCGAGACCAATATCGTGTCGCTATCTTGCCTTTAGTGCGGCTAGTATAAAACTTTAAGAAAATCCGCAGTCCAATTACCCGAGGATGACTAAATATAGCCTAGTTTTGCGATTTTTAGCGTGAAAATTGACAAAAATTAGAATAAAGTTTCAATACATAATAATTCTGGAATATAGCAAACGAACAGAAGAAGAAAATCGAGCGACGCGTGCAGTTCCCCAGAGATACATAATAATATATTACATCGGGAGACTGCTTGGCGCGAGATCAAAGTTTTCCATAAAACCTGTCTCCGGACAAGCTTCGTCTCGAAAAAGATACAGCGGATCATTTATGTCGAGAAATTTCCTCTCCGTCTCGAGAGTTTCCCGTTCTCTCGCTCTTACTTTTTGCCGCAAGAGCGTGTGGAATTTCACGGATCTCAGGGATTAATAACACCAGTGCGCCGTAATGTATCTATATTTTTTGATACTTTAGATAATTAAATTTCGAAAAAAGAAACCCCTTATAAGCTTGATAAACGCTCGGGGCTTTTTACAAAAAGCAAACTTTTCTCGAAACTCCTCTCTCTCTCTCTCTCCACCGATAGCGTATCTCTCTTGCGGCGGCAGTAGCTTAAATCATTAAAAGCCGAGTGGTCGCGCATCGCGTCGTATTCTTAACTTTCGTCCGGCCTCCCGCACGAAGCTTATTAAAATTCCCGCGGGACCCTCGTAAATTTCTCGAGGGCTAATCCGAGTGTCGCCGCGAATGCTAATTTAAGTTTCTTATACGGGAGGAGATAGTGAGAGAAAAAAACGCTCTCCCCCTCTTACGCACGTCTTGAGGGTTGAGAACGATGCGCTATACCCTGTGTAACTTTTATAGATGGTGGTAACTGATAACGCGATAGTGAAACAGTTTAATTTCTCCACATACTTTCCAGAATTACAAAGCGAAGCTCTAAAAAAAATTCCAGGAGGCCGTTAACGTGCCACTGACCGAACATAGCCATAGTCCTTAAAAAGGACATTCCCGGCCAAATGAGGTACCTAGTAGGCCTCTCTCGGCGTAGTTGCACTCCACTTTTCGCCCCATCACGTAGCGTCGTTTAGTCAGCTCGTTATCGCTTTCCCCCTGTGTGCGACATACGACAGTGACTTCGATATCTCTCTTCCGAGCTTTCCCTCGTAGAGAGAAGACTTCAGAAACTGTCGGGGAATATTACATAAGCGGACAAATGTTGAATCTTGAAAAACGATTCATTTTTCTTCGAGAATCCAAACGAATTCAATCGCAGTATAGGTATAGCCAAAAACCTCGTATCTTCATCGAACGAACGAGTCGCGAAGACTCCTGGCCAAAAAGTAGAAAGAGAGAGAGAGAGAGAGAGAGTTATCTAGCGGAGCGTGTTTTATTGAATCCCTTGATAAATGGCTTTTAAAAGTCTCCGCGATGTATATATCCCTGCAATTGCCGCGTCTTTTTTATATACCTACGCGGCAAATTCCGCGCGTGGAAAATGGGACGCAGCTGCAAATGAATATACGCTCCGCGCGAAAATTTCATTTTGAATCTCGGCTGTCGTGAATTTTTCAGAGCGAAATATGTGCGTCGCGCAGGTAATAATTGAGTTTCGTGATGGGAAAAAATATACGCTTTTTTTTGGGAGGACGATCGATAAGCGAGTCTAATTTGACGCGTATAGGAAAACTCGCTTTGACGCGAAAAAAGAGAGAAGAGTGTTATAGGTTGCGCTGGAAAAGCATCTAAATGAAGTAAACTTATGCTAGCTTCAACTTCACTCTTGTTATCACTCCCTTAGCATATACCCGTGCTTCGACTTGCGAAAATAACAAAGATTCCCCGGTAGCATATAGCCAGCGTGCAATCAGCATATTCGCTCGGCTCAGTATCATCAGGAGCTGCAGCAACAACAACAATCCCGTGGTTTCCCCGAAGATTACTTCATCAAGAGCCGTTTAGTCGGGTAAACTTTCAGGAAGATCAACATGTAACTCGCCTCTCCTCGGAATACATAACGCGTGTATACGGCAGCTGCTATATACGTATAACGATATCAACACTTCGCGCATCGCATGCATACGTATATATATATATATCCGTCTTCGATGCTTCCCTATACGTATATACTGCGGACTATAGTCCATGAATCAAATTCGCGAGCGATCAATCTCGGGATTGACAAATTACTTTTTTCCCCGCAACGATCACGCGGACAGCGGAAACTCTGCTGTATATAAATAAATAAGCGTATGGACTACTGAAGTAATGATTTATACAAAAGGTCTTGGCGAAGCTAAAAAAAGAAGAGCAGATGTGGAATGGAGGTTGGGCTGAGGCCTATATGTGATGTGTTATTGTGCAGTTCTCTGACGCTGTACCCTCGGAGAGCATAAGTAGGCCGGTGCCGATGTAATCCCACGTGACAGGAAGCGAGAGAGTCCTGTGCGTGACCAGGAAACGAATGATCGTTTCGAGAGTTAATTATCGGCATGAGAAGGAGGGAATTGTACTGCGGCTGTTCTATTGCTTGAACTGTTCGAAGCTGTAGTACCTGGCTAGCGACGATAGGTGGCGCGAAGGCATTTTTCTATTTTCTATGTTGTAATGGGTGCTCAGAATATATATTTATAGAGGTGTGCAATCTATGTGAAAACAGCCTTGTCAGGTCTACTTGGACCGCTCATGATTTTATTGCTATATGCTCTACTGCTATACTGCTACGAGAACAATGTCTATTTTTTTTTTTGAAATTCACACATTTTGAAATTCGAGCTTTTCTTCAATAACTAATACTTCCCACAGAAACTAAACATCTACTCGCGGTGATAATTCAGCCACGAGTTTAATCTCCGAAATTTCCCGCGAAACAAGTCGGTCTTATGCACACGTATACATTACACCGAGCAAGAATAATGAATGAACAGCTTGGCTCATTCAAGCTTGCAGGACGCGAAAGCTCCTCGACGCGATGCAACTGCGCCATCCATCTCTCGGCCAGAAGACGTTGCCGCAGTCAACTATAACGAGACTCTCCCTCTCGCTGCTGTGTATATATACTACCCAAGCTAATGACCTTCGCGCGCTACTTCAGATCGAGATGCATAGCGGAAGAGCTTGCGGTCGTACATTTGTCTCCTGCAAAAGCATCTGGCGCTTGTTTTCGAAAATCGCTATATAAAAGTATTTTTGTCTCTTATTTTATTGTAGGTATAAACTTGGCGCAATGATCGCACGAGCGTAAAACAACAACGGCCAATTAAAAGTGCGTAGTTCAATAACGACATTGGCCTTCCTGCCGATGCCTCTACAGCGCAGGACAATTATTACACGCAACGGCACACCGATAACCGTGAACGAGAGCCCGCAATTAAATTCGCCCGCCGCCATAACCCTCCTCGGCACGCTATATCCCGCGTCATTGCGGATCAACTGCGTATATATCTATATATAGTATTAGAGGCAGACGCCGAATTGCCGACTTATTTATATACTATATATATATACACACAAGGCGACCTGCAGCAGTAAAACGCGTAATCCCCGGTGGTTGCGCCGGATTATTTACGCTCGGGAATTAGACACATACGCTTTTCCCCAAAGGAGCTTGCGACGAATCGAAAATTTACAAGCTCGTTCGGAGCTTTTATGGGCGATTCTTATAGCCGATGCGCTAATGTTTAATTCACACGCGCTTCTTGTCTCGTATTATATACGAAATTCACACTCTCAAGTATCAATCAACGATATACCTGACGAATTCTTTCTCCTTGTGCGAGCAGCACCTTATACTCGCGCTCTAGGTGATGGATCACCGCAGGAAAATGAAAACTCCAGCTTTTGATTTATCACCCTGGCACCTTGCGCGCGTATACCGCACGCGTCGCTGCACCTCGATCCTGTGGATGCACCACCGCTTCTACAGTTCTCTCTCTCTCTCTCCCTCTTCGCGAACCATTAACTTCGTTGTGTGTGCATGTGTATTGGAGTTGATGTTTTTATGGGATCGAGATCGATCGCTGTTGTTGTTGTTGTTGTTGTTGTTTGGATGGTTTTGTCGTAAATTCGAGGGGACAATGGCTCGATGGAGCGAAAAGTCGAGTTTTTGATATTCTTGCAACGAAGAATAGAATACATCGGATTTACGAGGCGACAGGTTTTTTGCATTAAAAAAACATAGTGTTCGAGATCCGTATACACATACACCAGCTTGAATAACGAGGAAGTGAGACGATCAACCGCGCGTAAACGGAATGATGAAACAATAGCTTCGGCGATAGAGTCTAATAAAAGCTCATCACTCTCCTCATCGATTCTTATTATACCACCCTTGCAAACGCATACAACGAAGATAGAAGTGTCTCTTGCACTCTTCACTGCTCCTTTAAACTTTCGTCTCGTTGCGCGCAAAACTTTACTGCATCGTATAACAACCATTCAATAACTCGCCGAAATTTATTGACTCTAAAACCAGCGAAGACGGGGTCAGAGCGAGAGACGTATGCAGCCGGAGCATCAACGACATACTATATATACACGCTCTCAATGTGTATAAGAAAAGTGCGGTGGCGGCGCTATTATTTTCGCAGCGAAAGCAATTCCGGCCGGTGACGTACACTCTCTCAAGCTCGTCTATATGAGCTTTCTAGTTAGAAAATGTTTGGAGAGAGAGAGAGAGAGAGAGAGAGAGAGAGAGAGAGAGAGAGAGAGAGAGAAGGAGGAGGAAAAGGACGAGGACGATTTATGACTGCGGAGGACGCGAACGGCCAGGGGATATCGCAGCTCGTTCGCGAGAGATATACTATATGAATCGAGTGTACAGTGTCTTGGAGCTTCGTGTGCGTCGCGCCTGAGCTTTTGGAAAATTTGTACTGGTATTTTGCTGGGAATTTATTATCGTCGTATTTTTAAAGACGATTCTCGTGTTTCGGAATTGCGCTGGAAAATCATTCCACCGAGCTTGTATAGTATACGTGAAAATTTTAAAAAGCTACTGTGCATGAGCCGTTCAGTTAAACTACTTCCTGCGTAATAATTGGCGATCGACGAAAACAAGAAAATCTGAGTTCCGCTCGATTTTTCCACGAATCACCGACGTTCTCACATCCGATCGAGTAAATACGTCGGAAGCATCTGCGTTGCAAGAGAAGCATAACTCATCGGAATTTGGCGCAAACTGCCGGACGACCCGTCGATAATGTCTAGACTGCAAATGTTTATAGCCAAGCTATCTTTTCGCGCTTTAAAAGTTTCATCGACAAAGTTTTGGATCGACTTCGTGTACACACAGATGTGCACTTTGATCTTATACTGAGTTTTCACGAGCGTCGTCGCGTTATAAACAAACATCATCGACTTAGTCAATGTAACGCAAAAGCACAGCTTTCAAATCTCAATCAATGAATCTCACCACAACAACAACTTTCGCTGCAAATAACGAACCACGATCAAGTATAATGACAAAGTGAAAAGCCGACGCCTACTAACAAGCTTGGCGAATTCGTAAAAGCTTTGGACGGACTCCAAAACTCATCGTCTCCACCGAGTTAATTACCTATCCCGAACATTTTGCCTAGAGGTATGCTCAGCCGCTGTACACACAAGCCCTCGGGGAGGTCCTACCGCGATATAAACACGATAAGGACAGCGCGCACCTCTCGTGTCCGTAAATTTCGAGCCTCTATGGACATCGAGGGGTAACTTTGAAAAAGTTTCGAAAAATCGCTCACCTCATTGATATTCAAGCAACGACTCCTCCTTTTACGTCATTATTCTCACCTGAAACAGAAAACAAAACGTCACCGTTAAATTCGTAAACGAAAACGGAGCGTTATATCTAATCAGTATACGAGTCGCGGCGAATTAGGTTAACTCTCTCTCTCTCTCTCTCTCCTATGGTCGTGCTACAGCAGCTTTCGCTCGAGAGATAATCAAAGCTGCGGTAGAGCAGAGCCGCAGCGTTACCGCGATTAGCCCGAGCAAACCGAGCGCTAAGTACGCGATCGGTCGTCCAAAAATGACCTCAGTCCTGTAAAACTCTAACTCTAAACGAGAGAACTCCTGAAATTACTTTACTATACTACGTACTATACTACTACGTACTGAATAATCGTGAAATGAAATAACAAGGCGTATAATACGCAGTTTCCGCATCAACTGCGGAGTCTGGAAACTCGGAGAACAAAAGTTGGCCATCCGTACGTCCGTTGAAAAGCCGCATCGCGCGAAAACAAGAGCTAAAGTGAGAAGTAGAAGAAGAAGAAAAAAAAACGCTGCTGCGGCCAACTGTGTAAACACGCGAGTGTTTTTTAAGTTACAAAAAGTTTATTTCCACTTATAACCTCGTTTTAAATACAAAAAGAAGACTGCATGCGTGATGAAATTGAATTTTCCAAAATCATAAACGCGAATCCGAACAATCAGTATCTTATATAGCGCAGACGCGGTCATCCGATAGGACGAAACTGTCCCCCGGCCGTATTCATAACTCAGCTCTATAGTGCATATTCGTTTCTGCTCCCGTTCCGCTGCTGCTGCTGCGCCGTCCCCTGGTGTATTCAGCGAAACAAATGCGGCACTTTGCACGACACTCAGCTTAAATCAATTTCCGAGCTTTACGTCTACGCTTTAAACCTCTGGACAATGGAGGACTGCTGTCGGTATATAGCGTGAGATGTGTATGTGTGCGTGTGTGTGTGTGTAATATGGACGGGACACGTGTACAACGGATACGAGTTTACACAGGATACCGAGGATTGTGACTTGAGCTTGCAAAGCTCCGAATTCCTCTCTACTAGAATTGGCAGAGCGCGCGCATATTTTTTTTATTATAGAGTATGGCTTGGTAGTTAAAAGTTTGAAAGTATTTAAAAGATCAATGCGAGGTTGTGACAATATTTTGATATATTTGATATATTTTACTTTTTAGGAAGAAGGATTTGAATTCAATGGTGATACCAAGATTCTCGAGAAAACACAACTTTCTGGGCCGGGAGTCCCCCCCCATTTCGAGATCGAGATATCTTCCCTTTCTCACGTGTGTCGAGATATCAAGATTTTGATATAATCGATCGCCTAATTAATATCAAGGATAAATATTCAAACGAATAAAACAAAGCACATTCATGTAAAATCCCTGCACCTGCGAGATCATCTCTGAAAGCACTCATGAGTATATGTGTGCCTACATCCTCGCCGATATACACAAAGCTAAAAACGCTATACAAACGGAGAGAAGGGCAAGTTCTGCGGCGTTAACCTACTTTTTACGCCGCGAGAGATTGGGCGTCTCTCTCGCGGAAATTTACGAGCGCGATGAAATTTCGATGCACGACCGGCGTTTTAAACTTGCAGCCACCGAGCTGTCGGTGATTTGATCGGAACGAAAACTATGAGTCGTTGTTTATCGTCTCGATAATCTTGGGATTATGACTGTGGTCGTTATCGACTTTGTGTATAGGTACACAGAACACTGTGTCTTTTGCAAATTTATTCCGAGGAGAAAATAAATGAAAATCAATCGAATCCAACTTCCCGATAATAAATTCCCAACAAACGGAAGTATACCCCGAAAAAAAAAAAAAAAAAATCATGCCCTATTCGACCTATAGAATCTGACTTGGAAAATTCCCGGTCCAGCCCACTAACCGAGGCGGCCTGAGTCACGACAGTATATACACATATATATACAAACGCGACGAGAGTGGCCAAAGGGTTCTACTCTCTCGTCACTCGATAAATCGCCGCCTAATGTATTCCGACGACTCCGTCCCGCAAAAAAAGTATCTTTCAGTCTCGTATGTATTCGTATATACCCGCGAGCAATTTATACAGAAATCCCGCAGTGAACGACTTAAAATTTTCAAGACAATACACAGGCGAGCTCCCAGTAATTTAGAATTTTAAGTTAGAAAATGAGTAGTTGACTGACGCTTGTTTTCTCGAAAATCCCAGCTTGGTCCAGCAATACACGTATATTATCTTAAGTTTGGTATTTTTGTTTGGCCGTGCGCGTATACAGCCGTCGGTATAGAGCGCCACTGGCATATAATGTCCTCCGGCAAGATTGCTTTCTTTTCCCCGACATACAGCTAGCGGATATTGTTTTCTCATATACGGAGGGAGCTTCGTGTATACACTCGTCCACATATATACATACATACATTTGTGTACACACACGCGCTTCTTTTATGCATCTGCGAGAGATGATTGTGCAGCCGAGATATTTTTATTCCGAGAGTCGTGTATGAAAAAAATTCTGCTTTTTTTTCTTCCTTCACGTATAATAATACATGTATATAAAACTATCGCTTATTTATCCTCGGCCAGGATATTCGAGAGGAGAAAAAAAAAACATACAACGAATTCCCCTCGTCATCTCGAAATCTCAAGGCCAGGGTAGACGCAAGCCGAACTAATAATTCGATCTTGGTGAGAAGAAGCTCGTCTAAAAAAAGAAGCATCGCATCAAGGAAGAAAAAGAGAACCAACTCCCAAACGAAATCAGCAGCAGTAGCAGCAGCTAGCACACTTTCCCATTACGGCCAAGAATTTTCCCTCGGCACGCGCGGAGGAAAATCTCTACGGCGATCGCGTGTGATATTTTTCCTGCAGTCCGAACATCGATGTGAGAAAACTCGCCTCATCAGTAATCTTGCGGAGGTTCGGAAACGATTACGACCACCGCATACCGGAGACGATAAATTTTTATATACGTGTGGCTATTTTTGGTTTGTTTTTTATTTTCGACAGCTTTTGAGATGTTTACTTCGATAAAATTATTATTTTTATTCACGATGTAAAAGTTCAACTTCAATTCGTTCATCTCTGAAAATAATTTCATAATTTCGCCTATAGCATTCTGGAATATTCTCTCATAAAATCGCGCCGAAAGCTCATCTTATAAATTTCATCCCCCAAATGCGTCCCTAATAAAAAGTACGAAAAAAAAGAATCAGCAGCAGTAGAAGCAGTAGCGCAGTAGCGTCCGTATTTCACGGTTAAAGGCTCCACGCGCAGCTTGCAGCATCCGCTCGGGGCAATACGTCAGCCGAGAAATGGCCTCATCAAGAAGTGTCTTTTCGAGGGCTTACAAATGATTGCAAGCCAGCGCCGAGAGCTTTACTCGGTCAGCTGCAGGTGTGGTCAAGCTTTTCCTTGTTTTATAGGTACATACGTCGATGATCTCGTGATTAGGGCCGTGATTTATTTTTCTCGCAGAGAAAAAAATTGTTTTTATTATAGAAAAATTCTTTATTTTTTTTTCTACGCGACGACTAGGCGGTATAAAGCACGCGGTCGTAACGCTTTCATTGGTTGTCGTCTGGGACGTGTGTGCAGCCACACACCAGTCTTTCATTACGACTCCATGAAAAATGTATTTCGTACCGCTATATACCATCCCGCAAAAAGGTTTCAAAACAAGGTGAGCGAAAAAGAGAGTCTGTTTTTTTTTTTTTTACTGGATTTCTTTGATCCCGCCATGTCGGGTTATGTGTGCGTCGTTTTTGTGGCGGGTATAACCTCGTACTCAGGTTATGGAGTGATTTTTCCCCGAGAATATCTGCCGATGATGCTTTGCGACGAGTAAAAAGGGATACTTTTTTTTTTAAATGAAATTTGGTCTGGTTTTATCTATACTTTTTTTGCTACACACGGAGAGAAAAAAGAACAGTTTTGGACTGGCCTTGTCCTCACCGCTTGAACTTTCCGTCTGCCTAGTCTCTGGTTAGGGACGCTAGATGGCGCATAGGTACTTTTCTATTTCTTTCAACACAATGTGCGAGCCGAGTCTAGATATAGCGGTGTGTCACCTATAATGCCAAACAGCCTTCTTCACCCTTTTTGGGCTGATCATACTATAACTGCAACTGTGTTATAGTATAAAAAAGTATACTTTTTTTTGGCTACGAAACCTTGTACGTTTTGTGATCATGAATTGTTTCGTACTCAGAGCTTCGATATAGGCTATACGCGCACTGAAAACTAAAAATATTTCCCCTTCCAAGCGACTCGATTAAAAATCGTCGACGAGGCTGATTTCCCCCGAAAGCTTAGCAATTAGACGTCATCAAGATCCCTCTCACGGTTAAGCAAGAATCTCGAGCTGGAATTGTGATGGCATACAGGAGAGCTGAAATCGATCGGCCTCTTTGATTCTCAAACGAAGTTTTAATCGATTCGATTTTCAACTAATAGCAAAGAGGCTAATGGCACGTCCCTGCGGAAAAAGATTCTCCGGAGACGCTTTGCTCAATAAAACATTCCTTTTTTCATTTTCGAAAAAAAAAAAAACCAACACACGTACCGTCGAAAAACGCCCTTTCGAACAGCCCTACGACGATTACAACCACTTTTTCTCTCCCCGATCCGCGCGTGCATACACGACGATTCGCTCGCTAGGGGTAATTGGAGTTAATCCAATTACGAGAGCAAGAGAGAGAGAGAGAGAGAGAGAGACCGAGCGCGTGCAGCAGCTCTAATTAATTTCGAAACGAAGCGCGCGCAGCAGGCAAGACTGTGAATTATTTCCGTCCTATTATCGAGCGCCGGAGCGAGACCGAGCCGATATAAACAAAGCGGCAATTTTCGCCGCCTCTGTGTGTGTGTGTGTGTGTGTGAGTATTGTGTATAGGGGGAGGGAAGCGAACGAGAGAGACGAGTCCGCGTCGCGCGCCACGCTCCATTGATTTTCCAAGTTTGTTCGCCCCTCGCGAGGTGTTCTTCGCTATTATACTGCGCGACGCTGCTTCTGCTGAGATGAGGAGTAGAAGCGATATTTGTGCGTGTAAGTATCGTTTTGAGGAAAATTTTACAGTTGATGAAGAGGATGTATTATGCAGCGAGTGTCTAAATAGATGGGAGACGCACTTCCGTCAGATGTCAAAGTTCGATGAGGGATTCCGAGCGAATAAATATATACACACGATGACGTCGACTATACTACGGGTAATACTGCTCTCCCCAGGAAGGTTTTGAATAATAGAAGAACAGTTGTAGCGATAATAACGGCGAAATGAGGAGCCTCAGCATCGCGGCGGGCTTCAATATTTAAACAACGCGATTCGTTCCGATTGCACACATCCCCCGCCGAATAATCGATATAACGTTCTCTCTCTCTCTCTCTCTCTCTCTCTCTCTCTCTCTCTCGTATAACGAGGATTAATTGAGTCACGTACAGCGTTTTGCTCCTTCGCAAGATGTTTATATTCTAACACATTGTGTATAATTTAGACGCTGTATATTCTCTCCCTATCTCCGCTCGGTGAGTAAAAAATGCTGATGGTTTCGTCACACACTATAAACATGCATAACTCGCATCTGGAGCGCAGCAGAAAAAATTCAAATAATTAACTCTCCAGACGCGTCTATCATCCGTTAATTTTCAAGTATAATAATAATAATCTCTCGTGAACAACCAAAGAAACACACGCTCTGATCAATCGACACGCATCCCTAACGCCGTGTAATTGCGAAAGAGAGCGTCGAGCTGGAGAGAAACAAAAGGCGCGCAATCGATTAGTCGCTGCTGTATACGTGCGTGGGTGAACGCGCCACTGGATTCTGCGACGACGACGGTGTCTCAAGGGCTTTGGAACGACACGACGAGACTCTGTGTGTATGTACAGAAGATGTCGCACGGGCGACGCTGTATGCTTTTTGTATCTTCACAGTGAATCTCTTGCTGGCTGTGTGTGCGAGGAGAAGAAGGGATTTTAAAGGTTTTGAGTTTCAATCGCTGCGAGATTGCGAAGCTTTGTCCTGTTTTTAGAAAGTGTAAATGTGTGCGCTTACAACTTATTTTTTTCTTCATAGCAGGTCGATGATAATTTAAAACAGCTGACGAGAAGCGCATAGCTTCATATGAAGCCTACGTTCGTAATTCACTTTACTGGCGCGCGCGCCGAGACAGTTTTAGAACTCTCTCAAGTCAAAGCAGGCTTGTGTGTGCTCTGCCTCCTTGTACACATATGGCGGTTTTCAAACTTTTTCAAAACTTTCCTCGCGGACAAACAATCGGATGAAAATATTTTTGAAGGCTCTGCACACACGAATTATCTTGAGTTAGCGTTAAAGATTACAGCTCACGAGGTCGAGAGTAAAAATTGGCAGTTTTTTTTTTTGAAAATCGAGCCGGTCTTTGTAGATTAGCAGCTGCAGCAGCAAGAGCTTTTGAATTAATTCGGCAGTGTATGAAGAAAAGTCCTTTCCTATCGAGTTTTAAACTCGCGCCTCGAGGATTATCCCGTAGAGTTGCTCTCGGAACGATTTTTTCTCTCTACTTATATAAGTGAATGTAATAATAACGCTGGAGAGAAAACGAAAAGTTCTCGGGCGACGCTGCAGAGAAATGATTTTTAAAAGTAAGCGATTCAAGTGTATACTTGGAAGCTTTCGTCGCGACTTTTGCCAAGTTTCATTTTTTGCACGAGAAGCGAATAACCCCCGAGAGTATATAAGCTGCTTTTTATAATTTTTATTATAGAAAAAAAACGCACGAATATTTAAAAAAAAATATGTAAAATTACAATGCAGTAGTACAACCGGCTCTTAGGTCAGACCCGTCCACAATCCCACTCCCAAATCGCATAACGTCATTCGTCTCCATTCAATACATATACACGCACACATTCAACATAGCCATACCTAGCAAAGCATCAACGGCGACCGTAGAGACGTCGACAAATGCGCGCGTGCCGCAATTCACAAATGACGAATCGGTCGCGTGCGCGCACGTGTGCCACGATATAACCGACGCTACTGCACGGCTGAATCTGGTTTTCTCGACTGGCTGTTGACGTTTCTCTCTCTCTCTCTCTCTCTCTCTCTCTCTGCGTAAGGGCTGGTCCTTGCGGATTTATTCGTGCGTGATTGTATGTGATTTCTGCGAAATTTTAACCTCTATGCGCTTCTAGCTCGTTATAATTTGAAAAAAAAAACTATGTATATAGTTGCGCAACTTATAATATACGGCTGTTCTAATAATGGACGACTTTATTATGTTCGAAGATGTTAATTTGGCAGAGTCGGCTTGTTTCCGGAGAACTGACGTTTCGGCGTTATTACATACAGCTGATTAATTGATTATGCGCGCGTTTGCTATACAGTATATAAATTATAGTGTATGAATGTATAATCAACGGCTGAACGCACCAAAATGCGCGAGTTTAATTAAATCGAGAATGTTTAGACCGTCGGTTAATTACACTCGCACTCGCTCGTGTAAATCAAACCGTTATGTTACGTTCCAGATTTGGCGAATCGATTTTACAACTATATTGTTCTATAAACAATAATTTCACAATCATCCCTTACTTCCAAATACAGCTCTCACCGTCGAAAAAAAAAGCACATCAGCCTCAGCTCATACCCCGTGGCAACCCAATTTTTGTCTCTCTCTCTTTCTCTTTCACGTCGCGTATACACGGCACACGCACATCCGAGGAAATAGCGAACATCACGTGCGTAGCCCGGGCGCAGCGCTCGCATCCGATGCGCGGACCGGCGCTATGACGTCAGAGACTCGCTGCGAAAATGGGGCCACGGCCTCCCTCCGGCTCTCTCTCTCTCTCTCGTTCTCCCGTGCACGCACGCGTTCCCCGAAAGGAGAGGAGAGTCATAGTCTTTTTTTTTCTCTTTCTCCCGTGGATCCGAGGTCTTTAGGGCTATGCGTTTTTCGGTTGAATGGGGGGGAGAGTAGAGGAGATGAGGGCTGAATGGAGTTGGCTGTTTCGTTGGATATATATACTGTAAAATTGATAAGTTCCTTTGGTATATTTTTTATTCACTCGATAGAGCCATTTACTGAAATTTTATACGTACGCAACGATAAACAATAAATCGAAAGAGTAAAAATTTAGAGGATCATCGACGGCTCTCTCTCTCTCTCTCTCGCGGGGATCGTATACTATATAATACACAATGGAAAGAAAGCAGATATCTGACTCGCCGTTTATTTACGCTTTGATTACAGGCAAAGTCCGCGTCGTTCCCTCCTCCTCCTCCTCTCGCGAAGCAAGCAGTGAGGACAAGCCTGAGGGCTGCACACACGCACACACAATGATAGCGAAAACATAGGGCAGTGTAATTTTCCGAGGATGTATATTGATCTTTAAGGGATATTAATTCACCCACGCAACCACATACGCAACCTCGACGCGCCTGTTTACGCAATATCCATAACGCATCCCGATCGGCAAACACACACACACACGCGCGTATAATACACCATCAAAAACGTAAGCTAGTGTGTATTATGCCGTACAATTATCAATGTTCTCTCGCGCATTATTATTATTGCGATAAAAAGTCTTACTTCGATTTCCGAGTGTGCAGTGTATAGAATCGCGCCTTTGAGAACAATTGGTTTTCCGAAGAAATCAATAAACGGTATCGCACAGAGGAGTATATAATATATATATAGCTGTACAGCTTCTCTCACATCCCTTCTTTTGCCGTCTCGCACGCGCGACTTTTCACGCACCCTCGAGTGAGATTTCGATCGAAACGGCGCCTGAGATTTCCGACACGTTGCATTGTGTGTATATATATATATATATATATATATATATATACACCTATAGCGCATGCGCGACGTCGTTTGCGCAATGCTATACCATAAACATTGCGTCATCGTTAAGCAACAGTGATTTAATTAACTCGCACCTGTAGGGGGCTATTTGTAGGTTTGAACGCGGCGAAGCTTGAAAACTGTTCAAACCGACACTACAGCTGCACGCGAGAAAAAGACGTTCGCTCGATTAGCCTAACGATCATATAGCTCCTTGAAAATCTTGCTTCCGATCACTGTACACATAGTCACGCGAGGCGAACAACCTGTGGGATTGCGCTTGGTATCGTCACGCGACGATCATTTTTTTACAATCGATCATTATCGATATACACACACACACACACGTGGGTCAAACGAGAGATAAGCTACGAAAACACTTACCAAGAGAGATATTACGCGACGTTATCGCATATAACGCGAAAAAAAAGCTTCGGCTGAACCGCAGCCAAATTATAGAATAAAGTATCCACTCGACAGGAATATTGAGTCCACTGGCGGCCTCCGAATGAAACCGGTCGCTTATACGCGCGAGATTATTATCAGCGCGCTACATCTGCATAATCTCGCGCGTATGATTTACCCGACTTATTTTCACAGCGCAAACGTAGCTTCTTCCTCTCCCTGTGTACACATTCGTTCCTAGTTTTAATCTGTTCCTCGCATCGATGGATTTTTAAATTAGCCCGCGCCTACTACTCTCTTTTCTCGCACATTATATGCAGCGATTCGCGTTTATTTTGCCGAATGTACATTTTTCTCTCGATCAATGACGAAAAAAAAATAAGTATAATTTGCATATGCATCCATCCCGGCGAGAACTCGTCCGGCGATTATTACGGGGATATATCCGTATAATGTGTATAACCGGTCTGAAAAATCCGGCCAATCAATCTCTCCGCCTTTAATCTTCGCGTCGCTATTTATCTCGCTATATATATACACACACACAGAGAACGAGAGGAGCGTTGCGAAAGTACGTATACCGCAATGCGGCTGCGTTATCGCACCATCGCCCCTGTCTTCCTTCCCTACTACTCCCACACAGAGAGAGAGAGAGCTAGCTGCACGTGGCTTCGCCACGGAATTTTGCATTTTCCGACTTGGCGCGCGGTCTTATTCTCCTCTCTACGTTATTGTACAAGACTTTTGTCCAGATAGTCTATGGTTTTATTACGTATGGTTTGCTTATATGCTCTTTTCGCTGTATACTTTATTTTCGGACTCATATTTAAAGCTTGTGCACTAATTTCTCTTAAAACAAGGTCTCCATTGTCTCATCGCTGCGGTAGTGTATACACGATAGCCGAAAAAGTCCGCAGTGGGGTGTCTTATCAGTCGGAGGCACGTTTCGCCGACGACGCGCTCGTTTTTCTTGTCACGGAGACACCCCCGCCCTTTCTCAGTCCTTAATTAACTGGGACCACCTCCTTAAACAGCATACGCGTTACATATTCCAAGGGACGACACAAATCGGTCCCATAAGCCTGTGGTTGTGCATTATTTCTAGATTCGCGCGTCGATGAGATTTATTCTCGGTTTCATTGTGTATATATACGGGAATAATTATAAGATCACCGCTTTTAGATATAGAATAGCGAGTCAAGGTTTACAGCAGCCACGACGAGGATTATTAGAAAATCGGAGTAGCTGGGATAGAACACGCTGATGAATACGCAATTAGCTGCTATTACGTAATGATCTCAAAACATCAACCCGACAGTGATAACACAATAACAATAACAAGCTCTCGTGCTCATGCTCGCGCTGACGATTTTAATTAGCTTGATATAACTATATAGAGAGAGACAGGGAACGAAGGCGCTCTATAATATTATATAGTACAACGGATTTACAAGCTCGCGTTATAAACTTTATACACACTGATGCGCGAGCGCGGCTTAATCTAATTTCATCGAAGCTATATCGCAGCGCGTATATAAAAAATTTCAAGTCAATTAAAACGCCTCGTAAAAACTTTTCATCCCTCGACGCGCGCAGCCGTTAATAGACCTATTTACCGGAAATACTTTCCCGTATATATAGGTATCGACTCTCGTCGAGCAGTAGAGAGAGAGAGAGAGAGAGAGAGAGAGAGAGAGAGAGAGAGAGAGAGAGAGAGAGAGAGAGAGAGAGAGAGAGAG